>CM053584.1:57492439-57512529 GCA_028627135.1 Pseudochirops cupreus | reverse complement strand
GAGATTCTTTTTCCATCTGGCAAATTCAACTTTTTAAGGCATTCTTCTCCTCATTGGCTTTTTGGGCCTCTTTTGCCATTTGAGTTAGTCTATTTTTTAAGGTATCATTTTCTTCAGTCAGGTTGTTGACTCTCTTTTCATGATTTTCTTGCACCATTCTCATTTCTCTCCTCAATTTTTCCTTCACTTCTCTTATTTGGTTTTCAAAATCCTTCTTAAGCTGTTCTATGGCTTGTAAACCAGTCTACATTTTTCTTGGAAGCTTTTGGTGCAGGAGTTCTGACTGTGTTGTCTTACTCTCATTCCATGCTTTGATCCTTTTTGTCCCCAAAAAAGGAATCTGAAGTTGAACTGCTGAGCTTTCTTTGCTTCCTTTGCCTGCTCATGTTGCCCGTCAGTTACTTGACTTTTGGGTTCAGTAGAACTCTGCTTTCAGAGGGGAGAGCTTTGTCCCAAATCACTGAGGTTTTCACTCAAAATGATGGGAGACCTTGGCCCTTTTGAGCTAAGGTCTTTTCAAGTCCTCATTTTGAGTGAGGCAACACCCCTTCAGTGAATAGACTCTTTAAGAACTGAATCAAGGGATGACCCCTTTAACAAAAAGTTAAAAAAAAAACTGGGAGAGTGATACAAAAATAGTTCCTGTCCTCAAGGAGGTCACAGTGTACTAGGGAAGACAACAAACAAATAAATATGTACAAACAAGCCAGATACAGGATAAATGGGAAATAATTAAGAGAGGAGAGGAATGAGAATTAAGAGGAATTAGGGAAGTATTCCCATGTAGAAGATAGGATTTTAATTGGGACTAAAAGAAAGCCAGGAAGGCTTTTGCATCCTCCTTCATGCAAGAGGGAGTTTCCTGAGCAGCGAAGTGACAAGTTAGATACATACAGAGGCTGGATTAGCAAGGGAAAAGACTGTAGGTAGGGAGATCAATTAGGAAACTGTTTCAGTAGTCCAGGTGAGAGGGGATGCAAGTCAAAATTAAAGGAGTGTCTGTGTGAGTGGAGAAAAGGAGATAGATATGAGAGAGATTGTAAAGGGAGAAGAAATTGTTTAGGATGTTCCAGGTCAGGAACCTGAGTGACTGGAAGGCTGGTGGTACTCTCAACAGAAACAAAAATTGGGAAGAGAAACACCTAGAGAAACTTAGCACAAGTCTATGCAGCGTCAGCCAGTCATTCTACAAAGCCATCAACCCAATTCAAGTTTAAGCTGAGGCAACATATTCAACTGCCTTGTCTTACCTCATGAGGGAGCTACACTCACCCAAGAGAGACTGACCCAAACCCAAAGAGGAATGCAGGTCCTTGGGACCCCTCTCTGGCAATGGGTCCCAGAGCCCCCTGAGTCTTTTATGTTTTCCACCCTTCTGCAGGTGTCCAGTTCTACGATGAGCAGACACTTCCCCTCCCATGCTCCTGTGGGTTTCAGGCCCCAATCTTGACCCAAATTGCCCTAAGCCTCTCCTTTTAAGAGACACTGACATAATGGAAAAAGCATCAGATGCTGAATTAGATAACTTGGGTTTGAGTCCCCATCTTGAGATTTTTCAACTCTTTCCCCATAGGCTAGACACTTAACTCTTCTAAGCCTTGGTTTCCTCATCTTTAAAATGGGGATGATCATATTTGCCACTGGCCTAGATCTCAGGTTTGTTTTTAATCTTGCAAACCTGCAAGAGCTATTTGAATGTGAATTATTATGTTATTAAACCAAGAGCCAAAGAGAGAAAACCCACAGGCCTCCAACATCCTGTCTGGCTCCAGCTCTCTGGAAAAGAAAGAAGCAGGTGACCTCTGAACCAAGCAGCCACTTGGGGCTGTAAACTGAGCCAGGGAGATGGCATCTATTCTGTTCTAACCCAAAGCTTTAAAAAAAAAAAAGACAGACGAAGGTCATGGCCCCCAGACTGTAAACCAGATATAATGGCTCTTAGGAGAGAAGTCACTTGGGGAGAGCTGGTGCAAAGTTGATAAACATCAATATTATTCTTCTTGGAATTATCACATTCTTCTTCTCCTGCTCCTCCCCTCTCCCATCCCCCCCACCATTTTCCCCCTCTATTTTAGTTTCTCATTTTCCTTTTTTCTGTCCCATTTCCATTTGGGGGTTGAATTTTTCTCCTTATTTTCATTTCTCCACCCTGAAGGGACCTGAAATGTCCCTTTGGGAAAAGCATTCCTGACGCCATTCTGTTCTCTTTCCCCCTGTCTAGACTTGCCCAGTAGCCTGCAGACAGTGCTGTTTCTCTGGCTGATCTCTCCTGACCTTATCATCCCCTCTCCATGGGTTCTGTTGTCTGTGCTATTTCCATTTCCATCTTTCAGGGCTAAAGTCAGGTAAAGAGCTTGGGTGAGTTTGGAATAGAAACTGAGGCACAGGGGATTGGTGTATCTGCTCCAGGATATAGAGGCAGGCCAGTACAGTAGTCCAGGAATAAGCCTAGGTCTTCTGACCCTTAAATCCTGGGTTCACCCATAGATAATATACAAATTTATGTAATATCCAAAGTTCATCTTCAGCAGGGCTCCCATACACTACCCTTAACCCCTAGTTGGGGGAAATCCCATGACCTCAATCTCTCTCTCTCTTTCTCTCTCTGTCTCTCTATCCTTATGAAAAACTGTTCTCTAGAAAGCATCTTATTATGTGTCACTTATCCTGTAGGATGAATTTAAGTCAATATATGCCTCCTGCTCAGAAAGGCGAGAGTGGCAGAACAGATAAGGGACACACCTGAGGGTCAGGAAAACCTGGATTCAAGTCCTGATTGCCACACAGGAGCTGTATGGCCACGAGCAAATTCCTTCACCTCTTATTCCCACCTGGAAACTCTCTAAGACTGTAAGTTACAGATGAGTTGGAGAGCTGCACCAATGGAAGGAATTTCCATACTGCAAAGTTCCCTCTCTGGGCTGAAATCATAGGTGTCACCCAAAACCCCTAAGAAAAGTCTCTTTTAAAAGTGTTTGGACTATAAGTTTTATCTAATCATAGAGAGAGAGAAAAAAAACTTTATTCCAATTAGATGACTGAGTGGGTAAGAGTGCTAAATGTGAAATCAGAAAGACTTGAGTTCAAATCCTACCCCAGAAACTTTCTTGTGTGACCCAGGGCATGTCAGCTTAATCTTTCTCAGCCTCAGTTTTCTCATCTGTAAAATGGGGATGATAATATTAACATTTCTATCACTGGGTTGTTAAGATGAATAAGTGAGATAACATATTTAAAGTGCTTTACAAATATTAAATCTTCATATAAATGCTAGCTATTATTAGGATTACTAGTAAAAGAATTTGGGCCATCAGCCCAGAGATTGAGGGAGATGAGGTATGAGAGAAGCAGGGCATCACTCCAGAACCCTTGCTCACAAAAGGAGGTAGTGATGAGGACAAATGCATCACAAGGATGCTGCTGGGCTTAGTGAAATGTGGAGGGAAAGCAAGGCGACCAGTTGCAAATGTTTGCTTGTCATCCTGGAATTCTTACTCAAGCCACTCTGTAGACCATTTCTGACACATCCCAGAGGATCTTATGCTGCTTTAGAAGCCTTGAGGAATACATGAAAGGTCTCTGGAGAAGACCAGAGCCTAGGATATGAGACAAGAGACCCATGCTATAACAAGCCAGGACCTTTGGTCTCACAGATATTCCAGCCAAGCAGTCACAGTTGGGCCCACAACCAAGGCATACCATAGCAGGTCTTTTTGTTGACTTTTTGGGGGTATATTTTTCCCTTTCCTGTTGAGGGTTGCTCTCTTGTCCTTAGGGATAAGGCACATGATTGCAAATGTGATCACTTGGAGACATGTAGTCCAGAAACAGGGCTTCCCAAGGTGCATTCCACAGTAACTGAGCCGGGAGGAAGGCTGCCAGACACACCTCTACCCACAATCCAGTTAGTGTTGGACCATCTTCCATTTATCATTCATAAATACTTGTTCACAGCCTGGGCCACCGGAGGGCTTGTGTCTGTTACACACAATATGCCTAGACCTGTGCCAGGAGAGTTAACTACATTTCTACGCTAGGGGGAAACAGTAGGAGTGCCAACATTTGGAAGAGAACTGGAAGCAGGTCAGGAACTACACTAGCTCTTTGTCTGTAATGAAAGGTACCTTTTTTGGCAGTTTGACTTGAGGTGGAGCCACAGAACAGAGACAGTCAAGAGAAGAATGACTTTTGAAGGCGTGAGACCCCACAGCACTATCAAGAAAACAAAGGCAGAGGAAAAAGTTCCCCTCACCTCCTATATTTTCTTTTTCTCATGAGTTCCCTTAGCGAAACTGCTGAGGTTAATCAATAAGCATTTATTAAGCACTTATATGTTAGGCACTGTGCTAAATACATAGTCTCTGAGCTAAGTAGGTCCTTCAGCACCCGAGGCCTCCTCATTCCGGAACATCTCATCACCCTTTCAGCCTTCTTAACCTCCACTCACTGGGGAGCTCCACCTGGAGCTTGGTCCCATGCCCGGTACAACCCTTCCCCTTCTTCAGTTGTCTTTTGTGTGTTTTCTTTCCCCTTCGAAGATAAGATCTCTGAGAGCAGGGACTGTCTTTCCTTTTTTGCTTGAATTTGTATCCCCACATTCCCAGAGCTTATGGCATAGTGCCTGATACATAGTAAACATTTAGTAAATGCTTTTCTCCCTTCCTTTCTCCCTTCCTCCTTTCCCCTCTTTCCTTCCTCCCTGCTTTCCTTCCTTCCTTTTTTCCTTCCCTCTTTCTTTCCATTCTTCTTCCCTCCCTCCCTTCTTTCTTTCCTTCCTTCCCTCTTTTTTACCTTCCTTCTTTCCTTCTATACTTTGTCCCTCCCTGTCTTCCTTCTTTCCTTTCTTTCTTCCTCCTTTCCTTCCTTTTTTCTTCCCTTCCTGGAAGTATAGAGAAAGGGAAAACAATGCCTGTCCTCAAGAACTTTACACTTCCAGTAGGAAAACAATATGGAAATTATTAGGCATATATACAAGACATTTAGAATAGGTGAAAGGCAGTCTCAGAGGAGAAGCTACCAGCATCTGGGGAGACTGAGAAAAGCCTTCATAAAGGGAGATTTGAGCTTAGTCTTGAAAGAAACCAGGTAAACTCAAAGCAAAAACAAAATGACCTATCTTTCCAGCTAATGCAAAGGTACAACTTTGGGAGATGGAACATTGTATATAAGGAACAAAAAATAGACCAGCGAATCTGGATCATAGAGTGTGTGAAGGGGAGTAACACATAAGAATGCTGCAAAGGTAGATAGGGGCCAGGTTACAAGTTGCTGAGAAAAGTATGTTAAAAGAGAATTAACCCACAGGTAGTCATAAGGGACCAAGAGAAGGTGCTGGAAGGGGAGCACAACTATTCACACACCCTGACCCAAAGGAAGATATTCCAATCTCTCTTGAGGGAGGCCATTCTCTTTGCTGGGGTCCAACACTATTTCCATAGCAATATTTGGGGAATAGAGAAGGAGAAAGAGAAGACCTTCCTCACCAGCTACATTAGTTTGACTCAACCATGATTTTCAATAGGAAGGTCAACATCAGCACTAGATTTCTTTCATATCTGAAAGAGAAATAGTGAGAGGGAAATAAGGAAATAAAAACAGAATAAAGGCCCACCAAAGACCCAGAGAAAGCATAAAATCTAGGACATAAGACTTAAAGACTCTTAAATTCAGAAGGGATTGTAGAAGTCATCAAGGTCAAACTTCTCATTTTATAGATGAGGGAACTGAGACTCAGAAAGGTGAAGGACTTGTCCAAAGTCTCAGAGCTAATGATATGACAGAGCAAGGAGTTAATCCCAGGCATTCCAATGCTCATTTCAGAGCTCTTCATATTACAGCTCAATGGGCTCCTAATATGTTGTACTCAAGTAGCTCGGACCTGGAGTCAGAAAGACTCATCTTCCTAAGTTCAAATCTGGCCTCAGAAACTTACTAGCTGTGTGACCTTGAGAAAGTTACATGACCCTATCTGCCTCAGTTCCTCATCTGTAAAATGAGTTGGAGAAGGAAGTGCCAAATGACTCCAGTTTCTTGGACAAATAAAAAGGCGAGGATCTTGAAGAGGCAGCCACAAATGAAAAATGACTCGATGGCAACAACAAATGTTGTACTCAAATTATCAAGTGGCAATTCAGTTCAATGCAATGTGGCCAGAATGAAGATTTACATTTGGACTGAATTATAGGCTTTGGGGACTGCTCCTAAACAGTTCTCTTTTGTCTCATTTCCTCTCCTCCCACCACAGTTGTTGTTCGGTCATTTCTTAGTTGTGCCCAACTCTTTGTGACCCCATTTGGGATTTTCCTGGCAAAGACATTGTAGTGGTTTGCCGTTTCCTTCTCTAGCTCATTTTACAGATGAGGAAACTGAGGTTCAGGCAAACAGGGTTAAGTGACTTCCCCAGGGACACCCAGCTAGTAAGTGTCAGAGATCAGATTTGAACTCCGGAAGATTTGTCTTTCCTGATTCCAAGCCCAGTACCTTATGCACTGTGGTGCCATCTAGCTGCCCCAACACCCACCTCCAAATCCATCATCTGATCTTGAATTTCATAACACCACCACCTCCAGTCAAGGGGAAAAACCCCGGCTCTCTAGAAAGTCAACCACTTTCCATGAAGCTGCACAGCCTATGTAACCCAAAGTACTAACAAAGGTCAAAGCCAAGGTTGCTCCCTCTACATTGTAGCTGTCACTTTCTGATCCCTAGTTCTATCTCCAGCTTGGTCCAGGAACTCTTCCGTTCAATCCAGGAGACTTGGTCTAGATATGCCTCAGCTGGTCCAGAAGTTCTTCCATCATTCTATCAAAGCAGCTGCATTGTGAACAGTTAAGACATCTGTAGTTCTTGGTGGCACACAGAAGTGCCCCTAGCTCTACCACTGCCCCTGTAGACTAACATTCTTGGAGCTAGGTGGTTCCCTCTTTCTCCTAAAATGCCTTTCGTCTATTAATTATTTCCTATTCATCCAGTAAACAGCTTGTTTTGTATATATTTGTTTGCATGTTGTCTCCCCCGGTTAGGTTAAGGGCTTTGGGGTCAGGGGCAAACTTTTGCCTCTTTTTGTACCCCAGTGCTTAGCACAGTGCCTGGAACATGGTAGGCTCTTAATAAATATTTATAGAGTAAGTGAGTTAGTACTACATGGCTCTCTAATGCAGATTCCCTGGTGTTCATGATTTTCCCTGAAGTGAGTACATGGCTATGTAGGCTTCCTTCTAGACAGAGAAACAAATTCATGTTTCTGATGATCTTCTTTCAGTCCAATCTATCAGCTCATATTCTTCTCCTCTGTTTTTCAGCTTCTCTTTTAAGGTTTAAATCTATAACCCACTTATATTAATTGGCTATGATTCAGCCATCTTCAATATGGCAACATACAATCACAGTTAGATATCAGAATACATTAGAAGCCTTATCAGATATCAGTTTTATATCAGTGCCTGAACATAAACAATAATCTATCTACAACATACGGAGCAAGCAGTCATCCATTCCCAGGTGGGGGAAACTTGTTCCAAGGCAGTCCATTCCTTTTCTGAACAGTTCTAATAATGAGTAGATTTTTCCTTTCGTTAAGCCTAAGTCTACCTCTCAATAACTTCTACCCATGGACCTTCACTCTGACCTCTGAGCCAAAGCAAAACCAATTTAACCCCCCCCATATAACAGTCTTTAAAATACTCAAAGACAGCGATCATATCCCTTCTAATTTTTCTTTTCTCCAAGCTAAACATTAACGTTCTTTTAACTAGATTTCATATGTCAGAGTCTCAAGGTCCTTAATAATCTTGATTATCCTCCTCCAGGTGATCTTTCTCTCAAAAATAATAATAATAATAAATGAAATTGATATGGCATTTTAAGATTCACAAAATACATATACAAATAAAGACATATGTATATGTGTATATATGTACATATACATATGTGTGTATGTGTATTACACACACACACATACATATGCAATGTTGACTCACATCTAGAGCTCTGAGTCTGGAACCAGGAAGACCTGAGTTCAAATCTAGCCTCACTTAGTAGCTATGTGACCTCAAGCAAGTCATTTAACCTCTGTTTGCCTCAGTTTCCTCATCTGGAAAGATTGGAAGATGAGTCTTCCTGACGCCAGGCCTGTAGCATCTTGCTGCCCATAAACCAAGCAGAATCATAACTAAAAGGCATTAACTAGGATAAAGAGATGTTATCTAGAAATGTTCCCAGCAGCCAGAGTCAAGCTGTTGGCAACAGAGAGGGAGGATATCAGGCAAAGGATGCTGGATTTAGAGTCAGCATGGATGAGTTCAAGTCCTGGCTATCAACCTATTAGCTTTTTAACTGTAGGCAAGTTGTTTAATGGAAAGGAACCTCATCTTCCTCATCAGTAAAATAGAGGAAATACCTTCATTGCCTCCCCGATAAGTGTTCTCCGAGGTTCCTTCCACCTCCAACAGCCTGTAACGTTATGTTGTTCTGCGATCCTATTATATATCTATAAACTCTAAAAGGTAGGAAGGGAGAGGGATTAGATACCAATACTGAGCAGAGACCAAGCAGAGCCAGAGAACAGACTTATCTTGGGAACTAGGAAGACAGATGAGGAGGACAGAAACCAGAAGCACCAAAATGGACAAGCCCAGGAGTCAGATCCAGGAAAAAGAAGTCCTGATTAGCAGGTCACAGACCAGCACAAACTAAGCTGAAATAAAGGGTCATAGGAGCATAGAATCAAAGCTGTTGGGGACTTTAGAGGCCATTAAATCCAATGCCTTCATTACACAGAGTTGGAGAGAGGCCCAGGTAAATTAACTGACTTGTCCAAGGTCACACAGCTAATAAGTTTCTGAGGTCCCATTCGAATTCAGGTCTTCCTAACTCTAAATCCAATGTATTATCCTCTGTGCCAGGTTGGATCACTGAGAATCTGAACTTTGGAGCCATCACTTGCAACTTAGATGGACCATTGTTCAACAAAATCAGCAACAGCCTATGGAAAGTCATGGGTTGCTCTGGTGTTCCATTCTCCCCCCTGGTACTAAAAGGAGCTAACCTGAGTATGCCATGATATCTGTCTGGACCAAAAGTCCCAAACTTATTTGGTCTACTCACCCCTTTTCAAAAAACATTGCTCAGTGCCCCCCTGGAAATCTACTTTCTTTAAACCTTTTTAAAAAATTTTAAATTTGCCTCATTTCAAAAAATAAATAATTTTTTAAATGACACAAATTAAATTTAAGAATTTATTGTAAATTTGTGGGTTTTCCTGCACTGAAATTTTGATGACACAATATTGCATCATGTAGCATATAGAATAGTATTGTAAACAAGTCATGACATGCATATATTCCTGCTGAAGCACATTGGTCTTCCCGACAATGCAAGACATACTCACCTGCCAACACTTGCTTGTTAAGACCTGTAGGTGGATTTGACCACTGATAGATTATAACTTGCATTTTGTGTGTTTATTGGAAAATAATGTAATCAATGCAACTTTAACTGTTACACAACAGATGAAACATGTACAAATGTTTATTGCAAAATTTTCTTCTCTTCTTTTCATATGCTTTCATCACTCCCTTATTTTTTTCAGTGCCACCCAGTTTTACCCAAGGTCCCCCTGGATCATCCCAGAACCTTCCAGCAGGGCTGTATCATCCACTTTGAGAACCTATGAATTCTGGACTGTTTCCAAAGCAAAAAGGAGGTTTGAACTCCATAGCATTCTTGAAAATAATTATATAAACACCCATAAAAATAGATCAATATACATAAAAATAAATGTGTGTGTGTGTGTGTGTGTGTGTGTGTGTGTGTGTATATATATACATACATATATACATACACATCAGAGTACATATATAGGCATACATATGTAGACATACATATACATGTAGATATATGGAAAAAAAGAAAGAAAAAGACTCTTTTCTCTTGTGACCCTTGAGCTTGGTAGTAAAGATATCCCTGATCCCCTTTCCGCTAGTGATCTTACAAGTCAGCCAAGTCGAAGATGAATATGAGAAGATGTCTGGCCAGGATGTGAATAACCAACACCATGATATCCCCCATGATCATCCCACATCCTGGGCTTGCCAAAGCCCAAAGGAATTGTTGTCGCCAGTTCATTGAAGTAGCTACAGTCTGAAAGGAGAGCAGACAGCCAGGGGTCATTACTTATCAAGGAAAAATGAGATAATTTGAAGCAATTTATATGACTGGGGGAAGCTGAGACTTTAAGTGGGAACTTGACCCTTCAATGGGGAATATACTAAAGAAGAGAACCTGCCATCCTAAACATTGAAGTACATAACCCATGCCTTGGCATCCAAAAATAAAATATGAGAATGTCTACCACATATATCTATCTACATGTGTGCTTGTATACATACATGCTTAAACATGCAGTCATGCACATACACACACATACACACACACACACACACACACACACACACACAGCCAGATGATGCAAAAGCAGGACTAGCAGTCTCTCTATCCTTGACTGATGGATGTAGTGGTCAGGACTGTGGCTGAAGCTGGTTAGAAACATTGCTATTTCATAGCTAGACTGACCTTCTCTAAGATAGAGAAGACCCCTCAAGAGTCTTTGACAGAAAGGAGCAAAACTGAAGTAGACAGTAGGCGGGAGAAGAGCAGGAAGAGAAGAAAAATTTCTGGCAAGGTTGACTTTGAGCATTTTACCTGGCAAATAGGTCAATTGTCAATTAGCCATACTAATAACTAACACATATGTAGAATTTTAAAGCTTACAAAATACTTAACACTCACTCCATTTGATCCCCACAACCCTGTGAGGCAGAGCTATAGGTATTATGCTAACAATTTTTCAGATGTGGAAACTGAGGCTCAGAAGAGATTTGATGATAATCATGCAACAATTAAGTATCAGAGCAGGATTAGAGTTCATTTCTCTTTTGGCTCCAAGTCCAGTGTTCTTTCTATTCAGCCACATTCAATTCAATTGAATTAATTCAACAAGCACTTATGAGATGCCTATTGTGTTGCAAAGAACTGTTAGGAGCTGGGGATACAAAAAAACAACCTAGTCCCTGCCCTCAGGGGAGTTACATTCTGTTGTAAATTATTGGAGTAAATAAGTATAAAAATGAGTAAATAAATATCATATATGTACATTATATACATTATATATCACTAAATATATTACATGCATATTGTATAACATATAATCTATTAAATATATTATATATACAAAGTCTATACATTGGGGGGAGGGCTCTAATAATTAATGGGATCAGGATAGGCTTCTTGTAACAAGTGGCTGAGCTAAGCTTTAAAGAAAGCTAGAGATTCCATGAGGAAAGGAAGGAGTGTACTCCAGGCAGGGGGAACAGAAAGGGCAAATTCTCTTAAGAGGGTGGTACAATATCACATTCAGGGAAGAGCAAGCAAACCAATTTGACCAAACCATGGAATGCATGAAGGAAAGTAATGAGTAATAAGTTTGGAAGTATAGACTGGAATGAAATAGAAAGGCTTTAAAATGCGAAACATAAAGCCTCCTCTAATAAAGTCTGAATAAGCCCAAAGAATATTCCAAAATTTTTGACTATTTCAATAGAGACAGACCCTTCCTTAATACTGTTCATTGTTTCTGCATAAACAGAGTTGGTGAAATAAGCTGTTCAGTCTATAGGAACCTGTTATAAATGTGGTCAGGTAGTGATTAGGAATCACAATTGTAACTAGTCATTTGGAATCACAATTGTAACTAGTCATTTGGCTTCTGGGTCAAGCAGCCATAAACACACCTTCCAATCAAGTCTTTAAGAAAAACCCAGTTAAAGGCAGTGGAGGTAAAAGACCTTAATTCTCACACCCCGTTGGGGTTAGAGACTCAAAATATTTCCCTCTATTTGGAGACTGAAACCCAGTACACTGATCCTGTGGATGGAGAGGATGCTCAAAGGAGGAAGTATACCATCTGGCAGCTTTCTATTTTAGCAAGTTCTTTTTTTTTTAACTAGATACTTTCTAATATTTTCTAATAACTAATTTTATCTTATTCTCCAGCCTGAGTCTAATTCTTCTCCTTCAGAAGGTGGGTGGCATGCTTTAGCATTCTTTCTCTGGAATGATGGTTGATCATCACATTGGGGTTTTTCTTTCAAAATTCTTTGTTTTTTACATTACAGTATAAATTGTTCTCGGGCAGAATACTGCTCACCTCATGCTGTACCAATTCAAGTCTTTGCAGATTTCACTGAAAATGTGTCATTTATCATTTCTTAGAGCATAATAGTATACCATTACAATTCATTTTACCATTATTTGTTTAAATATCTCCTAACTGATGGGTATTTGCCAGTTCTTTTATTTGCCATATTATTTCTCAGTACTTTATCTCCATAAAAAAAACTACTATAAATATTTTTTAACTTATGAGTCCTTTTCCTCTTTGGTCTCTTTAGGGTAGAGGCCCAGGAATAGTATCCTAAGGTCAAAAGGTATGACCAAGTTAGGGTCACATTTTCACTTTGCCTTCTAGACTAGCTGGGTCAATTCTCAGCTCCACCAATAAAGCATTAATGAGCCTATTTTCTTGCAGCCTCTTCAATATTTGTTAGTTAGAACCATGGTGTTTTAAAATATAATTATTTGCTTCATGAGAAATATTAGCTTTGGTCAGCCCACTTTTATCCATCTAACATCAAACATTTCCCTACGCCAGTTCTTTCCACTGAAGGCAATGCAGCTCTGGGCTCAGGCTTTAACATAAAGCTGCTTACAAAGTAAGCATTCAATAAATTTTTGTTTAACTGAGCTGAGTTAGATCACAACCTAATTTCATCATTTGAAATGAAGTTAAATTCCCAGAACATCAGAAACAAGTTTATACAATTCTAAGACTTTATTTCACATCCCTCAAATTGCCATGGACAAAAGGTGGAAATAGTCAATGTTGGAAGTGCTAAGGAAAGACAGGCATATTAATGCAATCTTGGCAGAGATGTTAACTTGTCCAACTATTTTAGAAAGAAATTTGGAATTATGTTAAATAGCACCCCACCACCACCACCACCACCACAACGGGCACTCACGGTTTATGCACACTAAGGCATGACTATTCTAGGTTCAGAGTATTCTGAGTCAACATTCCTAAAACTATACCTCAGGAGTCCCCACTGGTCTGTTCACCTTTAATAGTCAGCCAATTGACATAGTTAACTCAAAAAAGGTCATAAATTGAAATAACATAGCAAGAAAATATTCCCCCTATAAACCTGTGCCCATGCTCCCACAAAAATCTACAACATCAGTGGGAACAGTGAACACATATTGAGTATACTAATTGAGAGGCACACATATAGAGCCTAAACATTGCTTAAGCAAATCATGCCTCTGTTATGCTAGAACCTCACTGCCCTTTTCCTTCTCATGATATTCTCATGCTACTTCCCTTAGGCAAAGCATCTCTGTTAAACACAGCTAGGATTCCAGGTCTTGTTTCTCTCTAAGATACTAGGAACATAGGACAATATATTTAGACCTGAAAGGGACTTTAGAAGTCACTAAGCCAGCCCCATCATTTTGCAGAATGAGGAAACTAAGGCCCGCAGTGATAAAGTAACAGTCCCAGCGTCACACAGCTAGTCCCTATCTTAAGAAGGGTTGTGACCCAGGTCTTCCTGACCCTAAATAGAGTGTTATAGCCATAATGCCCCACAGGTACTCCTGACTGCCAGACAGAGCTCGCCAATTCGAACCTGCTCTTGGTTGGGCCCAGCTCATCCTACTAAGTGGGTTGTACTATTGATAAATGCCACTGCTAATGGAGTCAAAGGGAAAAGAGAGAACTCTCCCCCAGCTCCATCTCCTCACCTCTACCCCTCATATTTCGGAAGAAACACAAGGTAAAGGGAAAGAGCTGTCACCTCTCAAGATCTAGGTGCTTCTTCCATAATGGCCTCTCTTTTGAATAGCTAGACATGGCTCCTCTAGAGGATAGAGCAGAAGTCCTCCTGTCTCAAATGACTCCAGAGCTTAAAAGCTTGCTTTTTACCAACCAGCAGTAATGTCCTTGAGGGACAATCCTTGAGGGAGTCAGTGGCTAGCCAGCCTTTATTGCCATCATTGATTGAGGAGCTTCCCCTCTAAAAGAGAAAAAAAAAGTGTTATCATTTCTTTACATTTCCTTTGCACCCTGTTTATACCTCACTGGTGAATAATGCATATAGATAAGGGAATTAGGGGCTGGACTTGTATTCCACTGGCATAGGGAACTCTCAAATAAGGAATCACCTTCTACTAATGCATACTGATACCTTGTCTGTGACCTAGAGTCTTAAGACAGCTGTCTAATAATGCCATTAATACCAACCCAAAGTAGAGTGGCAGAATGATGGAGGTTAAGAGTCATTCTTTTTAACATCTTTTAACATGAACTTAACCAGAGGTACTATTAATCTGAGATCTTTGTCCAATAACCATGAGATTGACACAATATTAGAAGAAACAAACTACATAAATACTGATAATCTCAAAATTTATGGAACCGGAAGGCAAAAAGAACAGACAGCCAGATTGAAGGATGGCTTCAAGGTTTTCCTCTGAGAGATAATGAAAGAAATTGGCTTAATTTGTTTCCTTGTGTACCCAAAGACCATATAAATTCGTGAAACCCTGGGTCATGTTGCCTTACAGTGCTCATGACAATGACTGATATTTATATGACTTTTTTACATGTGCAAAATGCTTCACATATATTACCTCACTTGAGTCTTGCAAAAACCCTAATGTGTTCTACAAATTTGGTGACATAGTATTTTTATAAACCCAGTTTTACTGATGAGGAAAGTGGGCCTTAGAGAAGTTAAGTAACTTGACCAGGACCCTATAACTCAAGTGTCAGAGGCAAGATAGGAGTCCATGACATTCTGATTCCATGTCAAGTATTTTATCTACTAAGCATTAACATAATTTTTGTTGACCCAACGTCTACTGTACAAAATGAAGTAGAGAGATTGTGTGTGAAACTTCATGAGGTTCTCCAAATCCAGTCAATACATCCTTTAGCAATAACTTCAATGTGCAGTGGAAAGATTATCAGAATGATTATCAGGAAGACCTGAGTTCAAATCTACCTAATGCACTTACTGCCTCTGTGAGCCTGGGCAAGTCACTTAATCTTTGTGTACCTTACTTTACTCACTGGTAAAATGAGAATAATAATAGTACCTAGCTCCCAGGGTTATTGTGAGGATAAAAGGAGGTATTTCTGGAGTGCTTTGCCAATTTTAAAGCATTATATAAATGACAGCTGTAACAATAATAATGACTACTGTAATTGTTGCTATAATAATAGTGTTATTATTAATGCCAAGGTGGGCACAGGGGAAGATGATTTTTTAAAATATGTTAGAAAAGATGATTCAGGTATAGGATTATAAGTGGTATCAATTCACAAGACATCAATAAGCAATGGAAGCAAAAGACAAGTCTATGGAAAGTAAGGTTGGAGATTCAACTCTCTCCGTCTCTGTCTCTATTTCTCTCTGTCTCTGTCTCTCTCTCTCTCTCTCTGTCTCTGCCTGTCTCTGTATCTCTCTCTGTCTGTCTGTCTCTCTGTCCCTGTCTCTCTGTGTCTCTCTCTTTGTCTGTCTCTCTCTGTCTCTCTCTCTGTCTCTTTCTCTGTCTCTATCTGTCTCTCTGTCTCTCCCTCTTTCTGCCTCCCAAGTCAAAACCCTAGACACTTTGTACAAGGCAACTAAAGCACTGCCCTGGTCAAAATAAAGAAGAAAAAGGAGTTAGCACTTGAGCTGAAAGCCAGGAAACCCTCAGGCCCAGCAACTAAACACCTGGTTTTGTGGGTATGTATGTATTACAGCCTTATTTAGGGAGAGTAACTACCTCAGTGAAGAAGCTGCCTGGGGATTAATTATCCACAGAGAGGAACAATACCTCAAACCATTAACCCCAGTCAGCCATAAATCCCCAAGTATTGCATGGCACAGAGGCTGGTCCTGCTATATTTAGGTAAAAATGTATTTTTGTCAGGAGTATGGATTTTTTTTAAATGGAGGATGACATCATTGATATGAACTGGGTATTTCCAGGACAAAAAATGCACTGGCGATCCACCATTCCAGTTTCCTTGGCCAACTATTCCAATTTTAACATTCCTTTTCCTTTCCCCCTCCTGCCTTCTCCTACTTTTTTTTTGTCCTTGCAACCATAAACTGGCCAAAGACAGAAAATAAAAACAAAAAGGAAATAAGAAAATGGGAACTGAAAAGGAGGAGAAAAGAGTTTCACTATTCTGTGAGTTGTGGAAGTTTGTCTTTCATTTTTCCAGTAATGCCATTTTCCTAAGGCTTGATGCCATGGGGCCTTATTGTACAAGTAAATTAGGGAGACCCAAGCCTCAGAATAAGGCTGACCCTAAGGCTTCAATAGTTGGTAGTATCTAAGAACTACTGAGTGGTTTCTGCTCAAAAGTATTTCTTCTATTTACTCCAAGTGACTGCATTCCTTACCCTATTAATTTCTTACCCTCTCCTTTGACATTTGATGAGACTCTACTAGGGGTAGTAAACTATGAGTTAGTAACACCTATGTTCTAAATGGTTTCCTGTATTATCTAGTAAGTCACTTAGCTGAATCATGAGGGATAGTTGGGGGGAGGAGGCAGTTAGAAGTCATTGAGATAATGAGATATTCCCTAGATGGGTAACCAGTAGGCAGAATGAGGGCACTGAGCACATACGAGTGGAACTAACAAGAGGAGAAGGATGAGAAAGGAAAAAAACTAAAGGGTGACCAACAACTTCACCTAATTCACTTCACTGCTTTGCCTAGAATGGACCCTGGTGAGAGATCAGGAAACTTAGAAGCCAGAACCAAAGGAAAAGTCAGGCAGAGGACGAAGGACAGGAGTTTAAAGGCATTAGAAGCATGAAAGGGATAAATGAGACAGTCGTAACTAGAGCTGATGACCAAGCCTTAGCACTAGGACACTGGACAAACTGCTAACAGCCCTCTTAGGCCATCAACAAGTAGTATCTTCTGAGTGTAAACCCCAACAGGGAGCAAGAATTAGTTAAAATACAAAAGTACCAAAAAGTCGTCTTTCTTCCCCTCACCACATTCCATAGTAGCTATACCCTAGGTGAGTTCTTCCATGTCCTATCCTTTCCCTTCAGAAACCAATAGGTAGAGAATCCCTCAGGAATACTAGCAGTGACCTTTCGGTATAGAGTGTGGATATTAATAGACCTGGGGTTCCAAAGTATCTCTTCAATGGGGTATATAGGGTGTTCAAGGAGGATTAGTACCTCTGGGGTATGCCCTTTTCAGTGCTGCTCATTCACGTTTGGTGTCTCCCAACATTCAATTCTCACCTGTGGATACAAGAAGCTGTAGCGTAGGCAGCAGCTAGATCCCAGTAAACCACCCAGGCAGGTGGGCTAAACCAGGCAGAGAGTAACCAATGGACTTCAAATCTATTGGTGAGTTGGGGGAGATAATCTGTTACCCTAAGAATATGAAGCCTTCCCCTGACAGAATGAGTGGCAAGATCAATTTGTTCTAATGGCATGAAGGTGACTGAAGCAGGCACTGTGGAGTCCTTAGATATGGTCAAACATCAAAGATGCCGAAGTCATCCACAGCATCCCCGACCATCACCAATCATCCTGACTTTTGTCCTGCCACTGGTCTTTGTGACTCTAGAAGAGAGAGTAAGGCTGATGACTATGCAATTCTGCCTCACATCCAATTCATGCTCAAGTCAAAACATCATCCGTGATATCATCAGTACTCTTTGAAAACAAAGGACAAGCAACATTTCTTCGATGTTTCTTCTCCAGTCTCCCAACCAAATCTATCTTTAATAGTTGATATAAAAGTAACTCCCATGTTAGTCCTCCTGGACATGTTTTATGTTGCTTGTCCCAGGCACCAGAATTGCTGATTGTGTCTTGAGTATTGGTGACAACAGATTGCTAGTATTCCTGAGGGATTCTCTACCTACTGGTTTGCCCTTTACCAAGTCATACCCTCTACTGCACTTTCCTGTTGAAGAGTCCTGGCTTAGGTGACCCTCGGCAGAAAAATAACCTCACCAAGAGTACGCCCTTGGGATATACACTCATTAGAGAATACTCAATCCAGCAAACATTTATTAAGCATCTACTATGTACATTTATAAGGAATATGGTATGCAATGAGGCAGCATGGGCTAGTGGATACAGAAGCCAAACTCTGAGTCAGAAAGCTCTAGGTTCAAGTCTCACCTTTATAAATACTAGGTAAGTGATTCTTGACCAATCACCTAACCTCTTAATGTCCCACTTTTTAAGACTGCAAAAAACAGAGGAAGTACCATCTACATTGGTAGCAGGAATTTAATCATTGGGAGTCTCATATGCCAATGAAATCACAAGTATAATCCGATGTGCCAGACTCTATATAAGGGGCTGGAGATACAATGACAAAAATAAACAGTCCCTGACTGGAAGAAAAGCTCACATATTACTGGGGAGGAGATAACATGTGGACAAGTACATTAATACAAAGTGAATCAATTAGCATTTATTAAGTACTGACTATGTTCCAGGAACTGTTCGAGGCGCTATGTATACATGGATTGGAGGCACAGTTCTAACACCAGCACTCTTGGTTCAGTTTTGATTTTGGGACAAGATGAGGCACTTGCAAGTCACTGAATGGTTAACACAAGGAAGTTTACTTTGCCCTAACACAGCAAGGATGTGGTGACAATTATCTTCAGCTTTGGTAAATATGGTCTCTCTCACCTCTTCATGGAAAAGCATCAGGTCAGCCTGTCATCAGAGTATGGTGACTTATGGGATCTTGGGCTCTCCTCAAGTCTGAGAAACCTAGACTAAATGGTCAGTACCATGTCAGTACATTTTAATGCCTCCAAATCAGTGATGTCAAATTCAAACAGAAACAGGAGTCACTAAGCTACACATAAGGAACCCAGTGGGTCATATATTGACTCAGAAAACCACACTTGTTTATATATTCCTTTTTTATTGATTTGTCACCACATTAATGTCAGATAGGAACTATTTTAACATAGGTTGGACCCCACTCGGGAATGTTGAGGCATGCCTATTAGACACATCTGCCCTATATGAAACTGCATCAGAAAAGCCAGGGCCAATCAGGACCAAGGGACATCTTTGTTATCTTTCAAGCAAAGTCTCCTCCTGTTGTGGGTGGGAAAATAATTGTTGGAAGAAAACATCAACCCTATCAAGCACATATGCATATGTATGTGTCTGTATGTGTATATATGTATATATATATATATACCTATAAATACATAGATGCACATAGCTGATCCTCCTGAGAGTGTGCACTGTATAAAAACTTTGTATTTCCTGCATCCCATATTTAGCACAGTGCTCTGCACACAGTAGGTATCTGATATGGATGAGAGTTTACTCTGGGGGACTAGGAGTTAATGTCTGTGAATCACATTGTGACTCTGGAAAACAATTCCTCCAAAGTGAAGGATTACTATTATAAGAAATTCTGTACATAGACAATATTGAATGGCCTCTCCATCAACATCTAACCATAATCCTTCTCTTTTCACAAAAAAGTCCAAAAATAAAGACCAGATGTCTTCAGACTGCTGACGTTGGTTGAGTACGTTCCACTCACTCAGTGATTGCTAAACCAAGCTTCCACTGGAGGCAAAGCATCATTGTATTATTGGTTTTTTGGCCACAATTTTCCTGTTCACAAATATGGGCACCCTGTCTGCCTCCTAGGGTCTAGGATGGAGTTTTCCACTCCTTGTAAGTTATATCCAGAGTAGTAGAGTGGCTTTGAGTGAATGTGGATTAGAGTATGCAGGTCTCATCTATTTTTTGACAGAAATAGCCAAACAAACCAGAAACCAATCTGTCATGAACTCAAGTCAGTCCTAACCACCTTTACAATGGGGACAGAATGACCCCCACTAGTGGCAATGTTTACATTCTGGGTGCCTGTCTAGGTCACAGATCTTTCAAATATCCTTGCCAATGGGTTCTAACCACAGTGGAATATTGGAGGCGGGGGGGGGGGGGGGGGGG
>CM053584.1:57474960-57492339 GCA_028627135.1 Pseudochirops cupreus | reverse complement strand
CTCTGTCTCTCTGTCTCTATCTCTGTCTCTTCCTTCTATTTTGTATACCTCATAACTATTCCAAAGACCTCTTAGTAACAAAAAGTCCTGCCTCCTCTGGGTAGTAGCTACCATTTAGCACAGTGCATGGCACATAGTTTGACTGCTTAATAAATGCTTTTCATTTCATGGCCTTCCTATTCATTATCCTATCATTCCTTGCATTGTTCCCTCAATATTTATTCCTAGAGTTCTTTATGCTCTGAGTAGTTTCTTAGTTTTGGGTTCTTAATCTTGTGTCTTAAAGGGATAAAAGGACTTTAAAAATTCAATTCCAAACCTTCCATGATGCCCTTTCTAATAACACCAACATTGAATTATAGGAAAATAGTTTTATAGCCAGAAAGGACTTTGGAGATCTTCTAATCCAAGCTTTTATAGTTCAGGAAACTGAGAAGAGGGTAGTGAAGTGAAGGTCACATGAGTAGAAAGGGGCAGATTTGGGATTCAAATCCAAATTCTGACTCCTAATCTCACACTCTTTTCCACTACACCATATTCCCTCCCCCAAATCAGCAACATTGTTCCCTAACTGACTTTGAATAGCCAGAAATGAATGAAAAGGGGAAGATGAAGAAAAACATCTGTGTGTGTGTGTGTGTGTGTGTCTGTGTGTGTGTGTCTGTGTCTGGGTGAGTGTGCATGCACACATGGGTATGTTTGTTTAAACCACACTTTCCTTACCTCAAAGGCCCCTGGGAGGCTTTATACTGGGCATAGCTGGCAACATCTACACTCAGGGGCCTCGTGGTGTTTGTTGTTTGTAGGGCTCACTTTGTGCTGCTGAAAGCTGCCAGATGGGCAGTCTGGGAGAGGAAGACCTATAGTTCTGCAATGAATGGCTGCAGTGTGTTAGCTATACATACGGTGCGTGTGAGTCTGAGCCATGAGAGAATGGGTGAGCTTGTCTGTGTCCTGCTGGAGTACACATGATTGTGCTCCGTGTAAGAAGGCAGGAAAGAGAAGACACCATTCAGAGCCCAGTGCCTGTCAGTCTGACATATGACTATTTTACCGCAAACCACTGAGGAAGCATGCTGAAATTTACGTATGCATGTATGTCTGCGGATATTGATCAGCGCAGCCAAGACTCGCATACCGCAGAACATTTCAGGCCACCAACAGCCTGCAGGTTACTATTAAAACAGAGGAGATGATTCTGGGCCAAGGTCTGTAGACAACAAACACTTTGACTTCCAGCGAGTTGTTTGCTTGTTTTAATATAAAATTCCTCCCTAATCGTAAGGGCAGAAACCTTGAGTTCATATTGCTCTACTTTCCAAGGAACTAAAAGTACTTTATAAATGGGATCTGATTTCACCCCCACAGCATGAGGGAGGAAGAGAGGGAGGAAGGGGTATAGATTATTCTCCCCATCTCATGAACAGAAAAGCTCAGATCAAGCTGGTAAGGTAGTGAGCCAAGCTTGGGTGGCCCACTTGTTAGGGCAAATCAACTATATTCAACACATTTTATATGCCAAGTACTATGCAGGACCCCAGGTATACAAAGACAAAAGAGGCAAGAGTCCCTAACCTCAAAGGGCTTACATTCTAAGAGAAAAGGGGGAGGAAAGACACAACACATACAAAAATATCAACAAGCAATAAAAAGTAATTTTAAGATGGAGAGAACCCTGAAAACAAGGGAGAATTAGGAAAGGTCTCCTGTAGGACGGGACCCTTGGAACAGTGCTTTGCAGAAAGGTACATATTCTACTGGGCCTATGCTTTGAGAGACTACGTACCAGATACGGAGGACAAGCTGTAAAAAGGCACGTATACATGCCTGTGGATTTCTCCATCAGAGTATCTTCTCCCCTCTTCTGCTAACCCCAGCCTTTCCCTGCTCACTTTTATGTGTTGTCTTCCTCACATTGGATTATGAGCCCCTTGGGAACAGAGACTGTCTTTTCTTTTGTATCTGTATGCCTGGCACTTAGCATAGTGATTGGCATTATATTATTATCATATATTATATATTAATATATTAACAAATATTAATAAGTATGTACTGAATGACCAACAGAAGATGAGATGCCAATATCTGAGATTTAGCTGGCAGGACAATTTGACTGGAATTGGGAGTATATGACAAAGAGCAACATGAAATAAAACTAGAAAGATAGATGGGAGCTATGTTGTCAAAGACTTCAAATGTCAGAAAAGGGATTTTTCTGTCCTAGGCACATTTTATCCTGGAGGTACTAGGGACCCCCTGAAGATCTTTGAATAGGGAAGTGACATGTTTATATCTGTGTGTAGGGATATCCATTTGGCAGCAGTAAAGGGGATACATGGGAGAAAAGAGAGTAGAAATAAGAGACAGTGAGAAGGCTATTACAACCAGCCAAGAGGCAATGAGTAGAGTAATGGCTGACTGTGGAGTAATGCCTTTGTAATCACTAAGAACTGAAAAGTTTCAAGAGACACTGTGGACGTAGGATCAACAAGACTTACAGGTAACTGATTGGATAGTGGGGGATCTAAAGTGATGGAGAGGGATGAGGCAATGGTGTGAACCTGGGTGACTAAAAAGATGATGGGATCCTGAATAGAAAGTTAGGTTTATAGAAAAATATGATGAGCAGCTAAGTGGCACGGTGGATAGTGTCAGCCCCGGAGTCAGGAGGACCCAAGCTCAACTATGGCCTCAGACTCTTACTAGATGTGTGACCCTGGGCAAGTCACACAACCCTGTCTGCCTCAGTTTCCTCATCTATAAAATGAACTGGAAGGAAATGTCAAATCACTCTAGTATCTTTGCCAAGAACACCCAAGTGAGGTCATGAAGAGTTGCTCATGACTGAAATGACTAAATGACAACAACATGATGAGTTCCTTTTTTAATTTGTTGAATTTAAGATTCCTATGGGACATATATATGGAGGGGTCCAGCAGGCAGGTGGCATGCATTCTACTCCCTAGGTCACCTTTTTGTCTCTATCTTTTGAAGAATATGCATCTTTTCAAGTGTGATAGAAAGGAAGAACAAGCAATCAAACAGGGTCAAGCTGTCCCACAGAAAACCAAGCATTTACTTGTGTGTTCTTTAAAGGGAATATTTTCCTCTTAGGGGTAAGCAGAGGGAGAAGCAATGACATTCTTATCACAGAAGATGGCTTATATAGAGTCACAGAGATAGGAAAATATCATGTATGAGGAACAACTGGTAGGTCAGTTTAGCTGAAATAGAGAGTGCAAAAGAGATTTACGCGAAGTCAGTCTGAAAAGATATGTTGTGGCCAGATGGTAAAAGGAATTAAATACCAAACACAGAGTTTATATTTTATACTAGAAGTAATAAGAAGGGATCAAAGCTTGTTGAGGAGTAGAATAACATGGCCATCCCTGTAATTTGGATATATCAACTTGGAAGCTGTGTAGATGATGGACTGGTGAGAGGAGGGTCTAGAACTATGGTACTTCCATTGTTCAGTCACTCACTTTAGCAACCTTGACCCATCCCTCTCTCTCACCACCTCCCTCTATATTTGAACAGTTGCTAAGACTTGTTGAGTGTACTTAAGCAGTATCTCTCAAATAGCTCTTTTTCTCTCCACTCAGAGTCATCTCCCTTGTTCAGGCCCTCATCACATCTTTCCAGGTATAGTTAGACCAGGCCTTGCTACTATATCATGTTTGAAATTGGAATGAAATGAGGTTGTCATAGATTATCTGTTAGTTAACACAGGAAGTTTACTTCGCCATAGTAGAGGAAAGACATTCAGAGCAAGGAAAGAATATTCAGTGAGGACACAACCATAATACACTTGAGGCTTTGTGTGGCCATTGGTGTCTGTCCTTCATTTTCAGAGAGGACCAGTGACATTGAGAGTGTTGTCTTGACTTGACCATGAGTGGGATTTAAGTGAGGCAGAGTTGCACAAAGTCATCAGCCTCATTCTTCTAGTCATCAAAGTTCAGTGGCAGGACAAAAGTCAGGATGACTGGCAAAGGTGAAGGATGTAATGGATGACCTTGGTGTCTTTGATGTCTGACCAATCTCTCTAAGTGTTTCATAATGTCTGTGTCAGCCATCTTCATGACTGTTGCAACAACTGTTCTCATTCACCCATCCTGCTGGTGAAAGTCCACACTTGCTTGAGGCAGACATCCCCCATATTCACTGACAGGTTTGAGGCCTGTCACTTACCCTCAACCTAGTTTACCCTGTCTGCCAAGATGGTTTTTATCAGTTTCTGGCCACTACACATGCTACTCTGTACATTGGCACAGAGTAGACCCTTTCTAAATGCTTATTGCCTTGGCCTAAGAAATGGTAAAGACAAGTGATTCAGAAAGACCTGGAAAGAGCTGCGTGACCTGAGGAGGAAGGAAATGAGCAGAACCAGGAGGCCAATTTCTGCTCTGAGACAACACAGTAAGCTTCCAGGGCTTTTACTCCAGGCCTCTCCAGACAGGACTGAAATGTGAAGGTGTTTTCCTTAACCTTCTGCTGCTATAAGGGAGCTGTTGTTCAGTCATGCCCTGCTCTTTATGATCCCATTTGGGGTTTTCTTGCCAAAGATATTGGAGTGGTATGTCATTTCCTTCTCCAGCTCACTTTACAGATGAGGAAATGGAGATAAACAGGACTAACTGACTTGCCCAGGGTCACACAGCTAGTAAGTGTCTGAGGCCAGATTTGAACTAAGGAAGATAAGTTTTCCTGGGGTCCAGGTTCCTTGCTTTATCCTCTGTACCACCTCTGGGTCAAAAGAAACAAAGAGGAAGAAGTTGGGGATAGGTGGTAGAGGTTCCTGCTAGACATGCAAAAAGGGAACAAAGACATGATCACTAGATAATAGAGACTAATAAGTCAAGTGATTGTCCTTGCCAGTCAGTTGTAATGAAAGACAACTTAAAAGCAAATGTGGAAGGACAACAGTTTGGAGAGAGGAGTGGGAGTTAGTGCTCAAGATACCGAAGTGCCAATAAATCAGCTTAAAACACAGAAGTTGTTGCTGCTGTATTCAATTGCATGCCTGTTTTTATAAAGAAGCAATAATCCATAAGTAAGATATTGCCAGCTTCATAAACAATCTTCTAGGTCTACAGAAATGGCCTCAGTTTCTGATGTTGGTCAAGTCTTTCTGTGGATGGACCTCACTCACCTGGGTTGTCAGTTTGTGACTTCCAGGGGCCATTGTCTCTGACTCTAGGCTCCCTGGGATCTGCCCTGAGTAGTTGCCAGTCAAGCCTAACTTTGTGTCCTGGCTTTAGTTTCCTGAATCAACTTGACCCTCAAAGGCAGTTTAAATATCTTTTAAAGAGAAGAACTAACCTATCCTACGTGGTGGGAGAAGATATTCTCCCTACCACACATGTAATATTGCAATCCTCCAAAATGGTCCTAGTATTTCAAATGCCTACCTTCTCCAATCCATCCTCAACACAGCTGCTAAATAGATACGTAAAGTACAGGTCACTACACTAACTCAGGAAGTTCTAGTAGCTCTCTCTTACCTCTAATATAAAATATAAATGTATTTGTTTAGTTTTTAAAGCCCTTCATAACCTGTCTCCAGCCTCTCCATTAAGGCTTCTTCTACATTACTATCTGCTGGAGGAGAGATTGAGGCTGATGATTTTGCACAGCTCTGCCTCACTTAAATTCAATTCTTGAACAAGTCAAGACATTAACCATGATGTAATTGGTCCTCTTCAACAACAAAGAACCAACTATCTGTGAGTAGTAGTAACTGCCCTCTGGGGACCCAGCCTGCCAGTTTCAGTTGGGGAATGCTACTATTTTTCTTCTCCTTCCCCTTTTTCCATTGCCACATGTGGTCCCTCTTTCCACTTGGGGCTCTGTAACCTCACACGTGGGTGCTCTATCCAAAAAATATAAATTTTGGTTATTTATATTTTATAAGATATCTTGAGGTTTAGGGGTTATATTTTTTTTAATTTAATTATTTTTTTCAAAAATCTCAGTTTATTTTTTTGTTCTGTGCAGTTTTCATTTGTGATTTCTTGAAATATAGCTCTGAAAATACAGGCTTTGAAAAAGCCTGTTGTGATTCAAATGGAGCTACCTGACTATGTCTTTAAACACCAAACACTGGCTTTCACTGAATGACCAATATTAGCCCCCAGCCCAAACTTCTTTTGGTCATTGTTGGGGTTTTAATGGCTCAGAGTGAGTGTTAATAGCAATTGTTTTCTGCTCTGGCCAGAAACTGAAGGACTTCCCCTCCCAGACTGACACTTTTGTGATGGTAAAGTAGGCCATGTTTTGTCTCAATTCTTACCTAGCCCTTAGTCATTGGATGGGCATTGCCTCAGACAATTCCCTGAGACCTGGGAAAGACCTTAATATTAAAAGGCCAAAGTCATCGACTGCATTCTGGACCATCGCCAATCATCTTGCCTTTCATCTTGCCACTAGACTGAGATGACTGGAGGAGAGAGTGAGGCAGATGACTTTGCATAGTTCTGCCTCACTTAAATTCAGTTCACTTACCAATCAAGACAGCACCATCACAATATCATTGGTCCTTTTTGAGAATTCAAGACAAACTACAATCTTCACACTTCCTGTGGTCCGACAAAAATGACTTACTTGTGAATCCTCATATGTGATATTTGCTCTCCCACTTCTATGCTTTTTGCATAGGTTGTCTCCTCATGACAGAAATTCACTCCCTTATCACTTTGACCTTGTAGAATCCTTATTTTTCTTCAAAGCTCCACTCAAGTTCTACTTCTTCATGAAGCCTGTCTTGATTCCCCTAGTTGCTTGTGCCCATCCCGTTCCTATTTATTTTGTCTATATTTTTACCTACTTTTCTTTATGGATGTTGTTCCTTGTCAATAAAATATATGCTCCTTAAGGGTCTTTGACTCTGTGCTTCTGATAATGCCTGGCACACAGTAGGTACTGAATAAATGCTTGTTGGTAGGAGGAATGAATCAAGAGAATTAAGTAAGGGACTCTTGCCATAGCCCAGAAATGATGAGAGTCTAGTTCAGTGTGGTCACAATATGAGTGGAGAGGAGGTGGATAGATATAAGAAATGCCATAAAGGTAAAATTGGCGAGATATAGCAACTTATTTGAACTTAAAGACCAGAAAGAGGGAAGCATTGAAGATGTTTTTAAGGTTGTAAACCTGAATAACTGAAAGGAAGATTGTACTTTCATCAGAAATTGGATGTTATGAAGAGAGATGAGTTGGGGGATAAAGAAGCAGGAAGAGAGTCGTTTTGAAGGTGTTTGAGGTGCCTTTGGGATAACCATGGGGTGATGTTTAGCAGGCTTGGGATAATGTACCTCAAAAGAGACATGGTGTTTGGATGTGTGGATCTGGGCTTCATGTGTGTTGTAAAAATAATTAAACACGTGGGAGCTGATGACATCACAAAGACAAGACATGTCATGAACCCTTTTGGCAATCTAGTAAAGTATATGGACTCTTTCACAAAATAATTTTTAAGTGTATAAAACAGAATGCATACACAAGATATCAGTTATATTGAAATACAGTTACAAAACATTTTTTTAAAAAACCAAATTGATGGGCACCTGGTTAGTAACCCCTAATATGAAGAAAAAAGAAAAGAGGACTCAGGAAAGAGTTTAAGGGACATGCATACATAGGGCATAGACAGATGATGGTCTAGCAAAACAGACTGATAAGAAGCAATCAAACCAGAGAATGAGGAGGTAGTCACTTTCCAAAACATATGTAGGAAAGAGTAGCTAAGGGGAAGAGGTGGTCAATGGTGTCAAATGCTAGAGAGAGGTCAATATAAAAGGACTGAGAAAATGTCATTGGATTTAGCAATTAAGAAAATATTGGTAACCTTGGAAGACAGCAGTTTTAATCCATCAGTGGTATACAAAGAAAGAGAATGATTGATGGAACAAGGTCTTAGAGAAGGCCAGAGATAATGAGATCAAGGGCATAAGTTCAAGGTAGAAAGGCAAGAGGTGAGGATTCTGAAGCTGCTATTTAAAGCTAACTGTGGGGTAGGAAGGATGAGAAACCCAAAGAAGATTGACCAACTACTGAGGACTAGAAAAAAAAGTAGAGGGGGAATGGTTGTCATGGTTCTATAGGTCACAAGGAACAGAATGCGCAGATTCATCTTTCATGTAATAGGCATTTAGTAAATCTTTTTTTGCACTGCAATGGAGGGAAAGGGAGCAAAGGGGAGCGAAACAGAATTTAGGATGTGACTGGAGTAGAAAATTTCAGAGTTCATAATCTTGGAAGGGGAGAAGTTCTAAGTGATAATGAGTTTTAAAGAGTGTTTCTTGCTGATGGGCAACTGAGTAGCTAGGTAGAGGCTACTGATCACTGGAGTAACTGTGAGACCCAGATACTGTATGAGTTGTTTGACATTCATATATTAACACATCCAGGAATGTGCTAGAACCAACTCCTACAGGCTAAGCCAATTTTTAAATTTTTGTGTGAGCATTTACACCTTGAAAATCAGAAAATCTACAAATCATAATTTGATTTATTGTTTTCTTGGTTTTCTCTAGACTGGGGAAAATGATGGGACTAATATTAATGATGAAGATTAAAATTAAAAGTGTGTCACGGGTACTTTTTATTGTAAAGAGATGGTTGTTAAACCTTTATCTGCATACCACTCACTGTTTGTAATCTATGGAGATATGATATATAAACTAAAAAAAAAAAAGTACCACTCTCTCTACCTTTTACCACTATCTACAGGTTCATTGTCCTCTCAGAAAATCTCAGAGACTATTGTGATTTGTTATCAACAAATAAAATCTAAGCTCACACAGAATCCTTAGAATAATCCAAGGAAGGTTTATTTTGAATGAAAAGCCCCACCCCATTCTCAAACTATCACTAGATTTGGTCAATTTGGTCTTTTAAAAATATTTTCCCAATTACATGTAAAGTCTATTTTTAACATTCATTTCTTAAAATTCTGAGTTCCAAATTCTGTCTCTCCCTCTCCTCTCCCTCCCCTCTTAGGTGCTAAGCAATTTTATATAAGTTAATACATGTGCAACCATGGTTAATTTGATCTTAAAAGACTCAATTAAAGTCCAAGACTAGAATAGTTGAAAATTTCAGTTTAGTTTGGCAATAATTAAATGAACGAATTGACATCAATTACAGGTAAAAAAAAAAAGTCTAGAAGACTGTGACAGACAATATTTATATAGAACTTTAATGTTTTCAAAGCATTCTACATATATTTGGTTTTAACCTCATGACACCTCTGTAAAATATGAGGAAACTGAGGGCTAAGTGACTTTATCGTAGTCACATAGATAGTAACTATCAGAAGTTGGATTTCAAACCAGGTCTTCATAACTCCAAGTCCAAAACTTTATTCATCTTATCCTTGATGATGTTCTAAGGATGGTGAAGACACCTGAGGGTGAGAGAAAGGTATGGAACCCTGGACAGAATGGAATAGTGCACCCCTTGCTTTGGAACTGAAGGTGCCTCTTTTGAGAGTAGAAACAGGTCTCTGAAGGAGAAAGTGAAGGAGGTAAGGGAATCCATTTCTATTTTCCAGGTTATCAGGAAGAATAAAGTATTTCTTGAAAGAAGGAAACAAATGTTCCAACAAAACAGAGAAGATAAAGGCTATAGAGAGGCAGAGGGGAATTGTGGTCTGGACCAAAAGACTGTAGGATGGAAGAATCGTTAAACCATTAAACATTTTAAAGCTATGTAATAAGTATAAAAGGCAACAGAGATAAAGAACCAGCCTCCAAGTCAAGAAAAACCAGGGTTAAAGTCCTCCTCTGATATATACCAGCCACGTGACCCAGGGCAAATCAATTAACTTTTCCAGGATCTAGGCAAATTGGAGCATGAATTAAATCACAGGTTCAGGTCCTGTCCCTGTGCCTGTCCTTGTCTATGTCTCTCTTCCTGTCTTTATCCTACCCCTCTTTCTATAATAGGTATGAAGCTCTTCCTCTAGAGCAGTGGTTCTCAACCTGTGGGTTATGTTCAATTTGTAACAATAAAAATACATCCTTCATATCAGATAGATTCATAACAGTAGCAAAGTTACAGTTATGAAGTAGCAACAAAAATAATTTTATGGTTAGGGGTCACCACAACATGAGGAACCGTATTAAAGGGTTGTGGCATTAGGAAGGTTGAGAACCACTGCTCTAGAGAAAGGCTCTGGACTCTCTCTGGAGGAAGTAGCTTCTTGTGTTCCAAGGAATGATGATGGAGATCCACAAGGAGTATCAAGTGAAAGACCATCTAATAATGGTCAATAAAATAAAAGAAGAATAGGGATGGCGGGCAGTTTCCTCCTGAGAGATACAATGCAGTTATTTGTTGAACTAACAAACAACAGAGAGATCTTCTGCCTTCCTGAAACAAGAGCATGCTTTTGTGGTCCATTTTACTGTCTCAGCTCTCTGCATTACCCTAGCATCTTTAAAAAAGATTAGGATGATATGAATTCTGAGTCCATTATACATGAAGGATGTCTGGATATTTATGCTAAATTCAAATTTGATTTTTAAAATATGGACCTGATTGTTGAGAGTAGGTATGGAAATTAAATTGAAAACTGAATCCTATTACAGCCAGGTTCCCATCAATGAAGTAGTTGCATTATTCAAATTTTCACTGCATATTCTTTCCATTGGACTGGAACCAATTACCATATTTTGCATATAATTATAACTTCAAATAGTATGAATTTGAATAATGCAACCACTTTGCAAGATTATTTTATTTTTACTTATAAGACCTAGTAATAGTCTAATTTCTACTAGCAGGTGGATTCAAGTCCACTCACAGTGTAACAATAGAAAGTGCTTTGTTGTGGGGAGAAAATCTGCATTCACTATGTAAAGTATTGAAAGAACCAAACCAGCTGAGAAGCCCTGGGCTTCAATATATGGGGTTATAACTCAAGTGGGTTTACAACTGGTTTCTTTAATTAAGATAGGTTGCTAGTATGGCAAACACTCTGATGTTTTACATGTTCCTTTCTCTTGGGTAGTCATTGCATTGCTGGACTATTCCGCAGCTGGAATATTCTTATTAAATACAATTATAGAAGCATGAGGTGTAGACAGACTAGTTGAATGGGGTGTGGATTCCCTCCTAACCCAATATTCTGCATCAAAAAACAATCTTTCCCCATATCATATACATTAATTTTACTAAATTAAGAAAAGCTAAAATATGCAAATTAAGGACAAGATAGAATGAAGTAAGGGGAGGGGATTTGAATTCAGAAGCTAACCAAAGAAGAATATTTTGTTCATTGAATTGACTTCTTTCATTGAGCAAATATTTATTAAGTTCTTATTACACACAAGTGTGGGAGATAAAAGATAAATAAACCATAGTCTCCACCTTCATGTAGTTTACACTCTAATTAGGAAGATAAAATGCAGCCACACAGAATTAGAATTCTAGGTGGAATATTAAAGTGCAATGGGAAGAACAAGAGACTATGAAAATTCAGAGGGGAAGGGAAACTGATCTCTTAACAGCTGGGAAAAAACAAAGAAGGTTTTCTGAAAGAGCCTGGTTGACCTTGTTCTTATTAATTCACATGACTTGTAAAGGGAGAAATGAGAGGAGCACAACCTTTCCCAAGGATTTGGTCTACTGTGATTTCATGGATGTAGAGAGCTCCCCCTAAAGAAACTTTCTCTACCAATGTCCACACTGCTGCAACTTATAATCTTAGATGACTAGAAGACCATTGAGAGGTTAAGTAATTTGCCCAAAGTCACACAGCCAATATGGATCAAAGGTGAGGCTTCAACCCAAGTCCTACTAACTCCAAGGATCCTCGAGGACTATTGGCTGATTAAAAAGCATATTTTAAAAAAATAGAGGATTTGGACTTGGAAGAACAGGATTTAAATCCACCCACCATCACCTATTCTCTATACAATTTTGGACAAGTTGCCCTCTTTCTGCCTCAGTTTCCTTGCCTATTGAATGAGTAGCTTGGATTGGCAACCTCCAAGTTTCCTTCTGGCTCTAAATCCACAATTCCATGATCCTATGCATCAATCTAAAATGTTAGAGTCAACCAAGTCAGAAAAGAAAAGTTAAATCGAGGGAGAAAGCAAAGCCAGATTATAGAAATCAAGTTAAAAGTGATAGCACCATCTAAGGGCCAAAGTCAGAAACTCAAGAATCTCTAAGATACCACTTTGGGGGGATCTTTCAGTTGGGGTTGATAGAACAAGGCAATTGGAGGTCATGGATGATGCATGCAGATCATGGACAGAAGAACAATATGAAGACAAGTGGAGGGATGGTGCTTTGGTTATTGAGAACTCTGCTTCATTGATCAATCAGTAAGTATTTATTAAGCATTAATATGTTCCAGGCACCGTGCTAAGCACTGGGAATCCAAAGAAAGGCAAAAGACAGTCCCCGCCCTTACAGAGCTCACGTTCTCATGAGGGAGACAATATGCAAATAACTATGTATATACAAGAGATGTATCATTGCTCTTGTCATTCTGTCTTTTTTCAGTTATATCTGACTCTCCATGATCCCATTTGGGGTTTTCTTGACAAAGGTACTGGAATGCTTTGCCAATTCCTTCTCTAGCTCATTTTATAGATGAGGAAAATAAGGCAAAAATTAAGTGACTTGCCCAGGGTCACATAGCTAGTGTCTGAGGCCAGATTGAACTCAAAAAGATGTCTTCCTGATTCCAAGCCTGACACTCCATCCACTGTGCCACCTAGCTGCCCATGACCTCTCAGGGATGTGTGTATTTGTGTATTCATAGATAGATACACACTTGTATATATAAATACATATATATATGTCTGTGTGTATACATATATATACATACATACATACATATATATACACACACACACACACACACATACATACACATTGTACATAAGACCATATCAGAGAGAAATAACTAGAGAGAGGGAGGCAGGAGACTAGGAAAGTCCTCATATAAAAGATCAGCCTCCCCCCAGGCAGCAGCATGGTATGGCATCCTAGTCATACACCACTCAGCTGAAGGCAATACCACGCAGCTTATGGGCTAGGACGTACTGGCAGAACATGAACATTTGTATCCCTGACATATATTAATTATGTGGCACATGAAAATCATTAACTGTTCTTTGTGCATTCATTTCAGCTTGCCAAATGCTGATCAGTTACTACTGTTTATTCCCTAGGCCTACCAACAATTGATGTGAACCAATCCATCCCCCAAGCTTTTATAGAAAGCCCCCTCAGGGCCACCCCATTCAAATTCTCTGCTTGGGTCCCCAGGTCAACAACCACCCTCAGTTTCCAGGCACTCTGGGAACACACTCCTAATACTATAGCCCAGGAGCACCTATCAGTGTGCTTTCTTTTCATGATAAGCCTACAGTACCGACTAGCTGAGGCAGCTAGGTGGCCCAGTGGATAGAGTGCTAGGCCTGGAGGCAGGAAGACTCATCTTCCTGAGTTTAAATCTGGCCTCAAACACTTACTAGCTGTGTGACCCTGTTTGCCTCAGTTTCCTCATCTGTAAAATGCACTGGAGAAGGAGATGGCAAATCACTCCAGAATCTTTACCAAGAAAATCCCAAATGGGGTCACAGAGTCAGACATGACTAAAAAATGACTGAACCACAAAACACAGTGGCTAGAGTACTGGGTCTTGAGTCAGGAAGGCCTGAGTTCAAATGCGGACTCAAGATTTGCTAACTGTGTGATCTTGGGCAAGTCACTTAAATTGTCTTTCCTCAACTGTAAAAACGGGGATAATAACAGCACCTCCTTCATGGGATCAAATGAGATAATGGCCATAATATGCTTTTCAAACCTTAAACCATGATATAGTGAGTATTAATCTTTAGCAGCGGTTCTCAACCTGTGGGTTGCAACCCCTTTGGGGATCCAACAACCCTTTCACAGGGGTCACAGGGGTTACCTGAGACCATGGGAAAACACATTTTTCTGATGGTCTTAGAAACTGAGACAAGGTGGGTCCACCCACATGCAGATACGCCCACATACAAGTATTAAAGGGGTGCGGCATTAGAAAGGTTGAGAACCACTGCTTTACAGAGAGGTGGGGGTGTTGCCCGGCAGTTGGCTCAGGGGACTGTCGGCAGCACACACCACAGACAGAGCCCCAGAATTAAGGACCAATAACAACAGTAACAAGAAGTACCAGAATGGGAATACCTCCTAGCTCCATGTTGAGCTCCCTCCCCTTTTCCAAGGACTGGCTATTCCAAAGGGGACATCAATCCCTGCTGTCTGGAGAGCCATGCCGGGGCTGGTTTGTAAAAGGCCAGCTGCATTCAGCTAATTGACAAACAAGTCCCAAACAATGATGCCCACGAATGCCAAAGCTGTGGTAGGCTTTTAATAAGTTCATTGGCCTTTATTCTTGTTCCTACGCTTTCCTCATTAAGCCCTTGAAGTTCACTGATTGGGCCTCTGGGTGAGGCGACTGAAATCTCTTAAAGGGACTTACTACCCAAGGAGGTAGAAAGAGCAGGAGGAGATCCCATAACCTGAGAGAAGGAACTGGCTGCCCTGTTCTTATTCCTGCAGGCACAGGAGGGAGGAAAGGGAAGGGAAGTGAATGTGGTGAAAAGTTAGTAGCAAAATTCCCAAGGCAGGGTTGCAAAATGGGTATAGGAAGGTACCAGGGAATAATACTGAGGCAAGAGGTTCAGGGACCACCACACATGACTATTTCCTAGAGACTTCAAAGAGTATGGAACATACTAGAATCCAGCTAAGCCTCTTTGGAGCTATATTCTGTAAGCCAACCCAAAGACTTGCCACAGGCGTCTTTCTGGTGAACAAAGCCTTTGATAGTCCCTAAATGTGCCTTGGGTTAACAGAGAAAAAGGCTACCAATGGAAGGGGATGAAGAGACAGCTCCTCTAAGAATTCCCAACCTGGTCTTCTTAGCAGACTGATGCTGTAAATTATAACAAATAACAGCTCTGAAGTTAGATGATCAAGATTCAGGATCTGTCTTTACTCCTTACTCCCTTTATGACATTGCACAGGTCAGTTAAATATCCCTTGGTCTCAGTTTCTTCCTCCATAAAACAAAGAAGAGGTGGATTGGAGAGCTCTGAGGTTCCTTACAGTCTTAGCATTATGGCCCTACAATCCTTACTGTGTTGATCAGAAATTCCCAAATCAACCAAATGAAGACATTGAGTACCTCCTATGAGCTTAAATCATAGACTAGAGAAATGTGCATCAAATAGGCATGAAAGGGAGAGGGAAATCCAGTAAGCAGAAATAGATGCATCTATCTTGAATATAGGAATTAAGTTTGGGAAAAGGCAAAGAAAAGGGAGCAAATGGAGTCAGGAACTGAGTGGTGAAGGCCCTTAGAAGTGAGGACAAGAAATTTAAATTGGATTGGGAAAGCAATGGAGAAGCAGGGAAGGGACTAATGCAATTAGCCTAATATAATAAAGGCATAATAAGCAAATATAATGTCAATGTGTTGATGGAAGGGTAGGGCAGGGACAGAAGAGCCTTAAACTGTGTGGTATGGTAACTGTGGTATAGTAAATGTGTGGGAAGGTCTCAAGAGGTAACCCTGCTTTATGAAAAACTTATTATTCAGGCATTCTATTTGCTGGATAGCATTGGCTCAGTCATAGAATTTACACTTAGTCATTCTCTTTAGTGTCTTTTGCTAATTATTCTTTGTTGCCTCTGAGGTAAGTAAAGTCTTCAAGAACACGGTCTATGCTTCATATTGCCCTGGTATCACCCCTAGGATATCACCCAATCTTGTCAAACAACCTCCTGCTGTTTCCCACACATTACCCCAGACCTCTGTTCAGTCCCTACAGACTTAAGTCTTCCACTATACCTATCCTGAGGCCCATCAGACCCCTTGAGGTAAATGGGTCAGGCTTATAGTCAGCAGCACAGGAATAGAGCATGTCCCTTAAGACCTTGGAAATGAGGAATGTATGCTCTCTAAAACAAAGGGAAGAATGGGACCAAAATATGGCTGCACCATGACACTCTGTGGCAGCTGGGAATATTTTTTTATAAATGGAGAAACTAAAATATAGACAGGTAAGTGACTTGCCCATTTAGTCTAAGTTGAAATTGCAGTCTCTAGAACCAGTCTTCCTTTTATAGGGAAACGTGCTAAGGACTGACTGGCTTGCCAGTGGAATAGACAGCAATCTACATGGAATGATTTTAGGAGGTGAAGGAATTGCAAGAATGGGGTGAACCCCAGACTCCATTTTGTCACTACATTCTGGAGCTAGTTCAGTTCCCTTTCTATACAATTTTGGGTCTAGTTCAATTTCTGTCCTGTGAGAAAATTTTATTCATTTATGGGAATTGGGAAAAAAAAAACCCTATTGCACTGCTTGAACCTAGCCCTGCTTGTAGCCGGGAAGCTGGACCACCTCTACCTGTTGGTTAGAGACCCTTAACTAAGGACCTAGGTTAGGCTGACCAGAAATCCAGTCAGATCCAAAGATCAATGAAAGGAGTTTTCTCACAATTATACATCTCAAAACACCCATATGTCTTATCTGAAAACCTGTCCCATACTGGTCGATAAGTTACTTCTTCCTTGTTCCTTTGATTACATACAGATACTTGTGAGGAGTGGGACACCTCTTTTTCTGATTTCAGGGAATTGCACCTGTTCACTCTCCCCCTCCCAAATTGGAACATCCCTAATCTTTCCTCCAATTAGAAATCAGATGACCTAATCTTGTATTCTGGTTTATAGTCTGTTAATTGTTTTATTTTAATGCATCACAATCTGTCTCCCCTGGATTCAGGGTCCAGTATCAAGCTGAGGAGGCCTAGTCCTGATTTGTTCTGTGATTGGCATGCATTGTTTAATAAATTGATATGCCTGGAAATGTAAACCTTTGTTTCTTCAGTCATTTCAGATTTCAACTCTCACAAGGCACTGAAAGCCCCTCTTATATGGCTCCCCACTCCCTTACCTACCTATATTTTTGTCACATTTTCTGCCACAATGTACAGAATTCCACTTTTAGAGATTTGTTCTTTTGGATTAAACTAGCTTAGCTGCCTTTATTGAACAGCAAATACACTTTTATGGGGTGGGGGTGTTAGTAACAAACTAATCCATTAACCATATAATTAGCTATCACCAGAACAAGTAGGGAATCGGGCCCTGAAGGAATTAGAAAAGGCGGTAAATTTTGATGTCGGGCAAGAAGAAAGAAAAATTCTGAAGCAGGGGATACTTTCCATGGAAGGGGTTGGGGAATAGGGCTCTACTGGGCATCCAGGAGTCAGCAGAGGGACACTGTCCAAACTCTGTCAAAACAGAAGATAGCGGGTGGCGGAGCCAAGATGGCGGCATAGCAGCAGCAACATATC
>CM053584.1:57460078-57474460 GCA_028627135.1 Pseudochirops cupreus | reverse complement strand
CCACCTTAAAGAATTTCTCACTTCCTTCACAGCATAGCTCAGGTATGTTATCCTATAAAAGGCCTTTCTTGATTCTCTCAGTTGTTAGCACTATCTTTCTCTTGAAATCATCTTTATTGTTTTGCATATACTTATAGTGACACATTTGCAAATATGATATATGATTCTACCTATAGAAGGTATGCATCTTGAAGGAAACTATAAATTTCATTTTTGCCTTGGTATCCCCAAGGGCAATACACATACTAGGTGTTAAATAAACGGTGATTTGAGTGGAATGGCCTCTAGGAGCTAATTTAAAATAAGCTATGGAACTAATACAACAGTATATTCTTTTCTTTCAGTACTTAGTATATATTAGAATGAAAATTGGAAATAGAGCTATGAAGATGCTATAACAGAATGCTATGACAACCTTTTCTGTTATCATATCTAACTTTCAAATCTTAGAGTTTTTGTTGTCCAATAGCCACATTTAGTCAACATCCCATGGACTCCATGGAACATATCCTAAACTCAGCTTGGAACCTGGTCAAGATCAATGAATTAATAAACATTTATTAGATAAATAGAAAGCCTGGGAAACCACAATTAGGCCCTCCAAAATTATCAGCAATGGTTCTCCAAGCTGAAGGAAGAAGTCAGGGCCAAGGGAGCTCCAGTTGGGGAGGGGGGCAGGGGAAACTTCCATAAGTGACAAAGAGACTTTCTATGAATTGTGAGTATATAGATGAGATCACTACTATTATGGAAATTGTCGATCTACAACAAGCTTCTAGTAGTCTCCTTCCCTGGCCGAGTAGGCCCATTACAAACTCTTCCAAGTTTCCCCACAGTACTTTCCTGATCTTTAAAAATAGGAAAGATGCCCATCAGAAGGTCCATTCCAGTTTTATGATTTCATCTCCCTTCTACCCACCCACCTCCTTCTGGCTCCTCTCTTCATTACTTATTTCTGACTCCTAACTCCAACTTTCCTTTCTTGTCCCTTGGAATCCCACTTCAGCAGTGAGGACTAGGAGCCTTCCTATACCGCCTTCAATGGGATTTCAACTGCCTATTGAAAATGACACTTACTCCCCTGTCTTGGTCCTTCATTCTTCTTCCTATGTGGGACAGCTCGTTCTTTTAGACTGGAATCTCCTCAGGGCAAAGATTTTCCCCCTAGTGCAGTTTCCCTTGCCATGTACATCTGTGGCACTACATTAATACTGAAGGATAATCAAATGTTCTGCAGCTGAAATACAGTGAGTGAGTCAGTGAGAAGTGTCCTTCTATTGTGTGATTAAATAAGACACAAAATATTACATGTTGTCACAATAAAGCGAGGTCAATGGTAATCTAGATTAATGTGGATGTTACTGGTTTGTCTATGTCCAGAAGGGATGGGAAATCTGGCATTGTCCTTGGGCAGTAGGGAGAAAAAGAAGTCAGAAAACTTCTGAAGCTAATGTTTTTTGATCCTTACACCATAAAACCCCAAGGTCCATTTCCCACTACTGTGGACTGAGAAGAAGGTAGAATTATTCAGAACACATGGAACACTTGGGGAAGAGAACATGAAGTGCTGAAAACTCAACTCTGATAAATACAAAACTTGTGTCCTGCCAACAGAAAAATACAGATTTTCCAAGATACAAATTTCATGGATAAATTCAGGGATCCAAAGGGACATTTGATCAGTTGGCAACTATGTTCGACTGGTTCTGGGTCCAAATTTTTTCCTCAAATCTTCACATCCAACCTTTGGTATCCAGTGGTGTCAAATTCAGCCTTTAGATTCTTTTATATGCTCTTTATTTGTAAGTTCTGTATAGTAAGGAAAAAAAAAGAAACTAGTGCTGGCTCTTCTTTCTCCCCTCTCCCATCAGAGAAAACATTGTCTGGCTTCTTTGTGGCAATTTCAATTCAATACAATAAAGACAATAATATTTATTAAGCAACTACTCTGTGAAAAGCATTGTGCTAAGTGTTGGTGATAGAATAGAAAATGACATGGTCCTTGACCGCAATAAGCTTAGACTCTAGTGGGGGGAGGGGCTGACATGTACAAAGATATATGTAACATAATGTAGGGAAAAGGGAGGTATTGACAAAATCCTCTAAAAAAATGTGTGAGGAGGGAGACATCAGGCATTAGGGAAGATCTCACAAGAGATGCCACTTGAACTGACCCTTGAACGGGAGATAAAGAGAGGGTAAATTCCGAACCTGAGCAACTATACAGAGATAGGAAACAATGTATTGGATTCTGGGAACCATTAATAATCTATTTTGGCTGGAACATAAAAAGCATGAAGGGCAGTAATATGAAATAGTGCTTAGTGCTAGACAGGTAGGCTGGACCCAGATTATAGAAAATGTCAAGGTAAGGAGTTTCTATTTTAACATGTAGGTAATAGGCACTGAACAGTTTTGAATATGGAAGTAAAATGATGAGACCTATGCCTTAGGAATATCTTTGGCAACTATATGAAAAATGAGAAACAGAGAGAGAGAGAGAGAGAGAGAGAGAGAGAGAGAGAGAGAAAGAGAGAGAAGGGGGACCGGTTAAGAATATATTAATATATTACTATAGTTGAGGTAAGACATAGAGTACTTAAGATGCGGTGGTTGTAGTGTGAGTGGAGAGAAGATGATAGGACCAGAGAGTCTGTATAGGAAGAATTGACAGTATTTGGCAATAATACTACAATGCTATCATGAGTATTGACAGGTAAGCGAGAAGGGAAAGAGGGAAAGATCATTTAAGTTTTTGAACTTGAGTACCATGGACAGAAAGATGGAAGTTGGCCAATGGAGGTAAATATCCTTAAAAATGGTTTTGAATCATGAGGGAAGAGAAGGCTGAGAAGTAGATGGCATACAATAAGGAGAAAAAGGAAAAGAGGGGAAAGAAGGGAAGAGAAGAAAGAGGAGAAATTTTACTAATTGTGTTAAAATGACCAGATCTCAAATCCTATAAAATGACAAGGTATCATCCTACTTGAATCCTTAAATGTAAGGAAGGATTATTTAATTCATTATATCTGTATCCCTAGCATAGTACTTGACACATAGTAAGTACTTCATAATTTGTCGATTTATTAATTGATTAATACTATGAAGGATGGATTGGAAAGGAAAAAAACTGCAAGCAAGGGGACAAATTAAGAGTCTATTGTAATGGTCAGGCAAGGTGTGAATCTAGTTCTCTTGAAACCAAAATATATACCCTAGTCTTATGCTAGGGCACCAGAATTGGAGTCCTAATTATTATTTCTAAAGCTTTCCAATACACTCTCAAATTGGTGGACCAGTCTCAAACAGTCACTGTCTTGTAGATGCTACCTAAGGTGCCTCTGAATGGTCTTATCATCACTCACTCAGCAGTAGCAGAAAACTGCCACCCCTTCCCCTATTCCCAGGTATAAGAGATACACCAAGTATAGCTACAACAGCAAGATGCCCAAGGATAAGGAAAATGGAGACACAGCATAGCACTCTTCACTTGGATGTTTTCCCATGGGTCATGATATTAGGAAAGACATATAGAAGCACACTCATGTCAGAGAAATTTCCCAATACTCCAAACAGTGTAGCCATAGGGGTCTCATCTGAGTTTGAATCACTCTGTGACTCTGAAACACATCGGCCAAAAGTTTTCACAATAGCAGACAGTTTAGTAACTACTGGAAGCAGGCACCATACTTCCTCTTCTTCACACCATACACACACCACCACCAAATACATACTTACCCACCCCACTTCCATAAAAGCAGCAAAATATAGCCCAACTATGGCTGGTTTTACTAGCTTTCCCAAGTGTTCCTACTGACTGAGCTGCCTACTAGCTTTTGCTGTTTTCCCTGACCATGGTGCTGACAATCTCTACCATTCGCATTGTGATCTTAAGCAAGTCACTTGTCTTCTCTGAACCAGAGTTTACTCATCTCCAAAATGGAAATAACAATAGTACTACTATTGAAAAAGGTGGTTGTGATGACTGGATTAAAGAGTAAATATAAAACGCCGTATAATTGGACAAAGCTATATAAACGTGACTGTTACTGATACTGTCCCTTGTGATGAGTCATGGGCATATAGTTAATAAAGATTTCAGAAGCTATTTAATTTAATTCTGTCTCTTTATTTTCCAGACACCAAACCAGAGAGTTTAGGTGACTTGTCAGAGGTCTCTTAGATAGTAAGAGACAGAGCTGTGTCCTGAATCTGAGTCCAACAGTCTTTCCTTTGCCTTTATTACATGTTTAATGTCTCCGTGACCTAAAGTCTTTTGGATCAGGAGCTTCAACACGGATGATGATGAAGATGATGATGATGACTGCTATAATTATCTGTAAAAGCCATCACTATTGGCTGCTTTGCAGACGCCGCCACCGGGAGTCATCGTCTTGGTTCCGTCCGCTGGACGCCGATCCCTGCCGCCTCTTCCTCTGCCGTCACGCCCAGCCCAAGCATCTGTGGCCATGGCCAACCCCAATGTATACTTTGATATCGCCGTCGATAATGAGCCCCTGGGCCGGATTACTTTCAAGCTCTTTGCAGACAAGGTTCCAAAGACAGCAGAAAACTTCCGTGCTCTGAGCACTGGAGAGAAAGGATTTGGTTACAAGGGATCCTGCTTCCACAGAATCATTCCTGGGTTCATGTGCCAGGGTAGTGACTTCACACGCCATAATGGCACTGGTGGCAAGTCCATCTATGAGGAGAAATTTGCTGATGAGAACTTCATCCTGAAGCATACTGGTCCTGGCATCCTGTCCATGGCAAATGCTGGACCTAACACAAATGGCTCCCAGTTTTTCATCTGTACTGCTAAGACTGATTGGTTGGATGGCAAGCGTGTTGTCTTTGGCCGAGTGAAAGAGGGCATGAACATTGTGGAAGCCATGGAGCGTTTCGGGTCTTGGGATGGCAAGACCAGCAAGAAGATCACTATTGCTGACTGTGGACAGCTCTCATAAGTTTTTTTTTGTTTTGTTTTTTGTCTTAACCATCAAACCATTCCTCTGTAGCTGGAGAGAGCACACCCAGACCCCATCTGCTCTTACACCCTGTACTTCTTGTGCTCTCACTTGCTGCAAATTCTCTTTGGATTTCATTTCCTTTTTCCTTCCACAAGTCTGGCTAGAAAACAGAGTTAAGTTTATGATTATGAAATAAAAACTAAACTACAAAAAAAAAGTCATCACTATTGATTATCATTATCCTGATCATTATAATTCCATCAAAGCTTTTATAGACTCATATATCATAGATTTAAAGCTAGAGGGAACCTTAGAGACCATTGATTATAAGTCCCTAATTGTAAAGGTGAGAAATTGAAACACAGAGAGGGCTAACAGTTAACTAGCAAGTATCTATGATAGGATTAGGATACATTATCTTCTTATTCTAAGTCAATTTCCCATCTTACTGTGCCATACCACCTCCCATCACTGTAAGAATTCCTTAAATCAAGTAAATTACAATACAGTTTTGTTAGGGAAAAGATGTAGTTCTATGGCAAATATATGTAATAAGCACCAGCAGTCTATGGCAGTGTTTTTCATAGAGATCTAGGAGATGCTATCCAGTAGCTCCCAGGGAGCTGTTTCCAGGGCCTAAGGCAAAATGATAATGCTTTGAAGTTCCTCTTCATTTTGAGGTATGAAAGATTGCTATTAACTCTCCTAATTGACATCTGCATCATTTTGATGGAGCTTACTAACCACTAAATGAATTACTAAAGAATAAAAGTTACAAGTAAAATATTTGTGATAACAAAAGTAATTTACAAACATATGCACACATACACACAAATGTGTGTATGTGACTGTATGTGCCTTAAGATTCCAAGAATAGGGGCGGCTAGGTGGCACAGTGAATAAAGCACCAGCCCTGGAATTGGGAGGACCTCAGTTCAAATCCGGCCTCAGACACTTAACACAAAAACTAGCCGTGTGACCTTGGGCAAGTCACTTAACACCAACTGCCCTCCAAAAAGGAAAAAAAAAGATTCCAAGAATATGTAATGTATATTGCCTTGATTAGTGATCACAACAACCCCCTGAAGTAGAAACTACAAGTATCATTATCACTATTTTACAGATGAAGAAACTAAGACTCTTGCCTATAAGTACTAAGCTGGTATGAACCAGAAGTGGAATTTGAACCAAGGTCTCTCATGATTTGAATTCTTTTTTGGGGGAGGGGGGAGAAGGGGAAAGGCAATCAGGATTAAGTGACTTGCCCAGGATCACACAGCTAGTAAGTGTCTGAGGCAGATTTGAACTCAGGTCCTCCTGACTCTACATCTGGTACTCTATCCACTACACCACCTAGCTGACCTCATGATTTGAATTCTAACAATTTTTCCATTGCTCCAGAGGAGCCTTCTGATCAAGAGCCTGTTTAGTTATCCCTGGCTACCTGACGGAGCTATCCAGCATACAGTCTAGAAAATCAAGACCAGCAACTAGACAAAAAAAAAAGATTGATACTACAGGTATTATCTTTTGAATTGTTGTGAAAGCATAAATAATTCTGAATTCTGTAAGGGTCCAAGTAGCTAAATACAGTGGAATAAGTATTAGACATGAAAAATGGGAGATATGTTGGCAAATCATGGCCCTGGTACTTAAGAACTAGGTATCAATAGTCAAGTTATTTCTTAAGATTATGAATCTATAACTCTATCACTGTTTAGTTAAAATATGAGAAGAAAGTATCTTGCTGAAAGGAGGGAAATTAAAACATCCAGCAAGAAGCAATGCCTAATTATACAAGGATAACAAAACTTCTGCATGGGGCCCAGACTTTGGGAAGCCATATTTGTCTGAGCAAAAGCAATAAATGAAGACCATTCCCATAACTTGCTTGGGAAATAATTGAATGCAACGACTAGAAACAGCAATGTAGGAAACTTTCTTGTCTACAGCTGGTGTGGAAACAAGGTTCAGGAAAAAATCAGGCATGTGTGAGCCATCCCTTGTGAGGCGCCAATATTCATTTGTTAGGTCTAAATTTGATACTGGATCCAAAGTGCACATTACATAAGATCCTGAACACTCAGCCCTTGAGTTCATGGCTGGGTCTTCTGCAATATCCTCCTGGCTACAGAGGTGAATGGCCCTTAAGACAAAAGGACATATAATCTAGAAAGCTGACACTCACACCCTGTAACTGGAGTCTGAATTTTAGACAAATTTTCCAACACTCAGGCTTCCTTAGTTATGGCGCTTGGAGCTAGGTTTAAATCTTAACCTTATGCCACTGGTTCTGGCTGTGGATCCATTTATGAGCATGATATCTGATACTCTGACAACAATCTATTCCAAAAAGAATTGACTTTTTCCTTCATCCCTTCAAGATGGACACTAGCCTGCCAGTGTCACCTTAGACCTCAAGCATTCCATATCCTGGACAAATTCCAGAATTGGCAGTAAAACAAGAGTTCTTACAACTTTTTTTTTACTGGACCTAAATTTCATGGGCATAGAGAACTCCTGATAATTAAATTCCTTCCACCAATGAAGAATGGCATGTATTCTGCAATTATAGTCTCAGAGAGGTGCCAGGCGTACTTAGAGATTAAGGGCCCTACCCAAGGTCACACAGATAGTATATGTGAGAGGACCAATTTAAGCCCAGGTCTTTCTGATTCCAAGGGCTTGTGCCCGCCAGCATACTGTTTTTTATATAATCTAAATAAACATTATTTGGAATCATTGGATACATTGCCTCTTTTCCTGAGCACAGTCAAAAAGACTATACCTTTCTGATTATTAGAGTACTACATTATAGAGTGGAAAACCTGTTGTAATCAAAGGTTCTAGGTTCGCTGTTACTTACTATCTATATGACCTTGGTCATGTCACCTTATCAAACTTAATATTTCTCATCTGCCAAGTGACAGAGGGGGAAAACAAGATGAGAATAATGAGTATTTACATAGCATTTAGTGTTAGAAAAGTGCTTTATAAATATCATCTCATCTGACCCGCTCAGCTGCCCTGGGAAGCAGGCGCTATTATCATCTTTACTATGCAGATGACAAAACTGAGGCTGGCAAAGATAGAGAGACTTGGCTACTCTGACACTGAGGTTGAATTTGAACTCAGGCTGCTATTAAAGACCTGATCTGGATTTGAATTCAGGTCTTTATGACTCCAGGTTCATAATTCTTTCCACTGTACCACCTGGCACCCTAGGAAATTTCTGCTATTAATCTATGATCTTATGCTGTAAAACAAGCACAAATTACAGCTTTAGAGTTAGAAGGGATATTAAAGGTGATCAAGTCCAGCCCCGTGCACCTCCTCTGCATTATACAAATGAGAAGACTGGGATCTAGGGGACTTAAATATTTGGCCAGTGTCCTATAATTACTAATTGACTGAAGCATGATTTTTGACCTAGCTCTTCTTTACTATAATTCTATCACTCTATCCACTGTACCACACTACCAAGTGGTTTTGCACATCCTTTCACAGGCAGAGGTGGGATGGGGTGGGGAGGGAGGAGGACTATGGGTCTCTTGTTTTATCCTGCCCTTCAAAGGAATATCAATCCTTATTCCTATTTGCCTTGTAGTCCTTTGGCCCATCGCCCTTGCCTCATTTACCCTCTAGTATTGACATTTTTCTGGTTCCTATCTACAGCCTAACTCTTTCACCCAGTCTTGTTCTGACCTATGTCACCTGTTTGCAGTTCTGGCTTTGCCATCACTGTAAACTTCCAGGTATTTCTCTGGGTCTTCTCCCCTCCTGCATTCTCAGTCCTGCCTAGATGCTACTAATCCTAGCTCCTCACATTGCAGCCATGGTGAAGGCCCAACACTGACAATGTTAGGCTCTTTCAGACCAGGACCATACAATTTCCTATATGCCTGGAATACACTTCTTTCTCACCCCTACCCTTTAGAATCCCTAGCTTCCCTCAAAGCTCACCTCAGATATTGAGACCTTTCCTAACTATGGTTGCTAGTGCTTCTATCATGAAATTACAATGCATTTATATATGGAATGTACCCATTATTTGGTATAGTTTGCATATACTTATAAATGCACATGTTGCTTTCCCTGAAAGACTGTAAGCTCTATGAGGGGAAAGTTTTCTTTTTTCATTTCTGTCTGTGTATCCCTAGCATCACTCACAGTGTTTAGCAATACTTGTTGATTGACTGATTGACTGAAAATCAATGACAGAAACTATCATATCTTCTAGATTTAAATGTAAGAACTTGAGACCATAAACTCTTAGAGCTGAAAAATACCATAGAGACTACTTAGTCTAATCTCATGCTCAATGAGAAATGTCTATCACAGCATCCCTGACAGGTGGCAAAGTAATCTCTGTTTAAATATCTTGATGTTGGAGATCTTGATTAAAAAAAAAAGTTTTGATTGTGGGCCAAGGTCGGGAGTGGGGGTTAAGGATTTTCTAACCATGAGAACCGTTTTAAATTAGAATGTATTACCTATTGAGACTCTCAGATCTCTTCTGGATGTCATGATTTTTATCCATCTGAGAAAGTTTAGTTCAGGTTCATACTGAAGTCAGGAGAGCATAGCTGATCTCCCAAAGACCCTTCAAGCCTATGATTCTATCTCTTTGATCATCAGCCTCTTTTAAGACATTTACCATTGTTCACTAACAGTCTTTGAGGCTACTGGACCACATCCTCTTTCCTGATGAGATCTATGGGGATTCCCTCACTGAGTTTCCTTCAGTACAAATTTGGGAGTCTGATGCATACTCTGTGTGTGTGTGTGTGTGTGCGCGTGCGTGCGCATGCATGTGTGTGTGTGCTGAATACAAGACCATTGCATTCACAGCCTTGAAATGTTTCCTCAGTCAGTACTCTTGGCATCTTCCAAGCACAAGGTGAGTCCTGGCCCAAGTTTAATTATGAATTACAAAGACATCCATTGCAGAGGAGCCATCCCTCAGTGATATTCTCCTAGATTAATCCAAGGCAGACTGTGATGGAAACTTTTGTGCTGGGGTCCAGAGGTCACACAAGAAATGCATATGTCTCAACTCTGGAAAATGATGATCTACATTCCAGCAGCAAACTGTTTTGGAAATGTCCTTCCTCAGAGGAGTTCATGCCAGACCCAATTAAAGTCATAGTCTGAAAGATTGTGGAAACATGACGCAAGTAGACAGAAAGAATCAAAGACTCAGGGTTGTTTTGTTTTGTTTTTTAATCCAGTATTGATCAAAGAGATCATCTCATCTAAACCTTTCATTTTACAGATGAGGAAACTGAGTCCCAGGTGGATTAAGTGACTTGTACAATGTCACACAGACATTTATTGTATACTCTGTGCAAAGCATCATGGGAGGCACTGGAACTAAAAAAAAAAGTGGCAGAGTTGAAACTAGGCCCCATTTTCCAGATAAGTTTTTCACTGGCAAGTTGATTCTAACCCCAACTAATCCTGGATTGTTCAGAAAGGGAAGGTTTTGTTCTGAGTTATCTCTAAAGCACAGATCAAAACATTTTTGATTGGGAAAGGACTTTAAAGTACATCTATTCCATCATCTAGACTTCATACATTAGAAAACCACGGCTCTAGAGTAATACCCGTGGTCCCACAAATAGTGGTATATAGAAAACAAGAAGCCCAGTGTCCTGCCTCCTGGTTCCAGCATTTTCCTTCTACATTACACTGCTACATAAAACCATCATTTTTTATAGAGTTGACCTTAGAAACTCTCAAGTTCAACCTTTCACCCAAAGCAGAAATCTGGCCTCATAATCATCATTATCTAGATTCTGGTTTTGTTTTGTTGTTTTGGTTTTGGGTTTTTGGTTTTTGTGTTTAAAAAAAAAAATAAACAAATACCTTTAGTGACAGCGAGCTTAGTACCTCACGATGTAGCCTTACCATCTTTAGACATTTTTAATTGCTAAAAAGAAGTTGTTAGGTGGCTCAGTGGATAGAGCACTGGGCTTGGAGTGAAGAAGACCTGAGTTCAAATCTGGTCTCAGATACATACGAGTTATGTGACCCTGGGCAAGTCACTTAACCACTATTTAACTAATCTACTGGAGAGGGAAATGGCAAACTACTCTACTATCTTTGCCAAGAAAACCCCCATGGTCCATGGGGTCATGAATAGTTGGACTTAACTGAACAACAATTGTTAAAAAGGATAACCTTGTATTGAGCTCAAATAGGTTCCCCTAAAACTTTCAAAGAATAATTTTTTAAAAAATTAAAGAAGTTTTAAAATATGGTGAACACAAGTGGTGGAGAAAGAGTGGTTCTGGAGTCAGAAAACCTGGGTGCAAATCCTGTTTGATGCTGGCTACCTATGTGACCTTGGACAACTCACTTTACCTCACTAGGTCTCAGTTTCCTCGCCTATAAAACCAAAGGGGTAGGACTTTCTAGATCTATGAACCCCATACTGCCTGTGGTAGTCTATTCTACATTTTTGGAGAGCTCTTATTTTTAGGAAGTCTTCTAACATGAACCTATGTCTGCCTCTCTACAAGTTTCACCAGCTGTTCCTAGTTCTTCCTTCTGGAGGCCAATTAGAAAAAATTTTGGAGGTAGAATTCAATTCAATTCATGAAGCACCCACTATGTGCCAGACACTAGGGATAAAAATAAGGAATGTGTGTGTGTGTGTGTGTATAGATAGATATATGCATGTACATATATATGTGTGTGTGTATATATACATATACATATACATATACATATATATATGTAGTACCTGTCCTCAAGGAGCTTACAACCTGATAAGGGAAGAAACACACAAAATAGAAAGCTGAAGGGCGGTGGAGTGCAACACTGGGGGTATGATGGATGTTCCAGGGAGTTGACCCAAACAGAGCTGCTTATGGAAAGTGGAGATTAATGCACAGAATAATGGATAGGAAACTGACTTTGCAGTGAGGAAGACCTAGGTACATATCCTATCTCAGATAAGCAAATCACTAAACCTCTCTCAGTTGCACGCGCTGAATCTATAAAATGAGATGGTTGGCATTAATTAACTTCAGAGGTTCCTACCAACTCATTTCTATGATTTTATGAGAAGTCATTTAACCTCTCTGACAATCATTTCCCTTACCTGTAATAAAATTGTTGCTATCTGAGATCCCTTCCAACTCTAAATTTATTACTGTTGTTGCTGTTGTTGTTTGTTCTTGGTTCTCAAAGATAACCAATGATATCAGGAAGGTGATGCCTTGACTTGCAGGTGAATTGGATTTAAGTGAGGCAGAGCTGTGCAAAGCCTCACTCTCTCCTCTAAAGTGCTCTGGGTCCAGTGGTAAGATATTGATCAGGATGACTGGAGATGGCCCAGATGCAGTGGAATACCTTGGCCTTGGACAGAGGGATAGGAGGGAAGGAGAGAGGGAGGGAGGGAGGAAGGGAGGAAGGAAGGAAGGAAGGAAGGAAGGAAGGAAGGGAGGGAGGGAGGAAGGGGCAGCATTACCCAACTGGAACTGTCCAGTTGGCTCTCCAGTGGACCACTCCAGCTACTATTACCACAGATTGTTGTTTGTCCTTTGTTCTCAAAGAGGATCAATGACATCAGGCAGGTGATGTCTTGACTTGCAAGTGAACTGGATTTAAGTGAGGGAGACTGTGAAAAGTCACCACCCTCACTTTCTCCTCTGGAGCCATCTGGGTCCAGAATAGATAAGGATGACTAGAGATGGCCAGGATGCAGTGGGAGATCATGGTCTTTATAAGTTAAGGTCTTTCCCAGGTCTGTTTGTCTGAGGCAATACCCATTCAGGCATTAAGGTTAGCCAAGAAATGAGGGGGGAAAGGACCTCTTTTATGTAGTAAAAAAAAGAGCCAATCTGAGAGGGGAAGACTCTCAGGGTTCTCTTAACCTATGATCTTATGTATGTATAACCTTACTTTCACAGCAGCCCTGAAAATAGCCACCATTTTTCCCTAGACTCACACCCCACAAGTCTTCCCTTCTCTAGTAGTAGAAACTCATCCACAATAATTGTGATCCAGGGAAATTTTTAAAGTCCTGGGGAGAAATAAAAAGACCCCACTATCTCCACTACCAGAAAAGTGGAAAATTTGATCTACAAAGCAACAACATAACACCATCGCCAATAACCTTTGTAAAGGCACCAGTTTATCTCCCATTCTGAGGATGGTGATGCTCTGAGTTGGTACCAGGCTGTCTATTGTACCAAAAAAAAAGGGGGGGAGGTGTTGTTGTTGGATTTGGTAGGGTTTGGTTTGGTTTGCTTTTTTTGTTTGGGAAGGAAAAAAAGAGCCAGTCAAGACCTCATTGGAGTAGAAAAATATACCTTGACTCTCTTTGTGAATTTCTCTGTGGTTCTAGGAAAAATCTTATACGTTTGTTTGGGCTGTGTTGAAACTGCTTAGGGTCTCAGCACAGAACACCCAAAGAGCTGAGTAGTGATAACTTTCCATTGCAAAATCAGTAAGGAGGTGAGGGAGGATGGTGATAAAAAGGCTTACCTACTTGAGTTTGTGATAGCCCTCCCCTCAGTCCCTCCACTCCCTAAGTAGGAAAGAGCAAAATACACCTAGCTGGAGTCAATGGTGTCCGAGAAAATGCAAGTGACTAGGGACATGGTGGGTGAGGGGAGGATCTGGGGGTATTGAAACATTGAAAAACTGAAGCTAGAGCAATGGCCAGCTGAGGACAGGAGCTACCACAGTCTCTGAGCCCAAGGAAGGTTGGGAGCTCAGTGTCCTAGCTGCCGGCTAACTCTTCCTGGATCAGTGCTTTTGTTGTTCTTGTTGTGCATTGTTTGTTCTGGAAGAGGACCAGTGACACCAGGAAGGTGATGTCTTTACTTGCGGGTGAACTGGATTCCACTGAGGCAGGGCTGTTCAAAGTCATCAGCCCCACTGTCTTCTCCAGAGCCATCAGAGTCCAGTGGCCAGATAGAGTTCAAGATGACTGGTAGGAGACCTTGGCCTTTTTTTCTCTTGGATCAGGGAGTGAGCTGAGGGGAGGAGGCTGTAGTTTTCTTGCTTGTTGAGACCTATAAATGGTACAACTGCTTTCTCAGATCTTACATCACTCAGGATCTTTTGCTGAGTTTAAATAAGTCATTCCCTATTTCCTCAAAGACTCTGTTTACTTTCTTATTTGCTAAATGTTCCCAAAAAAGAAACTAGTTTCTCTAAAATACATGTGAGTGTATGAGTGTGTGTGCGTGTGTGTGTGTACATGTGTTCTTGGGAGAAAAGTACAATCAGCTAAGCAGGAAACAATTAGCACCCTGGGACACAAAGGGAGAGAAGGCAATTGATGCTCTTTCCAATGGCTGGGATCACCAGCTGGGGGCTTGAAAGGAATCAAAGAGATATTACCAACACCCACTTTTACATCTCTCCAAACGCGGGGGGGGGGGGGGGGGGCGGG
>CM053584.1:57448712-57459978 GCA_028627135.1 Pseudochirops cupreus | reverse complement strand
GAGAGGGAGATTTTGTACTGGGTTCCTGAATGGCATGGTAGATTGGTGTCTGTCTCATGGACTTTCCACACACAATCCTTTTAAACTGTCCATCCTAGAGGTTCCAGTATAATGCTTGCAGTTCTTCAGGGTGCAGGTTCCTTCCCCTCTCAAGATAGTGAATCACACAATAAGACTTTGAAGACACAGTCATGTCACCAGAGACCTGAATACTCTCACATTTGTCTCAAGTATCCAGGGGTAGGGACAAATGCAGGGGCGGGGAACAAATAAATACTGGATTTGTTCTGTGAAGTTTGGATTCACTCAAAGGGCCCCACTTGAGGACCTAGAGCTGTGGCCTCAAGGCTGCAGGATCCCCACCCCTTGGACCCTCTGAGCTAAGAGGAAACCTGGGATGAAGGTGCTGAATATGCGACCCTAGAAGAACTGAAGATGAAATCTTTGTTTTAAGGCAGAGTCAATCACCCACACAAGGAACTTAGCCAGCCTACAACTCTCCCCAAATCAGAAGCTCTTTCCATGGACTTAATAATAAAGGGAGCCTGGAGATCTCTGATTCAGGACAGGGCTCAAGAAGAGCAGTTTGACTCTGGGGTCAATGGAAAATCCCCAGGAGAGAGCAGTAGCCTTCTCTAAAATGTCTAAGGGAGTCCCTGTTACCCCATTAACTGGTTCTGATAGCTCTCCATCAGATTTTAGAGTATGAATCTCCTTGGAAACTTTGTTTGGAGTAAGAGATCAGCAACAGCAGCTGCAGACTCTGGGGGCTCCTGTCACATATTCAGGGGTTATAGAAATGAGTAAAGGACCTTAATTGCATCTGGAAGCAAATCATGAACCTGAATCTTGGGGGGTATCACAAGTATACAAGAGGTCAGTGGTGGTGACCCTGTGGCAGTAGCTGATGACTCTAGTCTCTCAGGGGTTAATGCTGATATCTCAGGGGTTATTCTGATACGATCACTGAACCATCTTCCCACCTGCTCTAAGTCATAGAGACAGCTCAGCTTTTGCTGGTGTGAGGCCCTGTAATGGTAATAGAAATTTAAAGATCTTCCCTGACCCTTAATAATTCTAAATTGAACTTGAGGACCTTTCCTGATTTGAAAATATGCTCTGCCCCCTAATAGGCTGCATGTGCTCACCTGGAGTCTGTGGTGGAGGCTGCTTTTTCAGGAAGGCACAACTTTTTTTATTTTATTTTATTTTAGTTTACATCATTCATTTCCACGAGATTTTGAGTTACAGATTTTCTCCCCAACTTTCCCCTACCCACCATCCCAAAACAGCCATCCCAGTGTATCCCCCCTCCCCCAATCTATTCTCTCCTATGTCTTCCCCCCCTTACCCTCTGACTTTTCGGTAGGGCAGGATGGATCTCCCAACCACAGAAGGCACAACTTTTGTTGCTTTGTAGTCAAGTGGGTCAGGAGGGTTACGATGTTCTCTGACCCAGAAGAAGTCTATATATACCTCTGAGACGAGGTTTTGCTTTGGGGCTCGCTTTGGGAAAAGTTGTGTGATTTGGCCAGATGAGACTCTGGGCAGCCGTTGGGCCCCCCAGGCTTTGAAAACCCAGATGTTGGTGCTTCCCTCTCTGGTGACTAACTAGATAGGGATGTAATGGTCAGACAGCTGGAAGCCCTGTCTGCTGAATTGTGCTATTTTCTCTTGTAACTTTTGTTTGTATTCTCTGAAGTTCAGGGTGCTGACTTTTTCCCCTGAACTAGGTAAATGATATATATTTGATTGATTAAAGTAAGACAGTTAACCCATTTTGAGTTGCTTTCCTTTAGAAAAGCAGATCAAAGAACCTGTGCTAGCATCCATCCTTGGTATGCTAGAGTGCTTGCTGCTACAAAAATGTAATGGGAATGGGGATTTGAAGATCTTCCCTGCCCCTTAGTAGACCTAAGGGGGAATTTGAAGACCTCCCCTGCTTTCAAAGTAAACTCTGCCCTTTAATAGGCTGAATGTAATCACATGGAGCCTGTGATGGAGGGAATTTGCTGAAGGGTACAGAGCCCACAGGAAGCTTCCCTGCTGTGAAGATAAACTCTGCCCCCTGATAGGCTGAATGTGGTCACATGGAGCCTGTGGTGGGAGCAGTTTTGCTGAAGAGAAGCAGAGCCCACAGGAAGCTGGTAATCAGAGCTAGACAGAAGGTAGGGGACAGAGAAGCTCAGGCAAGGAGATAGAGAGGTTTATGAGTAAATATTGATCTTGTATTGGTTTGTGGGAGGGCTGCAGGATGCTATGGCTCTCAGGGTTCTTACGGTTTCTGAATATCTTTGGTACTAGGATGGAATCGGCTTACTGGTTTTCGGATTTGGTTTTCTGATGTCTAAATAAATGTTTCAGTTTCTATCCTCTATCTGGAGAGCTTGGTATATTTTGCAATCAAATATCATGCAATACTTATAGTCACAGTTTTTATTGTGATTGTGGGTGCTGTAAATATTGCATTGGCACTACAGGCCCCAGGATGGGTTCTTGGCATCTCTACCAATTTAATAGACTTATGAACACCTTGAATATAGAGCCTGTAATGTCTGTTTTTGTTATTTCCCCCACCACTTTTACATTATAGGTACTTAAATGAAACTATGAATTAAATTATATTAAAAATTCAGGCCATGCCTGCTAGCTTTGGGTTTCCCACAGAGTTCTGTCCTGGGCCCTCTTTCCTTCTCCTTCTATATCCAGTCAGTTCTGCTATAATAATATATAAATTCCTAAATATCACCAAACTATGCAAAATATTGCAATAAAAACCACAAGGCTTCTGCGGAAATGGGGTTGGAGGCACATACTCAAAGGCTTTGTCAGTGACAAATTTTTTTAAAAGATGGAAATCTAATAAAAAAGGGAGCCCAGTTTTATATGTGTTAAATGTCAAGAAATACATAAAGGCTCCAATAAATAGTAGGGGCATTCTCAGCCCCTCGCTGCTGCTTGGCACTTGACTTCTACAGGCAGGCACAGCCACCAGGAAGGCAAGGGAGTGGCTGATGTGGTATGGACCAGCCTTCTTCCACTCAGAGCTCCAATGCCCCAGATGATAGACAATAAGTATGGCATTTCACCTTGAAAAAGACCTGAAGTTTGCTTAAGGAAGTGGTGGCCCAAACTCAGTTCCACGAAAGCCACTCCAGTCTCTATGTGGGGTAAATCCCCACCTTGGGCTGGGTCGCTAGTCACAATGTGAGACCCATGGTGCGGCTCCTGCGAGGTACCACGCAGGACTTCCCCCCAGTGGTGCCTGGCTGCTACCTTCCATCCAGGCAGGATACCGCAACCATCTCCTGAATAACCAGGAAGGCCTTATTTTTCCCTGAGCAAGTGGCTGAAGGTTGTCAGGTGTCAAAGGGGCTAGGTAAGGGGCATTGGAAGTAGAGGCAGACCAAGCTCCAAGCACCCCACAGCACCTGCTTCAGCCACCATGGCCACTGGAACAACTTGTTCTCATCTACCCATTCCATCGGGGAAGCTTCACATGCTTGGAGTAGACACCCCCCAACTCACCAACAGGTTTCAGGCCTATTGGTTACCCTCACCCTGGTTTAACCCATCTGCCAAGATTGTTTACCAGGTGTACATCTTTACCACTGCACATGCTACAGTTTCTTGGAGCCACAGATGAGAGTTGAGTGCCCAGTGGACACCAAAGGTGGATGAGCAGTTCTGAAAAGGGTTCAGCAAGTCCTCACACCAGAAGAGCTAGTCCTCCTTGAACACCCACACACCCTACCTTACCTATTACTATAGAAGACAATGCCATCCTCCCTTCCCCCCAAGATTATAACCTAAATGTCATTCTCAACTGTTCACTATCTCACACACACAATCTGTTGCAAAGGTCTCTTGATTTCACTTTGACAACCTCACTCCAGTACTCCTCCCTTTCTTTTCCCTGCCACTGCCACCACTCTAGTGGAGGCCCTCATCACTTCTACTAAACTGTTGCAATATCTTGCCAATGTGTCTTCCTTCCTCCAGTCTCTTTCCATTCCAATCCATTCTCTCTCTCTTCAGCCATTGAAATTATTTTACTAAAACTAGGTACTGCCATGTCACTACTCTATTCAATAAACTCCAATGGTTTCCTATTACCTCTAGTATCAAACACAAAAGTCTCTGTTTGATGTTCAAAGCCTTTCATAACCTAGTGCCCCCCACCATCACCTTACCAGTCTTCCTACACTTTACAGGCCTTCATGTATGCTTCCACCCAGTAACACTGGCCTCCTTGCTGTTCCTCAAACAAGATACTCCATCTCTTGAGTCCAGGAATTTTCCCTGGTTATCCTCCATGTCTAGGTTCTCTCCCTTCTCATCTCTGACTTGGCTTCCCTGACTTCTTTCAAGTCCCACCTTCTACAGCAAGCTTTTTCTAATCCCTCTTAATTCTAGTGCCTTCCCTCTATTGATTGTTTCCTATATATCCTGTGTATTGCTTGTTTGCACATAGTAATTTGTATGTTGTGTCCCTCATTGGATTGTAAACTCCTTGAGAGCAAGGAGGGTCTTTTGCCCTTCTTTGTATCTCTAGTGCTTAGCACATTGCCTGGTATATAGAAGTTGCTTAATAAATGCTTATTGACTGACTGACCAGACAATAACGACCTTGCCTCCATAGTCTACCTTGTGTTCTGACTCAAATTAATTTGCTTGCTAAAGCAGGGAGGGTCTTGGGAATATCTAATCCTATGTATTAGATAGATATCTGTAACTAATAACTTTGAGCCCAGCCTGGACACATGATTAATCCTGCTCTGGAGTATTCTCCCTGGCATTTGATAGGTGGGTATTGTGCATCTGATTAAAGAGATTAAATACCTTTATCAGAGAGTTTTTTTTTCAGAGAGTTTCTTACCATTTCCCTAGCATACTAGTGCTGAATTAACCAAAAGGTGGGCCTTACAGAATGTAGAATCCAGAAGCTGGAAGCGGGGAACAACATTCGGCAAAGATTACTATGGCTAGCAGCCACAAGACTAGTAGAACAATGTTCCACTTATATTGCTAGCCCAGTACTTGCCAGAAAACCAGCATGTCCAGTGGAGATACTGTCAGACCAAAAGAGTATCATGATGACATGAACAGAAGCTATCAGTGGTCCTACAGCATCAAAGACACGCGTAAATCCTCTACCCATATACCCGAGATGCATATTCCTACACCTTCTTCTCATGGATCATCCTTATGCATGTCTGTTATGATTGTATACGTATTTGTGGAAAGGTTTGTGGTAGGAATGTTCCACATGGCAGCCATTCAAATACTTGAAGGAAGCTATCTTGTTCCTTGATTCTCCTCTTCCACATGCTAAACATCTCCAGTTCCTTCAATTAATCTTTATGGGTCTTGGTTTCAAGGCCCTTCCCTATTCTGGTTTCTTTTCTCCAGCTGCTTTCTAGCTTATCAGTATTCTTAAAATGTGGTGCCCAGAATTGGACACAATCCTCCAGATGTGATTTGACCATGACAGAATGCTAGCCATTCTTCTCCTAAAGTCCTTTTTCCAAAAAGAGTACATAGGACCTACCAGGGATATATCTAGAGCTATACAGTAGGAGTGGGTGAGAATCTGAGATCCAGGCACTTAAGTTCTTAGTTGGAGGTTTGGTCAAGTATACAAGGTAAAAATTATCCCAATTGTTTTTAAAAGGTAAGAAAACAGTCTATAAGCTCTAGGTTACTAAGTTTGATTTTGATTCCAGAGGAAATTCTAGAATGGATCATTAAAGAGAAGGTTAATAAACATCTTGAGGGAGAAATATGGCTTTGTCAAGAACAAGTCATGCCAGACCAACCTTCTTTTCTTTTTTGGCAAGTTTACTAAACTTGTAGATTGAGGCAATACGATGTATAGGTAGCTTAGCTAAATTTTGATGAAACATCTGATAAAGTGTCTCATGCTATTCCTATGGAAAGATGTGAAGATGTAGATTAGATACTAATATAATTAGATGGTGGAATAACTGTAGTCATTAATGTGTCAATGTCAGCTTGGCAGAGGATCTCTAATGGAGTGCCCCATTGATCTGTGCATAGACATGCTCTGTTTTACATTTTTATCAGTAATTTGAATAGAGGCCCAGAGGGTATGGTTCTCAAATTTGCAGACGACATAAACCTAGGAGAAACAGCTAACATAGTGGCTCGGAATAAGAATCTAAAAAGATCTTGAGAGGCTAGAGCAGTAGGCTAAATCTAACAAGATGAAACCCAATATCAATAAATGTAAATTATCACACTTAGGGTCCAAAAAAACAAATTCACAATTGTAGAATGAAAGAGACATAATTAGACAACAATTTATTTGAAAAGATCTGGAAGTAGTAGTAGACTCCAAGCTAATGTGAGTCATCAGGGTGATGTGACAGCTAAAAAAAGCTAATGTGATCTCAGGGCTACACTATGAGTAGTAGAGCCTCCAAGAAAAAGAAAGTGAGAATCCCACCATATTCTGTCCTGGTCAGACCATCTCTGAAGAATCAATTATATTCAATTCTGGCACATTTTAAGAATATTGATCAGCTAGAAAGCATTGGGCAGAAAGAAACCAGGATAGGGAAGGGCCTTGAAAGCAAGACCCACAAAGACTGGTCGAAGGAACTGGAGATGGTTAGCTTGAGGAAGAAAAGAATCAAGGGAACGACTTAGTTTCTTTCAAGTATTTGAATGGCTATCATTTGGAATAAGGATTCAATTTGTCCTGGTTGGCTACAGATGACAGAACCAGGAACAAAGGGTCAAGTTTTGTGAAATTTTGAGGAAAAACTTCTTTATGATTGAAGCTGTCCCAAAGTAGAATGTCCTGCCTTGAAAGATAGTGGGATTACCTTCATTAGTAGTCTGTAAGAAAAGGCTGCATGACCATTTTTGTGATATGTCATATTAGCAATTCTTTTAGGGGACAGGTTGGATTTGATGGCTGTTGGACTCCAAATTCTGTGATTCTGCATGAAGGTCCTAGTCATGGTCAGTAGCAGGATTCAGGTTATCAGGAGTTAATAGGATAATCCATTTCGAGTAGTAAGCAGGAGTATGCTGGTACAGGTTTAACAATTAGCTCTTTAAAATGTGTGCACAACACCCTTTAATGTTTAACCTCCAATTATTAACATTCTCTCCTTCACTTTCCTTAGTCTAGACCAGGGGTGTGGAACCTGTGGCCTCAAGGCCACATGTGGCCCTTTGTCTGAATCCAAACTTCACAAAATAAATCCTTTTAATAAGAGGATTTGCTCTGGAAAACTGGGATGCAGTCGAAAGTCCTCACCAGACCTAGAAGGCTACATGTGGCCTTAACGCTGTAGGTTCCCAACCCTGGGCTAGGCAATCAACAAAACAATGAACCAAACTCTAATTTGTAGCCTTTGCTGATTTCTGAATTATAAATGCTCAGACTGAAAATGTTTTATTCACTTAATACAAAATGAGAAAAGAAAAAAAAAACATTGCCAGAGTACACAGCAGACCGTAAAAACAATAAATTTCCATTTCAAGAAAACCTATATAACTACTCCATGTTGTTTTTCTTTGCTTCCTTGTTGGGTTTTTTTTGTTCTTTGCTGTTCACTTTTCACTTTATTTTCTCCCCTCCCTTCTCCCCTTCCCTAAGGAAGGCTACAATTAAGAGTGGATATAGATACATAATCAAAGACATCTACAAACACACACACATATACATATATACTCTTATGCATATATGTAAGACTGTACTATGCTTATTTCCTCCTATCATCTGTTTCTCTTGAGGTAGATAGCATCTTCCTTCATAAGTCCAAGTCTTTCTTTGTTTTTCTAAATCAATCCACTCATCATTTCTTACATCTCAGCAATATTCCTTCCTGGATTCAAACAGCCTCTTCTTTCATAGGATCTTTGAGATTAATTTGGGTATTTATAAAGGTCAGAATGATTTGGTTGTTCAAAGTTATTCTTTTTTTTTTTTGTCTTTTTGGAGGGAGGAAGGAAGGGCAATTGTGGTTAAGTGACTTGCCTGAGGTCACATGGTTAGTAAGCCTGTCAAGTGTCAAGTGTCTGAGACTGAATTTGAACTCAGGTCCTCCTGATTCCAGGGCTGGTGCTCTATTCACTGTGCCACCTAGCTGCCCCTGCTCAAAGTTATTCTCAAAATGATACAGCTGTTCCTGTATAGAATGGTCTCTTGGTTCTGCTCATTTCATTTTTCATTATTTCCTAGAAGTTTCTCCATGCATTTCTAAAATCATTGAGATCATTTCCTATAGCAGAGTAATATTCCATCACACATCAAAAATTAAACAACCAGCTGGTTCAAGCTGGCTCCAGCACATCACTGATGATAAGACAACTGAGAGGTCAACTAGTCCAATGTGTGTGTGTGTGTGTGTGTGTGTGTGTGTGTGTGTGTCTCTCTCTCTCTCTCTTTCTCTCTTTGTCACTGTCTCAGTCTCTGTCTCTCTCTAAAAGAGGAAACAAGTCCACTGATGTTCTATGTGTAGGGGTTATGGTATATGTTGTACTGTTCTGCCCATGTAGGTTATATGCGTCAACATGGATCTATCTAGATGTAATTTGAAGGGAGGCAAGAATAGATATCTTTAGGATTTCCTTCCCCTAACCTTCTCCAAAGAAAATCCACCCCACCCCCCCATCCAAGGAAAGGGAAGCAGGAGGTTGGGGTCAGAAGCTGGTCACTTGACTCCCCTCAGAGAAAGAGGTAAGTGGACTAGAATTAGCTCTATCTGCTCTCTTAAATATGTTTAGTCTAAAGGAAATAATTTTCAGGTTGAAGCTGTGCTCTCAATCACTATTCCTTCATGGAGGAGTGCCTTAAGCTATATATATCTAAGGCTTGACTCCTTTCCCACAATGAACACATGTAGCAAATAGCACATAGACCCATTTATCCAAGTGGAGAACAAAACAGAAATCAGAGAAAATATACATATGGGAATATACACCAGGCAATACAGAATGAATGAGCTCTCCTTCATGGGGATAAGAAAACTCAATTCAACCAAGACAGAGTTTCAGATTTCACTCAAGAGGAAATTCTCTGAAGTCCCTAGTGTAGTACACTAGGATTGGGACATGATCAAAGTGCAAGCTCCTCTATATGTCAACTTTTCCCCAAAGTCTTTCTCTCACTTTGGGGAAGAAAGTGTGAAACCATGTAACTTTTTCTCTCAAAGCTGGAAGACAGAAGACCAGGAGCTCTCTTCTTTCCACTGTCAAGCAGGCACAGAGCACTGAGTAATTAATCGATCTCCCTCAATGAAAAATATTATGCAAATGACCCTTTAAGCCAATGGTTACAGAAAATTCACCCTAGATCAGAAAGTGGAAGTATAGTGTAGAAAGTAGAAAAGCCAAGATTTTATATAATATTTTATTTTTCCCCAATTACATATTCAAACAATTTTTAACATATTTTAAAGTTTTGAGTTCCAAATTCTATCCTCCCCTCCCTCATCCCTGAGACAGTAAGCAATCTGATATAGGTTATACATGTACAATTATGTTGATGAGTTCAATTTTATGCAAGTCAAGTTTGAGAGGCCTACAAGAAAGCTACCTTAAAATATCCAATAAATTGTCAGCTGGTAATGGGGGACTGGAGGTCAAAAGAGAAAGTAGGACTGGATACATAGATTTGGGAGCCATTTACATAGGGATAATTTAATCAACGGAAGCTAATAAAGTCACCAGGTGAGAAAGTATAGAAAGAGAAGTGTTAACAAGTCAAAAAGCATTTATTAAGTACCTACCATGGGCCAGGCACAGGAGTAAGCACTGGAGGGCCCAGGGCAGAGCCTTGGAGTCTTCCCACAGATAGCTGGCCTGCCACAGCTGATGATCCAACAGAGGACCCACCGATGCCAGATCTCCCCACCAAGAAATGAAGAGCAATTGTGGCTCAAATAATAACAGAGAGCTGTTAAGGAGAGAACTAACATCTTGCTTCTTAATTACTGACAGACTCAGCTGAAACAAAAGGCCCATGAACCCGATGACAAAGGTGTTTAATTTACATTTACAACTCTTTTTTTTTTACCTTTTACCCTTGATATAATGGGGGGGCATGATTTTGTGTATAAAAAGAAGTTAATTCCTATATATATTTCTATATTTTAAAAATGGTACTGAGCACTCATATGTGATGAGGGGTCAGGCTGGCACAGGAGCATCATTTAGAACCAAAAGGAAAGTTAGTCTCCAATTCTCTAGCTTTACAAACTAGAATGAGAGGCCCACTGGGTGAAGTATCTTCTCCAAGGTCACAGAGACAGGAAATAGGGAAGTCAAGAATGGGACTCAGTTTCCCTGACCCCAAACCCACTGGTCTCTTCCTCTTTATCCTGAGTCATGAAACTTGGTATCTCTTCCTGTCTCTGACACGTACTAGCTGTATAACCTCATTGATCTATAAAAGGGAGATAATGATATTTGTCCTTTGGGTTGTTAGAGGAAACAGCCTTGTAAACCTCAAAGTAGCATAGAGTTATGAACCTTCTTGTTGTATATTTTGCTTCTCTCAGTTATGCACATTTAAAGGAAGCCTCTCCATTTGGGCTGAAGCTACTTGAAACAGGCCTCCATCTGATGGCAGCTACCCAAAGTACAAGCATATTGCCTAGGAGAAATTACTTCACCTCCACAGGACGAGCTTTAAACACGTTAAGCTGTTTCATTGATGCAATTGTCAAAGATGAGATGAAATTCTATCCCCCATAGGGACTGTCCTTGGCAATGGAACACCATGTCCCAATCAACTGAGTAGAACAGGCTGCCCTGCAATTTGGATGTGTAGGCAGCAGCAAGACTTAAAGGAGGGCAGAAAAGCTTGGCACATATTGGGGTGGGGGTGTTAAATGTGTTTTTTTCCCCCTTACAACACTAGGATTACATTCATTTGAGGTAATTTGTAGAAGTTCCTAAATATTTGTATTCGCTCCAAATAGAAGCTCTTCTAGGTTCTCAACAGAACATCCCTCTTGGGGCCTCAGTTTTCTCAAGGGAAAATGATGGCAACAATTTTCACAAGAGGGGGTGGAGCCAAGATGGCAGCATGGGAGCAGCAAAGTTCCACAGCTCCCACATAGCCACCTCAAATACCCATAAAATATGACTCTAAACAAATTTTAGGGCTCTAAAACTCACAAAAATACACCTCCCACTGAAGGCAGCTTAGCAGGAAGGGATCATTGTAGCATTGGGAGCCAAAACCAGCCCAGCTGGAAACCACAGCTTGGCCCTGGGCAGGGGG
>CM053584.1:57353675-57448612 GCA_028627135.1 Pseudochirops cupreus | reverse complement strand
GAAGGGGGGGTGGCCAGGATGAGCCAAGCTGCAGCTGGAGCCTTCAGGAGAGTGGATCAGCAGCAGCTGTGGCAGTTTCCAGAATTATCAAGCCATAAGAAACAAGGACTAAGTGAAAGGTCAGTGGAACTCAGCTGAACTTGGGGGAGAAAAGCGGTCCAGCCAAACTGCCTCCAGAGCAAGGAAGCAGCAGAAGAGGTGGCCCTGCAGCCACTTCCACATGGCTGCTTCAGAGCTCTCAGTCTGCAGACTGCAGGGGGGCCAAGCCATCATTCAGAGGCTAAGTGCTCTTGCATTGAGTGGCCTGGATCCAGATCATGGTCTTGGGTGGTGGTCCTGGGGTGCATTTTCAGTGAGCCAAAGCTGGTGGGGGCTGCAAAAAAATGAAAGCCCCCTAATAGCTCCAGTAGTTGGGAAAACCCCAGCGATTTGGGACAGAGCTTTCCCCTCTGGAAGCAGAGTTCCACAAGAGAGACAAGTATGGCAGAGTAAATACAACTGGAGTCAAGGAGACCTACATTCAGGTCCTGCTTCTGGCATACACTGGTTATATGACCATGGGCAAGTCACACAACCACCCAAAGCCTCAGTCAACTACCTTAATGTGATAAACGAAGGCCAAGTTGTATCTATGGAATTTCCATATAAGGATCTCTCTCCATGGATGAAATCACAGTTCAATACCAAAAAAAAAAAAAAACCAACCCAGAAACAAAAGACAAAAATAAATACTTTGCACTCTCTACTCCGTGAGTTTTTGAGGAAAAAGTGTTTTGTAAAGCTTAAAGCATGATATGAATGCGATTTACTCTTACTATCATTGCTGTGACACCAAACAGAAAAAACAATGGTAAGAAAATTGCTTCCTTATTCTCCTAGCTATGCAGAGAGCAAAGAGCAGAAACATTTGGAGGGAGGCTTTGAGATTCTGAATCCATTTCTGTCAACCAAAGAAAGCTTAATAAAAGATTTAAAAACAAACTGCCTTCGACAGATATTTTTGAACAGATCTGAAAGCTGATAAATTGCATTATCAATTCCAACCGGCCTGTCTATAGCCTTGAAATGTGTCATTCTTATATAGCAGGAGCACCGTTGATCAATGAAAAGGACTTGTCCTCCCCCTCCCTCTTTCTCTCTCTTCCCTTTCCTCCTTCTCCCATCCTCCATTCCACTCTTTCTCCCTTCCCAAAATGTGGCCTCGCCATTGTGACAGTAGGACCTGGGATCAGATTCAGCACCTGGAACACCTGGACTTAATTTCCAAGTCTTCTTTCCCCATGCATCTCCAGTACCCCTACAAAAACATACACCTTCATCCAGATCAAAATGCCATTGACCAAAAGCAGTAGCAAAACTCGTCATCCTACCTTGCATTTGTGCAGTGGTTTTAATATTTCAAAGCATCCTGTTTGAGGGACTGGGGCACTAAATTTAGAGTCTGGAAGACCCTGGTCCAAATCCAGCCTTAGATATTTATTGTTATATGACCCTGTGCAAGTCAATTTCTGAGTCTCATCTGAGACAGAGACAGAGAGAGACAGAGAGATAGAGACAGAAATACAAAGAAACAGAGACAATGACAGAAATAGAGACAGAGAGGCAAACAAAGAGAGAGATAGGTATATAGCTCTAGATAAATATATGGATATATATTCAGGTATAGATATATTTCTATACCTACGAAAGTAGAATAACAATCACCTCATGGGGTCTTAGTAAATGCTTACTAATGGACTGATTACCTCATAGGGTTGTTGTGAGAGACCTTTTTTCTCTGTACTAATGAAATGGTCTCAGTTCTCAGGACCTGCCCTGGGTGTAAAATTGCTTAGTCAAGCCTCAAATCTCAGCCAGATGATGTTATCCCCAATATACCCAAAGGGCTATAAAACTGTGTATACCTTGTGACCCAGCAATACCACTTCTAGGCTGTATCCCAAAGAGATCATAAAAAGGGGGAAAGGACCCATATATGCAAAAATATTGATAGCAGCTCTTTTTGCAGTGGCCAAGAATTGGAAATTGAGGGGATGCCTATCAATTGGGGAATGACTGAATAAATTGCGGTATGTAAATGTAATGGAATACTATTGTTCCATAAGAAATAATGAGCAGACAGACTTCAGAAAAACCTGGAAAGACTTAAATGAACTGATACTGAGTGAAATGAGCAGAACCAGGAGAACATTGTATACAGTAACAGCAACACTGCGCGATGACTAACTTTGACAGACTTAGCTCTTCTCAGCAACACAAGGATTCAAGACAACTCCAAAAGACTCATGATGAAAAATGCTATCCACATCCAGAAAAAGAACTATGGAGTCTGAATTCAGATCAAAGCATACTGTTTGCTCTCTTTTTTTTTTCTTCTTTCTCATGGTTCTTCCCACTGGTTCTAATTTCTCTTTATAACATGACTAATGTGAAAATTTAAAAAAAATAAATAAAATTAAAAAGATGCCATCCCCTTGACTTAGATGCAATCTCTTATAAGAAGCCCTTCCCACTCACTCACCAATCATGATTGTCTTTCATTTGTCAGGGAAGGTCTCAATGATATACTGTCAGGAAGAAGTTACCTAGATTTAAAGGGCCTTGAGACTCTCACTCTGGGTCTTTGGTTATAGAGAGAGACCAACGACCTCAATTTATTGGTTATTGCTAATCTAACTAATAAATAGATTAATCATATGGGAAGAAGAAAAAGAAGGAGGAGGAGGAGGAGAAGGAGGAGAAAGAGAAGAAGGAGAAGGAGGAGAAAGAAGAAGAAGATGAAGAAGAAGAAGAAGAAGAAGAAGAAGAAGAAGAAGAAGAAGAAGAAGAAGAAGAAGAAGAAGGAGAAAGAGAAGGAGAAGGAGAAGGAGAAGGAGAATGAGAAGGAGAATGAGAAGGAGGAGGAAGAGGAGTAGAAGGAGAAGGAGGAGAAAGAGAAGGAGGAGAAAGGGAAGGAGGAGAAAGAGAAGGAGAAGAAAGAGAAGAAGTAATATTTCCTTTCCAGATGCTAGTGCCTCCTGAAATTGCCTTCAGCAATATTACTGCATAAATAGGATGATAGAATGGAAGCTCCTTGAGGCAGAGACTATTTTATTTTTGTCTTTGTATCCCACCACTTAGCACAGTGTCTAGTACATGTTGTTGATGTTCTATCTTTTCAGTCACATCTGATTCTTCAGGACCCTATTTTGGGGCATTCTTGGCAAAGATACTGAAATGGTTTTCCATTTCTTTCTCCAGTTCATTTTACAGATGAGGAAACTGAGATAAATAAAGTTAAGTGACTTGCCCAGGGTCACACAGTTAGTGAGTGTCTGAGGCCAGATTTAAAATCAGGAAGATGAAAATGCTATTAACTGATAAACCCTTAAAGGCTATATACCTGAGAGCTATTGTGATGATTATTTTCTTACCAATTCAATTTGACATTTATTGTGCTCCTACCCCATACTGTTCTTGGTTGGGGATTTAGAGACAAAAATCCGACATGCCGAGTCCTCAAAGAGTTTATAGTCTACTGAGGGAAACACGTTTTACCCAGATAAGTAGATAATGAGGTAATTTGCAGAGGATCAAGCATTAACAACTGAGGGAGTCAAAGAAGATTTTATAGAGAAAGTGATGGCTAAGATGAACCTTGAATAAAAATAAGGATTTCTGCTCTGATTGAACTACATATGTAAAGAGTATAGGAGCAAAGGATCATAGATTTCAAGCTAGAGCATGCCTTAGAGACCATCTAGTACAACCACTTTATCTTGAAATGAGGAAAGTCTGGGTCAGAGAGGCTAAGTAACTTGTACCAGGTTGCACAAATAGTAAATGGCATAGCTAAGATTTGAACTCATCTCCTCTTAATCTTGATCCAGCACATGGGTTGAAGCTATATGAACCCTCTAAATTATTTTTTAAGATAAATCTCTATTAATTTGTGTCCCATTTGTCATTTTCTCATAAAACTATAGAGCCCAGATATAAAAAGTATGGGAGTGAGGTGTGGTTTTTAAAACTTTCTAGTTATTTGGATTCTGGATAAAAAGATAATTATTTTGGGCATTTGGCTAAGAAACAGGAATAGTTGGTGAAAGAGCCAATTATATGAAGTAAGCAGTAAAAGAGTACAAAAGTTGAGATGAATAGATAGTTCCTTTAAGTCCTAAGAAGAGGGAAGTTAAGTAAAGAAAGCACAGGGAAAGCATTGTACTGAGAATGGGAAGATTTGGTTTCTAATCCCAGATTTGCCACGGATTAGCTGAGTGGCCTTAGTCAAGTCCCCACATCATCCAGAGCTTTGGTCTACTTTTTTTTTTTTTTTACAATATGAAGGTGATAGAACATACGGCCTCTTACGTTCCCTCCTACTACTACTGTCAGTGATTCTCTGAAATCTAGAGTAGAACCACAAGCATGGAAAATGCCACAGAAGTGCCCAAGATACTTTCTTTTGACTGGGAAGTTTGATTAACAAATTGATTGACTTGTCTCCAAAGATCTCAATCCCATCCATTTGGAAGGTCCCCAACCTTCCAATCTCACTTGAAAGGTGCATAGGGAATGAAAAAAAAATGTATTAACAACACCCCATGCCTCCTCAACCAGACCACAGCAGACCATTGGCACCAATCTGTTTATCTGGAAAATGGAATAATGCAGACTCTGTCATTAGTGTGGCTAACTACAATAAAATCTCTGAATTGGAAAGCCTGAACAATACCCGTTTACCACAAGAGCCCACAAATTGAAGGCCACCTTTGCCAGCCATGGAATTCCTGAAAGGATTATCTCTGACAATGAGCCACAGTCATCCTCAGAGGAATTTCTTCACTTTGCCAAAAACTTGAGATGTTAAACACATCGCAGTCAGTTCATGTTACCACAGAGCTAGGACCTTTGCAAGGGGCTGGTGGTGAAATGCTCAAAGAATGAAACCATGAGACACACTGGATGATGCCAAGGCTAATGACCAAGACCCCTACCTCAGTCTATTCAGGGAGAGGAATGCTCTGTGGGAAGCTTAAAGTCCCTTTTCTGGTTATTATAGAGCCAGCAACTCTGCTCAGCACTATGGACCATGCCTGGAATGCTGGGCCCCAAGGCAGGGAGCTCTGGATCCCAGCAAGAGGCTGGATGACAACCACTACAAAAGTGTAAACCACAACCAAACTACTCACACCACTAGGCACTGGCCTCCCCCTTCGGTATGTGTGAAATGCCAGCCCTCGGAAATCTGTGGTTGTCACTAAACATGACTAGGAGATATTTCTGCATGTGTTTATGTTTAAGGCATTTCCACAGCCCCAAAGGGTAGGTTCCAGAAGTGATCAACAATTCATTCAACAAATGTTCCTACAGCACCTACCATGGACTCAACACTAGGCAAAGGCTGAAGGGGAAACCAAAAGCCGTGGGCTACATTCAGGGAGGTACATGGTTCAGAATGAGGAAGTGATGGTATTATTGTCAGAATCTGAAGTTTTATGCTCAGTTCCAGGTACTTTACTCTAGGTAAAATGTTGACAAACTAGAACATGTCTAGGAGAGGACAGGGATGGTGGTGAAAGGATCAGAAATTATACTTTAGGAAGAGCCACTGAAACTGGGGATTTTTACCTGGAAAATAGAATATTTGGGGGAGAGCACAGTAGTTATCTTTGAGTATCTGAAAGGTTGTTGGATCAAAGAAGAAGAGCTTTCTTATCCACTCCCCAAAGGGCAGAATTAAGAGCAGTGTGTAGAAATTGAAAGGAGAAAGATTTAATTAGGATGCGTGTGTGTGTGCATGTGTGCGTGTATGTATATATGTTTATGTTTATAGAGAGAGAGAGACAGAGACAGAAAGAGACAGAGACAGAGAGTAAACCTTCTAATGATTAGTTGCCCCAAACCACCTTGAGAAGTAGTGGTACTACTACTACTACTACTACTACTACTAATATGTAATAGATACTATATGATATGTAGATAACATATAATTATGTAATATATAGATTATATAACATATAGATAATATAATATGTAACTATATAATATATAGATATTATATAATAATAATATTATAGATAGATAGAGGTATATAGCACCATAAGACTATAAAACACTTACATATGCTAACTCATTTGATAGGTAGTGGATTCCCCCTCACTAGACATCTTTTTTTTTCAATTAACAAAAATTTACTTTCTCTCTCTGTACCCAAACACACACACACACACACACACACACAGGCCCAAAGGCACACACTTGGGGGAGGGGAGGAAGAGAAACAAAAACAAAACCATTGCACCAAATATGCATAACGAAGCAAAGAGGACTCCTAGTTGGCCATGTCCTAAAACATATATGTGTCCTGTAGCCTGAGTTCATCACTACTCTGACAGGGAGTCTTCAACAAAAACTGCTAGCCCTCAAGACTACTATACAGAGAGTTCTTGTTGAAATAAACTTTGTTGCTGATTCAATTTAGTAAGCACTTTTTAAGGCACTTTGCAAGGTGCTGGACATTCACACCCTCAAAGAGCTTATATTCACCTGGGGATGGAGAAAGGAGCCCCCTAATATGTACACAGATGGGTAAATGTGTAAAATAGAGTATGTCCAACGGTCACAAGCACCATTGTCTCTTTGAGAATTGCATTTCACAAGAGGATCAGTGTGGGTTCAGTAAGTGACGATGTTGTTCCAGCATCACGGATTCTGGTTAAATGGATGCAGGCTAGAGACCAGGATGGCATAACTGGTACCCAGAGGAGGAGAGGGAGAGGGAAAAGCAGTGGAAGAAAGAGAGAAGGATCTTTAGCAAGAAGATTAAAGAGAAAAGGAGTGGTCTAGTAGAGCCACTTTTTAACACCAGCCTCTCTAACTGACTCATGAATGAGAAAAAGTGGCTGTATCCCTCCCTCTCCCATTGCGGTGTTGATGAGGAGATCTGAGAATAATGAAATACTAGTTTCAAGTTCCCAGAGGCAATGGGAAGTAGTAGCCTTAGAAAATGGGTGATGATAGTGGTTTCTTTGTTGCTGTTGTTGCTTAGTCATTTTCCGTCCAATCCTCTTCATGACTCTTCTTGGCAAAGATACTGGAGTGGTTTGCCATTTCCTTCACCAGTTCATTTACAAATGAGGAAACTGAGGCAAACAGGATTAAGTGACTGGCCCAGGGTCACACAGTTAGTAAGTATCTGAGGCTAGATTTGAACTTCGGTCTTTCTGATTCCAGGCCTGGCACTCTATCCACTAAATCATCTTCCCTTGTATTCTATTTTAAGCAATGTCCTTTGTTTTACTACAGTGTCACATGTTCAACCTGGGGAGATACCTTTAAAATGGTCACTGGTGATAAACAATTACCTTTTTGAGATTCTTAGATCTAGAGGTAACCAATAGAGAGGTGGTATTAGAAGGAACCCTAGGGTTACCTAAAGCTAAGTTATTTGGAAGAAGGAAAAATCATTAACTACTCAGAGGATCACAAAAGGCTTTACTAGAAGGTGATATCTGAGTTGAATCTTATAAGAAGACAGGGCTTCTAAGAAGGGGAGGTAAGGGGGCAGCGGAGCTGGGCAAGCAGATAGAAGATGGACATTCTAGAATTCTATATGTATAAAACATGGATCTTAATCTAGTTGGGGAGCCAACACACACACACACACACACACACACACACACACACACACACACACACACACACGTATTAAGCAACAATACCAAACAGTATATGACTAGCTCTGAGCAGCAGCCTCATCCAAGAACCCAAAGCCAAAGGAAGGCTTTGGCACTGCTAGCATTGGTGCCAGTCAATTTAATTTTGTTTTTTGAAAAGCACTCTATTTACTGAAGAAGGAAAAAATCAAGTCAGTTGTTGAACAACATGTAGATAATAACACGTTTTATTTGTTTAGTGCTTTATGCTTCACAAAGTAGTTCAAAGATATTTTATTTCACCCTTACAACAACTTTGAGAGATAAGCAGGTCAGATCCTATTATGGTCATTTTACAGATTCCAGTACCTAATACATACAGACCAAATACAGACAAACATAGGCAATATACAGGCAAACACAGACCAAAAATATTGTGAGAGCCAGTCCTAGAACCAGTTGCCAGAATGCACCATAGAGAGAGTGGAGGTTGAAATTGATGGATACTTTCGGGATTTATATTTATAACCTATGACCCTAAATCAAAGTTTTGTGCTATACAGACTAGGTTCAATCTTCTAGGCTTCTAGAGGCTTCTCTCTAAATTCTCTTTGGCTCATGCCCCCAGTCATGGTTTCACTTGGAAATTTCTGAGGGGATCATATCTCTAAGGTCCCATAGCTCCCAAAGAAATACTCAGATTAACACAATATCAAATACCTAACAAGTCTTATTTACCTGAGGGGGAAAGAAGACTAACACCTCAACTTTTGATGTCAAGACAAATCCCTTTTGGTTGATCCCATCTTCACTAAATACCTATATCATTTTCTAGATTTATGGTAATACCCTGGGATGGGAATCCAAACCACAAGGAAAAGAAGCCAGTGTTGCTGGAGAGTCAAGCAGTGCTCCCCTCTGATGAGTCTTTATCTAACCAGGGACCTAAATAGTCTTCCAAACCTATTGTACTAACCTTTGTACCCTACTTTCTCTCAAGAAGAAAATACTCAGTTTTGCTAGGGAGTCAAACAACCCTCTAGGCAACAAAACTCACCAAACCAGAGAAGGGCTAGGTCAAGGTTGCTCTTTCTCAGTATGGTTCCCTATGGTGCCAATTCTCTCCTTCCATGTTCCAGATTCCCCAACATTTGAACTTGGTTCCTCCTCTCCTAAGAGATTATAAGGGTCTCTGAAGGGACCACATGAGTACCCAATCCTCTCTAAAAGAAAGCAAGTTCATGTTTGTAGATACCCTCTCTCCTTTTTTCTCCAGCAATAAATCAAGTCTCAAAACTTTTTATCAACAGGAATGCAGGAAGAGTACAATTTTCAAACTTTGCCTAGGATATAACAGATGCCTTGTTTAGACTTCAAATTAAGTGACCAGTCCAAAGTCACAGAGCTAGTTAGTAACCAGAGCTAGAACTAGATTCTATTATCTCCTGACTCCATGCTTTCTCCTGCTCCTCAACTTAAGATGTTGGGAGGAGGAAGGGGGGAAGAGAACAATTAGTTAATTTATAACTGCTCTTACAACCAAGCCTAAGGCATTGTATGTGCTGTCGAATTCCTGGAAGGAGACACGATTCATAAAGGGTGAAGAGAATGCCAATGTATAAAGGACAGAGTTAAAGCTTGGGCTTTTGGTGGTACAAGAGTAATTCCAGAAAATCTTCAGGAAAGACTCATGGACAGGGAACACTCTAGGGAGAGGAGAGAGAGAAATAATTGGAAAGCTGCGATTGTGTAGGAAAAGTTATGGCCCTAATTTCCAGCTCCTGAGAGATTTAGGACAGAGAGAATTTCACCTTAGATGAAATGAGGGTTTCTTTCCTGGTTTAAGCTGAGATCATACCTCCCTCCCAGAAGAAGAGCTCATTGACTCTTCTGTATTTTCCGGCATTTTCTAAACTGTACAAATTCTTCACTTTCTGTTTATTGTTTACTTGCTACTCACAAAATGGACTGGCCTTTTTTATAACTATCATGTGATGGGTAGGAGCCAAGTTGATTGGGTGTAAACCAAGGGCTACAAAAGTATCTATGGAAGTGACTTTGCTTCTGAAACCCTAAAATTGTAGCCTATAGTCAGAGATATTTGAGGAGGCAGATAGATATAATTCCAATCTATTGCCTGTCTTAGAGATTGGAAAAAAGAGCATCCAGCTTGGTGGCACTCCTAAGGTCTATAAGCCCCTGGCAATACAAACTCTGAAGAGGTGATCCAGATTCCAGAGCTATGTGTCCTTACCACGTGAAAGCCACATCTACACATTTAGACATCAGATCAGGACATATCAGCTCTCTTACAGATGAAATTATATTTGAACTTATCTTTTTCTTTAACATTTGGAAATCTCTGTGGAACAAAGCAACAGTTTCATATGCCACTGAAATCTGAAGGAAAGGGAGCTTGCAAAGTTGGAGCCTGCCACACAGTATGGCCGGTCTGCATCAAGTCCCCAAAGAACCCACAGGCAGGAATTTGGAGTCAAATGAAGATACACAGAGAACAATAGAATCCTTGAAGGCATAGAATGCTCAGAAAACTTGATGATACGTTGTGAGTGAAATGTTACTCAGGAGCTTGACTCACTGAGAAGCTAGCTGATGGGATGAAAGAGGAAATGGAGACAGGAAAGAAGAAGCATGCAGGGAAAGTGAAAAAATTCAAAAAATGAATTTAGAGAGCAGAATGTTATTTAAAACCTAAATATTGAAGATGAAGAGCATAGTCTGGTTCATAACATTAATTTATAAACTGATTTTGTCAATGAAAGTGAAGGGTTTAGGAGAGGGAACAAATGGTTAGGACAGCATTTATCATAGATTTAGATCTAGAGGGGTCCTTCTAGGTCATCTGGTCTATTTATTTTACACTTGATTAGACTAAGACCCACAGAAAATAAATTACTTGCCAAGGTCACATAGACAGTAACTTGCAGAGTAGAGATTTGAACTCAGGTCTCCTGACTGAATCACTCTTCATCTGACACTTCATCACTCTGTCCTCAGCACTATGCTGCTTCCCAGAATGAAAGTGAAGAGATCTAAAATAGAGGAGCAGATTAGTGTCCTTAATTGTCCTGATGATTATCCTAAATAAGTTCAAGTCCCTTGACCGAGATGAACTCTGGAGTCCTGAAATGATTATGCTGAGCTATTAGTGATTTTTAAAGATTATGAAGACTGATGCTCTAGACCAGAAACAAGTACAGGTCATCTTGATTTCAAAAACAAGGACAGAACATAGATTCTTGATTCCATAGACCAGTAAACTGCCTTCTACCCCTTGTAAAATCTAAAACAGATCAGTGAAGGGACAGTTTGTAAGCACTTATAAAGAGAAGATGTAATCACTGAGAGCCAATGTGGATTTATTAAGAATTATTAAGAATGTTACTATGCTAGATTAACTACATTTCTTTTTTCAACCCAATTCCTAGACACAAAATGGATTAGGAGTAGATTTCTGGACTTCAGAAAGTCATTTGACAAAAATCTTGCTTGATGCCCTTGCTGAATAGATGGAGAGATTTGGATGGGATGATAGTACAGTTACTTTGGTTCGGAACTGGTTGGCTGAGTAAATCCAAAGAATATTGATGAATGGACTGGTACCTTCCTGGGGGAGTGGCCCAAAGATCTATCCTTGGGTTAGCTTTTTTCAACTCTACAATATGATTTCCAACATCTTTTCTAGCTCTGTGATTCAATAATGCCAATCCCTTCAGTAAAGCTCCCAAGCTATGACTTAAGTGAGATGAACTTCTAGGGAAGCCTCCCCAGTTAATGCTGCAAAGACCACATAGTTTATTTACAATCATAACATTTGTTGGCCTTCATTAGCAGTAGAAAAAGAAGAGGCCATCATTTGTCCACTGCTCCAGAAAATGATGTAACATCCAAGGAAATTTTGTTTGGCCAAAGCACAGGGCACCCACAGGTGCTGTTTCCAAACTGGTATTTCCATATAATAACCAGCCAGCTGGAAACGTGTAACAGTTAGTGTGGCACCATGCACAAGAAGCATTTATTAGATAGAACATTGGTAATAATGGGATTGACAATGAACATAGTGAAAAAATTAGCAGTGCCAAACATGGGACCTGGAACTCAGTTAAAGATCAAAACACTTTGAACTCATAAGCTGTCTCCTTTCTTTCATATTCTTGAGGTCTAAGTGGGCCCCTGCCTTTTGACACCAGCAGGAATCTCCTTTGTCTATGCATAAAGCTCTCTTTGAAGTCAATGGCAGCTCTTAGTCATAAGAAGGACAGATGTGGTTGCTGGGGTGGAGTGAAAGGCAAGAACCAGCCTCCAACTCAAAAAGTACATTCCTTTGTACAGACTGTTGTGCTCATGTTGTTTCAATGTTAACATCTGAGGTAGCTATTCTTGTCTATGTTTACATGTCCCATTCATTGGAATCGGCCAAGCAGAATTTTATTAATATTATTGATGGTTGCTATGACAATAAGTGGGTGAAGATCATCCTGCAAGCACATTGTGACAAGTATTGGGATGATCACAGTCCATAAATTGCATCAGAAAGATGATCTCCAAGGGTGAACGGAGATGGAATTGGACACAACACTGCGATTTGCTTTTATCTTCTTGCGGGTTTATATAGTGACTGGTCCTGAACAACTTCCTACCAGGCGCCTTTCTCTGGGTGTGGTCTGGGGGCTGTCTGACCATTGGAGACAAGTCCAAAGTCTCTTATTGGGTAGGGAAATGAGACCAACAGTAATGCACTAATTATGCTCACTCCTTTAATCCTTCCCATGCTTCATTCTTTTCTTGACCTTTGGAATTTGTGTCTTAAGATAGATTAATAGACTGGAAATCAGTGCCTTTGTCACAGATTTAGTGGGTGACCTTCAACCAATGAATCGGTAGATATTTGTCGAGTGTTTACTATGTGCCTTACACTGTGTGACATATGAATGAATGGAAGATGAATATTCAAAAAACATAAGATCCCTGACTTGGAAACGTTTTCAGTCTTGATAGAGGTAATTGGGGGATTCTCTTTACCCAACTCAAATGAGATAACACATAAAAAGCTCTTGCAAATTTTGAAGGACTATAGAAATGTTAGCAATTATCATCATCATCATTACTGTAAAAGAAGAATAAATTTGTGCTGCCCTTTAGTGCTCCCACGCTAGCTCACAGAAGGATGGAGTCAAAACAGATGAAGAGAGGATAAGAAAAGGCAGATGCCCATCACATAGAGAATACGTAGAGGCAAGACTTGGTCCCCTCAACTGCTTTTTCTTCAGCCAATGCCTGCTTTAGGGCAATAAATTGTAATTTAAAAGGAGTCACTTGTGCTTCCAAAGATACCCAGGATAAAGTTTCTACTCAGCTACCACTCCATTCTCTCTTCCAAGTCCCAGATGTATCATTAGGATGAATGGAATGCCATCTGTGAAGTCTCTGAGTGATCACTTTTGAGAAAGGTGCTCTGTAAATACAAGAGATTGTAATTGCTAACCATGATAAAAATGACACTCAATTGAAAAATTTCATTAAATTTATTCCTCTAAGAGAAGAAGAATGGGTAGGAAGGGCAGCCTAGTTGAACCACTGCTTTGCAGACTGAAAGAGCAAAGAAGAACCCAATCTCTCTCAACCTCCACCCCATCTTTATTTAGAGATGCAAGATTCTATGGACGTGGGAGCATAAGAATGATATGGCAGGAGAGATAGGTCCCTATTTGAAACATTCCTATGAAACAACAACAGCACATTTATATAGCACTTAATAATTGCAAGATATTTTACATATTAATCCTCCCACCCAGGTAAGGCATGTAAGTAGTCATAGAATCCCAGATCTGGAGGAGACATTGGAATTCCACAAGCCCTCTCAATTGAAAAAACAAAACAAAGCATAATCTGAAATGCTACACATTCCTATTTACTTTAAACACTGGCTTCTTTGTAATAGTAAGTAATCATATCTAGCATTTACATAGTGCTTTAAGGTTTGTAAAGCACTTTTAAAATCTCATCTCATTTAATCTTCACAATGGCCTTGGATGGTAGGTGCTATGATCCCCATTTCACAGATGAGGAAACTGAGGCATGAAGAGGTTAGGTGATTTGCCCAGGATCACACACAGTAAGTATCTAAGGTAGGATTTGAACTCAAGTCTTCCTGATTCCAGGTTCTACATACTATTATCCACTGCACCACCTAGCTGCTTAGAGCATAGAGAAGTAGAAAATGAGGCTGCTGGCATAGGAAGGTGGGCTCACAGAACACAGTGAACTCCAGGGCCCAGGTAATTTCCTTTGCAGTTTGTTTATCTGCAGGACAAGTTCATCCTAAGAGTTACTTCACTGGGAACCCCCTGACAGAACCATAGATGCACCCATGACCTTGGGGTACAGATCAGGAAAAACATGTGCCATCATCCAGGCAAAACAGTCCATGAATTCCCTTTCAAGAGAATCTCCCAAACCTCCCCCACAGGGGCCTGTTTTTTCTCTCTTATAGTCTACATAGTCAATGGCCCCTAACTAAAATAAAAAAGAAGAAAGGCCCCCTTCCAAAGCACAGTAGTTCCAGACTTTAAATTATATTACAAAGTGGTAAACATCAATACTATATGGTATTGGCTAAAAAAAAAAAATCAGATCAGCAGCCTAAAATTAGATAAGGAAGAATCAGAAACAACTCAGTATCCAGTATTTTGTAAACACAAGGACATAAATTGCTTGAGGAAGGAGTTTCCAAAGTCAGTAGTGATAGTGTGGCATAGTGGATAGAATTCAGATTTGGAGTCAGAAAGACTGGGATTCAAGCCCTACCTCAGCCTCTTGTTTGCTGTGGGACTCTGGACAAGTCACTTAACATCTCTAGGCCTCAGTTTCCCCATCTATAAAATAGTAAAGTTACACATAATGACCTCTGAGGTCCCTTCCAGTTCTAACTGTATGATCCCATGATACCCTTTTGAACTATGGGGAAAACTGGAAAGTAGTTTGGCAGAAATCAAGTTAGATCAACATCTTACACTGTATGAACTTAAATGGGTATGGGGCTTAAATATTAAAAATCAAACTATTAAAACTTATTGTTAAAGAGAATAAACTCAGGTGCCTTTCACAGTTATGACTACAGGAAAATTCTTAACCAAACAAGGGATATACATAAGTAGTCATAAGGGACATATATAATTTAGGTTACATGAAACTGAAAAGCTTTTGTGCCAACAAAGTCATTGAAGCTAGGAAAAGAAGGGAAAGCGTCCCTTGGTTTGCATCATAGATTTCTGATAAAGGGTAGCTAGGTGGCAAAGTGGAGATAGTGCTGGCCAGGGAGTGAGGAGGACTTGAATTCAAAATCCAGCCTCAGGCATTTATCAGCTATGTGACCCTGAGCAAGTCACTTAACCCTGTTTGCCTCAGCTTCCTCATCTGTAAAATAAGCTGGAGAAGGAAATGGCAAACCACTCTAGTTTCTTTGCCAAGAAAACCCCAAATAGGATCACAAAGAATCAGACATGACTGAAAAATGACTGAGCAATGACAAAAATCTCTGATAAGGTCACCTTAACCATGACACACAGAGAATTAGCACAGATCAGACAGTACTTGAGTCTTTGCCCAGTGGTTATGATCAAAAGACATGAATAGCTATCAAAAGAATTGCATACTATTAAAAAAAACTGTAAGAAAGATTGTTTCATGTCACTAATGAGAAGAGAAATGCATGTCAAAACAACTCTGAAATTTCACATCATAACTAGAATATTGGCAAAGATGTGACAAAAGACAGAAATAATCAATGTTGGAGATGAACAAAAAGTCAGGTACCCTAATACACCACTGGTGGAATTGTGAATTGGTTCAACTGTGCTGGAAAATAGATTTGAATTATGGTGGTACTGTTGTTTTTTTTTTAAGTTACTAAATTTCTGTCCTCTTTGACCCAGAGATTATACTCCTAGGGTATACCCCCAAAGAAGTCATCAATGGAAAGAATAAATGGATAGATAGATAGATAAATAGACAGGTAGATATAGTTTAGATAGATCAATAGATACATACATGGATATATCCCAAAATATAGGCTACAGCTTAGGTCTAGTAACAGAAAAGATGCCTATTGATTAGGGCAGCGGTTCTCAACCTGTGGGTCGTGACCCCTTTGGGGGTCGAACAACCCTTTCACAGTGGACACAGGGGTCACCTAAGACCATCAGAAAACACATATTTCCGATGGTCTTAGGAACCAAGACGCTGCTCATCTATCCGTCTCCAGGCAAGTCCGCCCACAAGCAGATACACCCACATATGAGTATTAAAGGGTCCCAGCATTAGGAAGGTTGAGAACCACTGGATTAGGGGATGGATAAACAAATTGTGATATATGAATGCAATGGAAAATTATCGTGTCGTAAGACGTTATGAATATGAAGAACTCAAAGAAGCATGGGCATACTTACATGAGTTGATGTAGAGCAAAGTAGGCAAACTCACAAAATGATCTACATAATAACAATGAAAATGGAAATTGATGAGGTACAGGCTCTGGGAGACCCCTTGAGCTCTCCTGGGATCTTCCCACTGTAAGGCATTCACCTGAGGCCATGGGCTTAAGTTGTGGCTCTGCCCAAGTCTTTAGCCCTCCTTTGTCCAGCAATTTCCCTTAACTTATAGAGGGGTTTATATAGTCTTTATGGATTGACATTAGATCAATGTTGTGAGAGAAGATTGGGGAGATATGCGGGAGGAATTAGCAGTTTTAATTAATATAATTAAGACTTTTTTTAAATCATATATACTTTTTTTTTACAATCATCTTCAAGTTAAAAATATTTAGTTTTCTTCAAGCCTCACACCACTGAACATTCAGAACAGGTTCATCGCATACTTCATTTTGTATGTTCTAAATTGTGTCCTTATAATGACCAAACTTGGCCCTAAAGAAAAATTAAGAAAATCCAACTCCATCCACACTTCTCAGAGGTGGGAACTATGTATTGAATGGTGTATATATACACTCTCAGACTTTACTGATTTGTTTTTTGGCTTTGAGAGCATCTCTCTCTCTGTCTCTCTCTTTCTCTCTCCTCTCTCTCTCTGTCTCTCTGTCTCTGTCTCTGTCTCTGTCTGTCTCTCTCTCTCTCTCTCTCTCTCTCTCTCTCTCTCTCTGTCTCTCTCTCTCTCTCTCTCTCTCTCTCTCTCTCTCTCTGTCTCTCTCTCTCTCTCTGTGTCTCTCTCTCTGTGTGTCTCTCTGTCTCTCTCTGTCTCTCTCTCTGTTTCTCTCTCTGTCTCTCTGACTCTCTGTCTCTCTGTCTCTCTGTCTCTCTCTCTCTCCCTCTTCCTTTCTCTCATCCCCCAGGATAGGAGAGGAGAGGAAGTATCTATTTGTATATAAAGGTAATGTAAAAAACAAAAAAAAGTCAATAAAACATAAAAATTTGTAAAGGCACCCATCCTCCCAATCTCTCCTAAGGTTTTAACTCATAATTAAGGTGTTAATAAAAAAAAAGTTTTTGCACTTTCATAGACACTACTACAGTTCAAAAAGCCTGGGTTGGCACAATGGAAGGAAATATGGAGGATATTTGAGGACCAGCAGACCTGTCCAGTGCTATCTCAAATCATACTATGTAGGCAGATGCCTATCTAGCCTACTTTAAAGCCTGACTTGACTTTCTAGTCAGAAAGCATTTATTATGCACCCACTATATGAGAAGCAGAATGCTGTAAAATTCCTTGCTTCTAGATCATCCTTAAAGCTATTATTAATCACCTTTCTATTAGCATGTGAATATATTTTAGAGATTTTCCTCAAAGCAGGTTTGGTTTTTTGGTTGTGGTTTTTTTTTCTCTTTTTTTCTCTGAGGAGAATTGGGCATTACTGGGTGCTAAAGGTAAGTCAGAAAACAGAAAAAGAGTCCACCAAATGGGGAATTGAAGGGTTCCTGCTTCATTATTTTACCCAGTACTGACCCTGGAAATCTATTCCAGGGAGAGGTTCTCTTGCCTTGGTTAAATCAAAATGTGAGTACAGCCCAAGGTTTTGGGAACTAAACTAAACTAATTAAGTCTTTAAGCATGTCAGATTCTTCCCTCAGGGCTTGCAAATACTCTTTGGATCAAGGAAGGCAAAATTGCCTTTTAATTTCTATTAGCTGACATTTATGTGAGCTTTCAAGTTTACAAAGCACTTTAATACACTATTTTATTTCAGCCTCAAAACAATCCTTTGAGGTAGACACAAGAGTTACTCTTATCCCCATTTCAGAGTTAAGAAAACTGACACTGGAGAAATTAAGAGACTTGCCCTGGGTCCCATGGCTAATATGTTTCAGGGGCAGGTCTGTCCTTGATCCAATGCCACTCTCCCCTACACCATGGCAAAGCCTCTTCTGTCTTTCATAGATCAACCACCCTTACTGACCAGCCAGCCTCCCTTCTCTTGACGTATATCAGTCAATCTATTAGCATCTATTAAATATTCTCTACGTACCAGGCTCTGTGCTAAGCTCTAGGGACACAAAGAAAGGCAAAGACAATCCCTGCCTTCCGGGATCTTACATTCTAATGATAGAGATAAGTAAAAATATACATATGCATAGCTTGGGGCAGTTCCAGGGAACAGGAAACACAAGCCATGGATTTCCTTGTCTGTGAAATGAGGGAATTGGGCTCCTATAGGAGAGAGGGGAAATTATCCTAGGAACCAATTTCCTATAGTCCTTTGAGCAAGAAACAAGGAAGGAGGGTGGGCTGTGTCAGCGCTGCCCTTTGCAGCTGTCAGCTTCCTTGAGGTCTGGATAATTGCTACAGTAGCCTTCAAGGACTAGCCCCTGAGATGCCACACATAAGGAAAGCCTTGTAGCTAGAAGAGTGACAGACGGCCAATTTTCTCTCGGGGTAGGAGCGCCCTCTGGTGGTTCATTTTCATATCGTGGATAAGCCTGGATAGGAGTCTATAGATCCCATCCAGCTCATTCTCTTGCTGGACTGAACAACAAACCATCCAGAATGATGAGTGTTCCAGAATTTCTGTCAGGAGTCCATTCTAGATCCCTCCTATTCAAAAATTGTACTCTATTTTGTTCTTTCCTGTATCTTTTCCAATATTTTCTTCAAATACACTCCACTCTCACACAGTTGGATTCAAATCATTGATTTTTATTTTTCTTTCTTTTTGCTGAGTCGTTCCAGTCGTGTCCAACACTTCATGACCCCTTTGGGGTTGTGGTTTTTTTCCGTTGACAAAGATACTGGAGTGGTTTGCCATTTCCTTTTCCAGTTCATTTTAGCAGATGAGGAAACTGAGGCAAACAGGGTTAAGCGACTTGCCAGGATCACACAGCTAGGAAGTGTCTGGGACCAGATTTGAACTCCAAGCCCACTGCTTTATCTACTGTGCCACCCAGCTGTGGAAGTTTTTACTGGTATATCCTTCCTGCAGTATTCTTAAGTATGCCTTAAGTAACCAGCTGCAGTCCTGTGTCCAATCTTCCTCATCACTCTTCTGCTCAAAAGCCTTCTCTGGCTCCTTACTGGCTACAAATTTAATTCCATATTCCAAGCTTTCTATTACCTGGCTCCAATTTAGCTAACTAGAACCCACTAAGATGACCTCAATTTAGTTTATCTCCCACTATTCCCCTCCAGTCATAATAATAACTGGGATCTATTATAGCACTTAAAGATTAGCAAAGCACTTGACCACTATTTTCACAATTCTCTGAACTAGTCACCTCTTGGTACTGTTATGCACCTATTATAGATGAGGAAATTGACATCCTTAGAAATTAAATGGTTTGGCCCTGATCCCACAGCTAGTCTAGGATGTAGGATTCACTTCTATGTCTCCTCTGACTGTTTTCCACCTCCCCAAGCCCCTTATGCTCAAGGCAAGCTGGGCATAACTGATATTCTCTGAATACATTGTTCACTTAGTTTCTTTTCCCTGGAATATTCTCCATATTTTGCCTTCCTCTCCCTCCCCCTTAAAAGAAAATTTTAATCAAACCTGTGAATTCCAGGTGAGGAACTTCCAGTACACCAATCTCAGGGGAAGTCCAGGACATTGAGAAATTAAATGATTTGCCCAAGGAATGTCAGAGGTAGGTCTTGAACCCTGACCTTCCTGACACCTTCTCTTCCCATCTCAATATTTGCTTTTCAAAATTCTTCCTATCCTCTGACTCCCATCCTAAAATACCTTTTCCTTTGTGAAGCTTCCCTCCCAGAAGTAGTTTTTTTTTCTTTTCTGTGCTTCCAAAGTATTTTGCTTCAATTTCTCTCCCAGCATTTAACAGACCCTACCTTGGAATATATTTATTTATGTTCCTGTCTCCTCTCTCCTACTAGACTGCAAGTTCAAGGTGAGTAGTGATGTTCATCTTCATATCTCCCACAGTGTCACAGGAGCCTGATGAAGATTTGTGGAATTGAACTGAATTGAATTGATACCTTATCTATACATTTTTCATAATGACTGTTAGAGTCTCCCCTTTATCTCTATTCCTAACCCAAGCTCCATAGTCCAGTCTCTCATCCTTTCCCACCTGTGTTATTGAAATAGCCCCTCAGCTGATCTCACCACTTCCAATTTCAATCCTACTCACTCCATCTTGGACATATCTGCTAGATCAAACATTAAAAGGCATTTTCTTCATGCCCCTTCCTTGCTGCAAAACTGATAGCAGATCCACAGAAGAGGGAAGCAATTGCCAGCCTATGTGTTGAAGATGTCATGAGATATGATTTTGAGTGGTGAAGCCAGAATCTGGTCCACTAAAAACACCATAAACTAGGCGACTAGCCTCCTACCTCCTCCATCAGTGCTTCTTTTCTCCTTCCTGCCATCCCAACTGCATAGCCTCCCAAGCTTTGCCCTAAGGCTTCCTGACCCTGCAATCCATCCCATAATCACATACCACTGGGTGCTTCTATCTGCCCTGCAGCTGAATTCTCCTATATTTAGGTCCCTCCAAATTAAAATGTGATACCCTTGAAAGCAGGAGCTGTCTCTCATGTTTATCTTTAGTACTTGGCAAGGAGTAAGCACTTAAGGCTTTTTCATTCATTAATTCAGAACCAAACCCTGGCAAAATGCTGGAGAAAATTTAAGCTGTGAGAGGTTAACAGTTCAAGCTTTGGCTCCTAGAAATATCTGAGTTTTAGAGTCCCAAACTCAAACTAGCTCAGGCTAGAACTAAGTCTAGAGTCAGAAACACCTGAGTTCAAATATGAACCTCAGACACTTACCAGCTATGTGACCCTGGCCAAGTCACTTAACTTCCTTTTGTCTGAGTTTCCTCAACTGTAAAATGAGGATAATAATAGCCCCTACCTCCCAAGATTGTTATAAGCATCAAATGAGAAAATATTCATAAAGTGCTTAGCATAGTGCCCACATATAAATGCTAGCTACTTTGTCTTTGTTAATTCAGGTAGCAGGGTTGATGTTTTTGATTGGGGGCCACCTCCTCCACTGATTTGTCAAGCCAGCCCTGGTTTGGGATCTTAGAAATCAGATGAGGAGGGCCCACTTGGACATGCTCCACACCCAATTATCTTTTCACCATTCTGAGGGCAGCCTGAAGCTTCAAGGATCATGAATGGGTGGATGGATGGATGGATGGATGGATGGATGCATGCATGGATGGACGGATGGATGGATGGATGGATGGAAATGATATGGTGTAGCTAGTGATGTTTTTATTAAGTGCTTACTCTGTGCTATGTTCTTGTGACAGAAATAGAAAGAGTCCTTGCTCTCAAGAAGCCCATAGTCTAATGGTGGAGACAACCCAAACGGAAGGTTTCAGCTGCAAGTCAAGGTCCCATGGTCCTTAGGGTAGTGAACTGAAGCAGATGTCAATGAAATATCTCTTCTTTAATGTAATTTCTGCCAACAAGACCACACCAGTTTCAGATGTTGAACCATTTGACCACCTCAAGGACTTTGGTGATAAGAACTCTCCTTCCTGGCTCTTCAGTACCTGTGTCTCTAGGACCTTCAGGAGCAGTGGCCAGGCTGCATTTCCATAGCATTCACTTCTCAGGGGCAGCAAGGTGGCACAGTGAATAGAACACCGGCCCTGGAGTCAGGAGGACCTGAGTTCAAATGTGACCTCAGACACTTAACACTTATGACCTTGGGCAAGTCACTTAACCCCAATTGCCCTGCCCTTCCTCCTCCAAAAAGCCAATGATAATAATAATAATAACATAGCATTCATTTCTCAGGATGATGGCTGGGGACACTTGCCTGAAAGTCTTGCTGCTCCCAAAGCTCTTGAATTCAGAGTCCCAGAACCTCCCTGTCCGAGGGGAGATGTGGGTCAAGGTAGTGGTCCCGGCTTGACTTGCCTAGTACCTTCTGCCTCCCATCTCTCTCTCAGGATGCCCTGCTACTTCAGCTAGCCGGACTTCCTTTTCTGTGCAGGTCAGTTGGCTGATAGTTGGTCGGGATGGAAATGGCTGACCCTTTCTCCACAGGAATTACTTCTCTGAATGGTCACTGTGAAAGGTGGGCTGGAAAAAAGGCAGCCCGGAGGATCTCAGAAGAGTACTCCCCCTGGATTTCCTGGCCCTGTTTTTGTTAATTGGCTGCACCAGCTGACATAGCTTTAGAGAGGAAGATGACAAAAGTTGCTGCCGCCATATTTTGAAAAATGACTTGGGAGGTAGCACACTGTGATAGAAAGCAGATTTGACTGGGGCAATGAAATCTGGGCTCATTACTTGGGTCTGCCATTAACAACTAACTGTGTGATCTTTGGCAAGTCATGTAATTTTTCTAGGCCTCAGTTTATTCATCTATAAAATGAAAGTCTTAAACTAAATGATTTCTAACATCTATTCCCGTTTTGAATTCTGTGAATAAATGAGACTGGCACGCCACACCATCATCATTATCATCGCCATCATTGCTAGCACTTACTCAGAACTTCGAGGTTTACCAAGGGCTTTATACATTTGATCTTCACAACAACCCCATAACGTAAGACGATCACTATTCTCATTTTACAGATGAGGAATTGAGGTTGAAAGAGGTTAAGTGACTTGTCCAAGGTCATATAGTCAGAACAGGTAGGATTCAAACTCAGCACTCTGTCCACTGCTCCCCCAAGTGGGAAGTTAGATCAGATGACCTATAAGGTCTCTCCAACTGCACCAAGGTTGTAAGATTTTCTGATGTTTCAGGAATTTATGAATGTGAAGAAAGGAGTTTGTTATGCTACTTAACATGGACATTTCTAAATGGCCCCTGCATTCAAGGAGATACACAGGATCCTGGTATTAATCTAGGCCTTAGATTCCTTGCATTTTACCATATATGGAATTGGGAAATGACCTGTGCCTCGGATGTGTCCACTGAAGTAATTAGCATTAGATAGGCACCAGGAATGCTGAATTTATGAGAAGCTTAAGAAAACTAAGCTTTGAATTCATGCCAAAGCTATCTTTTCAGACAACTTTAAGTACACCAGCCCTGGGAATAACAATAATAATATTTAATGTTAGTATCATGCTTTACGATTTTCAAAGTATTTTATCTTTGTGGAGGGAGGGGGGTAGTGCAAAATATTGGCATCAGTCTTCCCAAATTACAGTGAAAGAAGTCTAAGAATTCTGGGCTGGGTACCATAGCTGTGACCAGAAAAATCACAGGAGTGATTATCTCCATTTTAGTTCTGGTCTATACTTAGCCTCTCCTGATTTTCAGTTGTAGAGGAAAGCACCGAAATAATCAGCATTTTGAACTAATCCAAATGTGTCCAAAGTAGACTCAACCAGCATAATTCATGATCTTAAAGTAATTCTGGGAGGCTTAGCCCAGTATGCCCAGCATAGCCACATGGCTTTTCCATGGGACACCCCCCCCAAAAAAAAAAGACAAGAGAAATTCATTATTGGGATGTGGCCATTGCATTTAGAATAGGATCAGGGTAAAACCTTAATAATAATATGACTCTATGCTTAATGTAATCCCTTTGCAGCTTAGTACCCTTTGCTAAAAGCATCACTAGGCACACCTTATCACTTGGATAGGAAGGAAGAAGTAGAAACTGTTATTTTCTTCAATATGTTGCAGATGAAACTGAAACTGAGACTTTTCAGCATTTTAAGTTGGAAGGGACCTTGGACATGATCTAATCTAATCCCTTCATACAAAGCAGGAAACTGACACAGAGAGCCTAATTATTACCCAATATCAGTTAGTAATTGGCAGAATTGGAATCTAAACCCTAGACTTCTGACTCTAAATCCAGTGATCTTTCCACCATTTTGAAATTAAGTAAACTGATCATATTTCCATGCAGTCCAAACTGAAATCCCACATTTCCTTCTATTTTGGCATTTTTAAAATTCAGTCTACTATCATTTAGGGCATAGTCAGAATCTGCTACAAGATTGGGGTTGGAGAGGGGCAGAGTCAAGATGGCAGCATAGAAGCTGGAGAACTCCATGAGCTCCCCCCATAACCACCTCAAATACCTATAAAATATGACTCTAAACAAATTTTAGAGCTCCAGAACCCACAAAATGACAGAGTAACAAAGCTCCCGCTGAAGGCAACCCGGCAGGCGGATGGGAAGGGTTCATCTCAGCCTGCTGGGAGCAGAGCCCAGCCTGATGTGGTTTTAGCCCGAGGGTGTCCAGAAGAAATCACGGCTGGAGCTTTCAGAAGAGTGGATCACCAGCAGCTGTGGCAGACTTATCAACCCATGAGAGCCAAGGACAAAGGGAAAAGGTCAGTGGAACTCGGCTAAATTTGGGGGAGAGGGGCCGGCCAACTGCCTCCAGAGCTAGAAGCAGTCTAAAGCAGGGCCCTGCAGGCTGCCTCCACATGGCTGCTTCAGAGGTCCCGGCCTAAAGATTGCAGGGGGGCAAGCGATCATTCAGAGGCTAAGTGCTCTTGACTTGAGCTGCCTGAGGTGCATTTTCAGTGAGCCAAAACTGGAGGGGGCTGCAGAGACGGCTGTAGCCTCCTAATAGCTGCGGCAGCTGTGAAAACCCAGTGATTTGGGACAAAACTCTCCCCTCTGAAAGCAGAGTTCTACTGAGCCCAAAAGTCAAGACTGGAGTTGGAGAATACAGATGTCAGGCAGAGACTAATCTTTAAACCTTCCCAATGGGGATGACCTGGGGAACAAGGCAGTAGGAAGGGAAGCATGGGGCTACCCACCTCCAAACCACAGCTTCTAACCCATCTGTTATGCTTTGGAGCTATTTGGCTCCAAGCACCTCGTATATGGACAAGAAACTCTAACAGGTCAAATAGTCATTAAGGATTTACTAAGTGCCTTCTATATGTCAAGCACTGTTCTAAGGCTGGGAACAAAATTATAAGTAGAATGACAGTTCCTGTCTTCAAGGAACTTGCATTCTAATGTTGGAAGACAAAACATTGAGGGGAAAAAACTGAAGCAGGAAGGGACATGGCAAGAAGGGAGGATGGTAGAGAGTGCAACCAGAGATGGCTAGACTAGAAACCCTCCATAAATGGAGATTTTTGGGAGGAGCTATCCAATGAGAGAGATACACAGTTACACAAACACAGACAGAGACACACAGAGAGAAGAAAGAGACAGAGTGGGTGATTTCACTAATATAGGCTGATATATCCATCTGCTTTGAGCTCCCTCAAGAAAAAGAGGAGACAGGTACAATAGCTTGTACCAGACACTAGGGGTAACCTATGTGATTATATGCTCTCTGCTGAGGCAGCTAGGTGGTACAGCAGAAAAAGTGCTGAGCCTGGAGTCAGAAAAACTTGAGTTCAAATCCTACCACAGATAATTACCAGCTGTATCATCCTGGACAAGTCACTTAACCTCTGTCTGCCTTAATTTCCTATAAAATGTACATAATAATAGTACCTACTTCTTAGATTTGTTGTGGGGATCAAATGAGATAATATTTTTAAATTGCTTAGCACAGTGCCTGGCGCTTAATAAATGCTTTTCTTCTCCTTCTCCTTCTTCTCCTCTCTCTCTCTCCTCCTTCCTCCCTCCCTCCCTCTCTCTCTCTCTCTCACACACACATCAGGGATGAAACTACTCAGGCACACATCTATTCTACATGGATTGAAATACCAGGGAAAGTCTTGCTCCCTCCATCTTAAGTTGTCATTATTAGTAGGTCTTTAGAGGGGTGTATAAAATGTACCCATTGAGACACTTTAAAGTTTAATTTGCATTATTAACATCTCCCTCACTTTACTTTTAAGTCCAGATAATCAACCAAGCAATAAATCAAATCCTGATTCGTAATGTATGCTCATTTCCAAGATACAAGCTCACATTGAAAATTTAACAATGAACTTTCCTGAGCTGATTGGAGCTGGCTCTAGCAGCCCCCTGGATTCAGGTCAACAGAAAGAAGGGAGGAAAATATTTTAAGAAGGGAAGCTAGTCTGAGCAATGTCCTAGAAGCAAATTTATAGAAAGCATATGTGTACATAGGACAGTGACTAGACGAAGAGACTTGGATGAAGAAGCAGTGGGTGATAAATAAAAATTTAATCGTGATAAAATAAAACAGAAAATAAGGGAGTGGAAAATGAAGGTGTATTCTGTTGAAAGCTGCTCTTCATATTTTCCTCACGAAGAAAAAGTGAGAAGCAAGGAAAAAAAACACTTTGGGGGTTCAAGAAGTACCGTTATCAAGTGGTGTAAATTACATTTCAAATTATCATAATCCTTCCAAACACCTCCTCAGGTCTGATGCTCCTACACTCCCTAATTGCAACATTCCTATTTCCCAGTAAAAGGCTAATTAGGCTTGTCAACATCTTTCTGGAATATTAAGGTTTTCTAAAGAAAAAAGTGCATTAAATTGCTTATTAAATTGAAGTGTTACTAGGGGAAGACTAATCTATTGTAATAAGTTTCTAAGCTTTCTTTTGTTTTAACTGCACTCAAATTTTAAGAATAATTTCATCTCAATCTGTAACCAGATTTTAAGAGTTCTGATCCAGCCTAGCTCAGAAGGATGTTTATTAGTCCTATTCATACTGTTTTTCTCCCTTGATAGAAATTGGCTGATTTGTTCTTCTTTTCCTTTCTTGTATCTGCCTCTTTCTCTTCCTGTCTCTCTCTGTCTCTATATCGGACTCTCTTTCTTTTCTGTGTCTGCCTCTCTGTCTCTGTCTCTCTCTCTTTTTCTGTGTCTCTTGTCTGTCTCTTCCTCTTTCCCTCTCTCCCTCCTGTACATTAGATTATACATACACCTTGCATGAATAATTCTCTCCACTTAGTTTAAAACTGAAAGGTCACATGATCTTGTGACAAGGAAACCAGTCCTAGAAGAGCTTTTGCAGTCTTTCTGCTCTTTTCTTGCCTTGTTTTATGTAGCCAGTATCTAGCTTTCTAGACTACAATGAGGTGATAGGTTGGGGTGGGAGCGAGGGGTGTTAAGGGCTGTTAAAGAGTCCCCAGATCTTGCTTTTTAAGATGCCGTATTTTCAGGAAACAATGAGCCCAGAGCATACAGGAGGCCCTGAAGTGTCACTGATGAAGCTCCCTCAAGATGACATAATTTGTTGTTGCACCCCAAGCTGGACTCCCTGTGTGTCCTTGGGAGGCAAGACAAGCACCAGGCAGTTCATGCCAGGCTGGGAAAATGCTTGTGTCCCTGGGGTCCTATGCAGACAAGCAGACCCTCCTATCTTCATAGTCTAGCATTTCCCAAGGTGAAAGAGGTAAAGGCTTTTACCATCACCTTGCTCCATGGGGAGTGGTCTTGCCTTTTTCCCCACCTTTGCTGCACCCTTCTCTACCCCCACCCCCCACCATGTCATGCTCCTTCCTGGTATCCCCTCCTCCCTTTGTCCTGCTATAATAAAAATCTAAACCTCTGTAAGGACTGGGAACTCCTGGCTCTGGCTTTGATTTCCACACGTATGTTCATTCCTCTTATAATAAACCTAGTTTTCATGTAAGTTTCATGAAGGTGTGATTTCCTGTTGACAGGGGTGAGCAGAAGTGTTCTTATGAGCGCTGCTCCAGAAAAAAAAAATTGGAGGGCTAACATGGCTCCATACCCCAGACAGTGGCATTGTAACCATTTTACCAAGCAGCTAATAGCAGATCAAATTGGCTCTGTTGAACTATCCAGAAGTGTGCACTAAGAAGGGAATTTGTAAGCACATGGGCTTGGGAGAAACATCCTAGTTGAATACAAACAAAACAAACATACAAACAAATCTATTTTTTAAAAAGACTCCAATAAATTTGTGACTATAATTTTAAGTAATAACCCTACAAACAAACGTGATCCAGGTTTCTCTGGGCATGCCCAGTCCTCCTAAGATGGAGATGCTCTTTAGGGGCCTTTTGAGCATGCCCCGTTTGTCTAACATGGAGCCCACTGCATCCCTTACCCTGTTGTCTGGGCTAGGTTCCTTTGATTGGCCACCTGAGTCTTTAAAACTGGAAAGACTGAGCTGGTGATTGTCTTTTCTGCCTTTTCTGCCGTGCTTCTTTTAGCAACCCTTATCTACTGTACAGAGAGGATGAGGATCCCAGTTCATCCCTAATGAGGACTTCATGAATTGAAGCAGAGAGGGGAGAGGATTTAGCTTCCCCTAATCTCTCTCTCAGAAATGGGCCCAGGAAGTATTTTTTTCCGTTCTGTCTCATTTGTCCTTCTCAGTTTCAGGTACCAGAAGTGATCACCACAGAACCTCAGAGTTTGAGCCATGGAGACCTTAAAGCCAAGGTTACAGGCGGGCTGGGGCTCCAGTCCAGTGGGAAGTCCTGAGAAGCCAAATGCCTGAGATTTGAGCTAGGGTTTGGGACTTGGAATTGGGACTGTGCTCTATAGGAATTGAACCAAGCTATGAACCTGGTCCCCTTCATTTCCCCAGAGATGGCATGAGACAAGGAGGAAGGAGTATCATGCCTCCCACATGTTAGGAGAGTTCTGTTTATACATTTTGGTGCAAATATTTCTGTGTAAAACTAATCTATCAGTAGTTAAATGGAACTGGAGTATAGGGAACACACACCTACACTTGGGGGAACACCATCAATGGGGTTGAAGCCATATGCTTAACCTACTTACCCCAAACCCCCTTAAGGGTACTGGAGAACTCTGGGGAAGGAGTGAAAACATAACCTACCTGGCCTTCAGGCATGGGGACTAAGGTGGTCTATTGAGTGCTTCTTAAATCATGTCACAGTCCACAGTTTAAGAGGTGCTGAAGGGGTTTGGAGTCGAAAAAGTTTAAGGAGCCTTGAATTACAAACAGGGACTACCTCTATTCACATGGAAGGGGATGGAATAGGTTCCATGCTAGGTTAATTGAGCATGCTCAAAAGACCCCTCAATGGCATCTTCATATTAGGAGAACTAGGCATGAAGAAGGAAGTCTGGGTCACATATAAGGGTGGGGGGAGTTGTGAATAAAATATAAGGTGCTCTGGAGCTCATGCGTGCAAGAAAGAAGTTACCTAAGGAAAGTTCACAAGATTGGGTGAATTGAACCAGGACTAAAAAATAATCATAATAATTAGTTGATTTCATTTTCCTGGATTGGGATCTGGGCTTTGAGGTCCCCAACTGTACAACTTAATCACATTGCTGAGCTGTCATGAATTCAGCATTTCACATTTTTCTGTCCAAGTCTCTCTCAGTCCTGTAATCAAGTGCCATTGCTGTCAGGAAATCAATAATCACTTAAATTTCTGGAGCACATCAAGGTTTATGATACTCTTCCCTCAGAGAACAACCCAGGTAGTTAACAAGGCATTTACTATGTACCAAGCACTAGGCTGAGCAGTGGGGGTACAAAGAAAGCCAAAAGGCAATTCTTGCTCTCAAGAAGCTCACAGTCTAATGGGGATAGAGCATTGTACCTAGAGTCAAAAAGACTCTACTTCCTAAGTTTAAATTCAGCTGTGTGACCCTGGGCAAATCACTTAACCCTGCCTACGTCGATTTCTTCATCTGGAAAATCAGCTGGAAAAGGAAATGGCAAAAACACTTTAGTATCTTTGACAAGAAAACTTCAAAATGGAGTCATGAACAGCCAGATACAACTGAAACAACTCAGCAACATACAAAATACATCCACAAGAAAGTGGAGATAGCAGAAGGAAGGGGATGGGGGAAAGCAAATTTAGAAGGTAGGATTTTAGATGGGACTTGGAAGCCAGGGAGTCCAGGAGATGAAGATGAGGAGGCAGAGAATTCTGGGCATGGGAGACAGCAAGTGAAAATGCCCAGAGGCAGGAGACAGACCATCTAGTTCGAAAAATAGCAAGGAGGCAGTTAGGTGGAACAGTAGATAGAGCACCAGCGCTGGAGTCAGGAGGACCTGAGTTCAAATCCAGCCTCCAATGCTTGAGGGCAAGTCACTTAACCCCAATTGCCTTGCCTTCCCCCCTCCAAAAAACAACAGCAACAGCAACAACAACAAAGAGTCTGTGTCGCTGGATAGTGGATTATAGAGTAAGAAGCCTTTTGGTACGAAGGGATCAAGTTATGAATGGTTTAGAAAGCCAAATAGGGAATTTTACATTTGATCCTGAAGGTAACGTGGAAATAAGAATGAGAATCACTACATCCACTTTATAGATAAGGAAATTGAGTCTCAAAGAGATTAAGAGACTTGTCTTTGGTTACATAGATTGATCACTGAGCTAAGATTTGAACCCAGGATTCCTAATTCCAAGCCTTGTACACTTCCTCCATATCTCTTTATAATAATAATTTACATTTCTATAGTGTTTCAATGTTTACAAATCTTTCTTCACACACACACACACACACACACACACACCAATTAATTCTTCCTTATGCCTGATTCCGAACTTCCTTTTTATAGTTTAGTGGTGCAGTGGATAGAGTGCTGGACTAGCAGTCTAGAAGACCCACCTCAGACACTTAACAGCTCTGTGACCCTGGGCAAGTCACTTAACCTCTCTGTCTGCCTCAGTTTCTACAACTGAAAAATGGAGATAATAATAATATCAGCTACATACCAGGATTATAGTGATAACAAATGAGATAATCCTTGTAAAGTGTACTGTAAACCTTAAAGCATTATAGAAATGCTTGTAATTATTCAATTGGACACAGAAAAATGTTAAAATAGCAAAGGAGCAATTTTTATAATAGTAGCATTTGGAATAATTGAATGTTCTTGGTAGAATAAAAGCTTCTTGAGGGCAGCGGCTGTTTCCTTTTTGTCTTTGTAAACCCAGAGCTTTGCTCATATAAACTAAAGAATAACATAAATTGAGTTCATCAGATTTCTTTTATTTTGTTTCTCTGGGACCTGATCCCATTTCTACATATTCCAGAAGAATGAAGAGCATAGAAATGAAATAAATACTAGAGCAAAGGCTTGAGAAATGCTGAGCATGATAAGGAGATTGTATAGATTCTAGCTCTTTCATGTCTTATGCCATCTGATATACTCAAAGAAGTTAGTTTTGTATGTGGAGTGTACCACATCAGGTGTGTGTATGTGTAGATATAGATATGCACATGTATGTATATAGACATAGGCATATATGTGTATGTACATATATGTAGCTATACATAGGAATGTATTTACATGTATGTATGTATGTGTATATATATATATATATATATACATATATATATATATATATATGTATGTACAGTTTTCCTGCCTGACTCATTCAACTATGGGCTCTGTGGGAGTTAAATTAGGTTATTTCTAATGTCTCTTTTGGCTCTAAATCCCAGGAGCCTATGGTCCATTATGACCATCAAGTCTTCTTATATCTATCCTGGCATTTCTCAATTTAATATTTTGTTTTTCATTGCTATCTATATTACCTAATACTTCATGAGCTAGAGGTAGTTGAGTAGTGACGCGGACAGAATACTGCCCTGGAAGTCAGAAAACATATTAAAATCTTCCCTCTGACAGATCTCTCTGAATTTCAGTCTCATCTGTTAAGAGGGGATAATATCTTGCATCGCCTGCTTCACTAGGTTATAAGGAAAATGAAATTATAATATAATTTACATATATAATATAATAATATAATAAAATATAATAATGAAATAAAATTAAAATAAAAAAACCTTTAAGCCCTACAAAAACACAAGCTGTTATTATTAATATTATTATTACACATTTGGGGAAAATTCTACCTCAAATGACACCCTTTTTTTCAGCCGTCTGCTTTAAATGGCTGTGGTATAGAAAAACAGAGGTTTCAATCTGACAGATTCATTTTTAATATAGTTACATCAACATTGACATAGCATTGGTCATTTGGAAAAGCTTTTGTACTCATTAGCAATTAATTAACACTCTACTAAAGAATGCTACTGAAGTGTGTGTGTGTCTGTATGTGTGTATGTGTGTGCATGTGTGTCTGTGTGTTGCCTGTGTGTCTGTGTGTGTGTGTCTGTATGTGCATGTGCATGTCTGTGTGTGTCTGTGTGTTGTCTGTGTGTGTGTGTGTGTGTGTGTGTCTGCATGTAAGGATCTAAGTCTTTCACTTCAATTCAGAGGTACCCTCTGACCCCATGAAACAGACTTGGAGCTTCTTTTCCTTTGTTTCCTTTGTCCCCTCCACTATACCCAGAATTGAGCCATAGCAACCTTGGGACCAAGATTCCAGGCTAGATGTTTCAGTCAGCTCAGTAAGGATGCCTGGGACTAGAGCCCAAGAAGAATTTAGAGCCTGGTGGGACTATTCTACATAAGAACAGAGCTAAACTGTTCACTAATCCCCTTTCTCTCCCCAGAGGGGAGATTGTGAACCAGGCATGTAGGGAATATTTGTTTGTTCATTCTTGCTATGTCTTTGAATTAATTTTTTTTGTAAAAGTTAATCTGCTGGATAAATAAATTAAATGGCCAGACTGTTAAATGGAACTAGAGTACAAGGGACTCCTAAAATTTGGAAAACTCTGTTGGTGAAGGTTGGAGCCAACTGTAAAGAGATTGGATATCTCCAAATCCCTTCAAGAGTACCAGAGAATCCTGGGGGAGGAGTGAAATATAACATGGCATTCGGGCAGTGAGAGCCAGTGTAGTCACTATTATATATTTTTATTACTAATGCTTAGCTTAGTGTCTGGCACAAAGTCTTAATAAATACTCTGTCTATCTATATCTATAGATGTAGAGAGATATATATAAATATGTGTGTGTGAAAATGGATATATATGTATATGTTATATATACACACAGGTATGTATATGTGCCTATAGTTGTATATCCCTCCATCCATAAGATAGTGAGACAGTCACTACTTTCAAGAAACCAAATTCGATTAAAGAGAAAACTCATAAAGAAGAGTTCAGCTCTAAGGTAGCTTGAAGGTTCCTGTTGACTCAACCAGTGTAGACAACAAAATCCAGGGATCTTTGGAAAGCAGTGACAAGTCCAATAGGGATTGTGGGAAAATCAGAAAGGCCTCATTCAGGAGGCAGTTTCTATGATGTGTCTGCATTTTAAAAGGGGGAGGGGGGGCTGTCAGTTAAATATTCCTGCTATAGATCAATTCCTGATGGGTGAAAAATGTGAATGTTATCCAGAGACACTCACGAAAGTCTCCTTTTCTTTACATTCCAGTAGGTTTTATGGTGATTTCTTTGATTAATTCAGTCTTGGCCACATCCTTTTATAAGCAAGTTGATTAATGCTAGGCAGATGTGATTAAACTTTTAACGATACCATTAGATGTAGAAATCCTTTTATACCTCTGGGCTAATGGCACCATCCACTTACTCCTTCATGATACTTTGCATGCTTTGCAAACACCAGGTGCTCTAACCACCCTCTCTGACTCATCACAGGTACAATCTGTTTCATATCCCTGTGATACCCTATTGAACCAGGACTGCACAGTCTAGCATTACTGGTCCCCAGTGTAAATTTCCAGCACCATCTGGAACCAGGTTCCCACTGGTAAAGTGACAAATAGGCAACAGCACCATCTGCTGGCATTTGAAATAAATCACAACTACTATTACTGTCTATGATTATCTAGATAGTGCTAGGTTCTCAGATTCTGAACAGCAAATAATCATAGAGGTGATCTAACTTGAATCCCTTAATTTTATAGATGAGAAAACAGGGTTCCAGAGAAATGAAGGGATTTATCATGGTAGGTCTAGTTACATTTTATTGACCTCCTGTCATTGAGTAGGACATTCCCATTGAGCAAGCTGGCATTTGCTCGGGTGATTTAGAGGAAGAACCTAGAATGGAACATTTTGAAAAAGTAGGAAAAAGGAGGAGGCAATGGTGGGCTGTACTCCCCATAATGATTCTGCCACACGACCTACATACAAATAATAATGCAAATTTACAAAACCAGGTCCTTAAACTGTAAATCCAGCAATCTTTCCATGGCTGTGCTTTACCTTTTTTCTAAACCCTCTAGAACCCTTTGTTCAATTTTAATAACAATCTGAGAGGATTGACTTCCGTTCTAGTCCATGTACAGCAGAATCAGATCCAAATCCCAAGTCTACCATTTACTATCTGTGTGATCTAGATCACTTAACATTTCTGAACCTCAGTTTCCTCATCTGTAAAATGAGGGAGTCAGACAAGAGGTCCTCTAAAACTACTGCCTGCTCTATATCTGAGGTGCTAAGATTCATCATATTTTATTCTGCAGGGCTTGGCAATATAGCTCTGAAGTAGCAGGGCTTATTTTTCTTAGATTTCTGGATCCTTGGATCCACATCAACAACACTTATTAGTTAAATTGGATTTTCAGTTTATACCAGATCATCCTTTATATAAGTGCAGACCTGATTTGACCCTGGAAATGGCATTAAATTTCTATATACCTGGACAACTTTCTAGGATTTATATACTAAGTCATAGGATACTTGAGTAGAGAGAGGGGAATCCTCACATTGTAGAAAGTTCTTCACAGTGAGGAAATCACAGATCTTTCCCCTACTCACTAGCTCATTACAGACAACGTGGTTTTTGCTTGCTAACAAAGGTGACTTGGAGGAAATGGAATCCGTAGAGCAAAAATTAAGTGTATATCATAGGTTTGAAAGGGGGTGTTGTAGCACCAACACCTTTTCCATGGGAAGGAGTAAGGTTTAGAAAAGGAAGATGCTAAAGATCAGAAACTACTTGAAAAATAGGAAGGGGTTACTAATGACTAAGGGACAGCTAGGTGGCCTAATGAACAGATGACAGGTCTGAAGTCAGGAAGACCTGAGTTCAAATATGGCCTCAGACCCTGGGCAAGTCACTTAATCCCTTTTGCTTCAGTTTCCTCATCTATAAAATGAGCTGGAGAAGGAAATGGCAAGCTAGTCCAGTATCTTTGCCAAGAAAACCCCAAATGGGGTCATGAAGAGTCAGACATGGCTGAAACAACTGAAAAACAACACTAATGGCTTGGATCAGTGCCTTCCCTCTGCTGCCTCAAACTTATCCTGTACATCACACACACATATAATAAAGAGAGATAGATATAGACAGCCACAGCTTATTTAATTGTTTACATGTTGTTTCCTCAATTAGATGGTAAGCTCCTTGAGAGCAGAGTTTTGCCTTTCTTTGCATCTCTAGTATTTAGCACGGTTCCTGGCACATAGTAGGCACTGTTTCTTGACTGACTGATTAACTAGGCTAAAAGCAATAGAAACTATCCTTATGCCACTCCACATTACTGGGATATAAGTTTTAACTGCCCAAAGTGCTGAAATCCTATTTTCTATCCAACAAAAAAAACCACCTGAAAGTTGCTTGAAAACAGAGTTTTCTTGGGGAAAATCTAAGCATAACATTTTTGTGGTTTATCCTCTGCCAGTGGAGTCTTTTCCAAAACCTGAAGACAGCAATAGCTGGGTGGTTGGGACAGAAGGATGTATTACAAGACATTCTCAAAGCTGGGCAAGGAGTCAGAACAACTCCTTTGATAAGTGAAGTCTAACACTTTGTCAAGGTGACCATGCTCCTGTGATCTAATCTCTAGTCTAGAAGCTTTTCTGCCCCCAGAATACGGTTGAGACATAACTCCATTCCCTCTCATTTCTGTCCTAGGTATCATCTTCTACATTAATCAGGAACTGATCCTCAGCATTTATTTTTGTATGTATGTCTGTATATGTCTGTGTGTGTGTGTATATATATATATATATGTATATATATATATACACACATGTGTGTATATATATGCATATACATATATGTGTGTATGTGTGTATGTATGTATGTGTGGGTGTATGTGTGGGTGTGTATATATATATTTGTGGATAGATAGATAGATAGATAATTTCAGCTATATTGCCATCTGGGACAGAAAATTATTCAAGCGACTGTCCAAGGTTCCCTCTTTTGGGGAAGATACTAGTTGAGAAGCAAACAAATTAGGTAATTATCCAAAGGGAAACATATGAAAGAAGATTTTGGAGTTTGATTTAACAATTGTTTTTCATTTACAAATGAGTTTAATCTATATTTATTTATAAAGTATATGCTGTAGAAACGTATTCTAGTCAAATTTGAAAAATCTTATACTTCTAATACTGAACTTCACCATATGATATTAATTTGGAAAAAGGCAAGAAAAAACGGTTACAACAGACAGTTTTATACTTCATTTCTATGGAACTTCAGAAACAAGGAAGGTATCTAGGGAAAAGTCATTCACATTTTCATACATAGAAGTAATTAAATTGTTTATCAAGTATTATCGTTCAATATATCTTTTCTTTCAGCAAAGCCAAGATGACAGAAAAGGCCCACCTCAGTAAGGTAAGAAGGGGGCATAATCCAGCTCATGTGCACACAACAAGCCAGCAGAGAAGCCTTAAGCCCCAGTGTAAGCCAACAGTCCAGCACAAGCCAGCAGTATCAAGGTCCCATGCCTGCCAGGTACAAGCGAACAACAGGCATTGGGGGTGACAGATTCTGTGGCACAGGCTTCCAGAATTCTCAGCCCAAAGACTGTAAGGGGACCAGACAAGTGGTCAGAAGGAGACTACAGAGAACCCTTAGTTGACATTGGATGCAGGAATCTGTTGTTTATCCCATACGGGGATCCTAAATGCGATCCCAGGGCAAAGAGGAGTCAAGAATTCTAGAATTCCTGGCCACAGGGGAGCAAGTTCCCTGGTCACAGTTCCAGGACAGAAAAGAGTTCATGTGTCTGTTCACAGACCAGAGCATAGGCCCAAAGAGAAGTAAACATGCCTCTTCTTAGATCATACCACATTGGAAGAATTGAAAACTTACAGAGCCCCCCAAGAACTAATTCTGAAAACACAGAACAAAAACATCAGGCTTGGGAGAGTGCCCCCTCATCCCTAGGAGCTAAGCCCAACTTTAACTAAAGTTGGAAGTCAAGAAATAGTCTGGAAAAATAAGCAAGCAGCAACAACAACAAAAATGATCCTGATCACAGAAATTTTCTATGGTGAAAGGGAAGATTAAAACATAGACTTAGAAGAAGACAACTATGTAGAAACCATTATATGCAAAGCCTCAAAGAAAAAAATGAATTGGTTTTAGACCCAATAAAGACTTACTGGAAGAGCTCAAAAAAGGGTTTTAAAAAATCAGATAAGAGAGGTAGAGGAAAAATTGGAAAATGAAATGAAAGTGATACAAGACAATCAAGAAAAGAGTCAACAGCTTGGCAGAGGAAATGCAAAAAATGGGAAAAGATGTATAAAAATTCACTGAAAAAACAACTCATTAAAAAGTAGAATTGGACAAGTAGAAGCTAATGATTTCATGAGGCATCAAGAAATAACAAAACAAGATCAAAAGAATGAAAAATAGAAGAAAATGTGAAATATCTCATGGGATAAACAACTGACCTGGAAAATAGATAGAGGAGAGAGAACTTAAGAATTGCCTGCCTTCTCAATGATGGTTTAGAGAAGAAAGTTTGAGAGAGAATTTGAGACAAAATTCTTTTAAAAAAAGAAACCAGAAAATTGTTTTTACATATAATTGGAAAAAATAAAATATTAAAACTTTAAAAAGAAAAAAAATTTCCTTTCAAATATATGTGGAAGAGTCATTGGTTTAGCAAAGAAAGAAAAAAAAAGAAAAATGGACAAGAAAACCAAAGGGAAAAAAAACTTACTGTAAGTGAAATATGTATAGTTATGCCTTGGCAGAGTTTATCTACAAGTTAAAAAAATAGATAAATTGGAAAAAATGATAGTTTTTTCCCATAACTGAATCATGTTTAAATCCTTATTAGAAGACCGTTCAAAAGGATATTGCTATCCAAGAGTTGTAAGGTAAATGAAAATGTAATTGGGAAGAGAGGGTTCATCCAAATCTAAATTGACAAAATGGCGTAGTAGGGTGCTGTATGTGGAGTTAAAAGTTCGTGGGTTCAAATCCCACCTTTGACACTTAGTAGTTTTATGACCAGAAGTCAATTAATTTCTCTGTCTCCATTTCATCATCTGAAAAGTGTGGATAATAATACCTCTATTAAATATATCTCCACAGGATTCATGTGAAATTCAAATAATATTTGACAATTCCATTCATCAGATAGTTATTAAGTACTTATTCTGTATCCAGCACTGTGGTCCATGCTAAATATAAAAAGTCAAAAATGAAACAATCCCTCAAGGAGCTTACCTTCTACTGGGGGCAAACAGTGTGAAGACAAATAAAAATATGATCAGATACAAAATAACTTTGGGCAGAATGTTAATAACTGTATGTAGCATTAAGTTGGTTATTATTATCATCCACGTCATTTTCGGTATATATAGACCCCTTCAAGTAGCTAAACTTTATATGTTGATTGAATTTAAGTCAACTACGTTCCCCCCAAAAAAAATTTTTAATAACTTTTGGACAGGGATAAAACATGAAAAATGTCAACTCAAAAATGAGTCCTCCCCACCCACACCCCCAAAAGTTGTGAGTAAATGAAAACGTAATTTGAGGGGAACGTTTCTTTTTTGGTCTCTGATGCAGCAGCATTGACCACATCCTGTGCCACACCTGTTGATGAGGCATTTGGCATGAAGTATCCAAAGGAACCTAGTAACTGACATCGACATTATTTTATTATTTATTATCCATGAAATTATTTTGCCAGAGATTCAGTCTGTCAGAATTATTTTCCAATAAAACAAATCTCTCCCAAGAGGGACATGGCTGCTTTTTGGAAACCTGGGAAGTCTTGGCAATCCCTGTCCTGTTTACCACAGAAACTTGCACTTGGATAGAATTACAGTGTGTGACCTGATAGAAGCAAGGATAGATGTTGGATGCCTGATCTTTTCTCTCTGTGTTGATTTGGAAATTGTAAATCATGGAATTGGATGAAATGGCTTTGATCTTGCCAAGTCATCAATGATGGCATGTGGCTATACCTGTAGACGCTTGAAGATGTATTCAGAAATGATGGACTTTGTTCAGGAGAAGATTAACTGGTTTGCTTTTCATTAATTTATATCTGATTACCCTGGGTGAGGTTGGGAAAAGAAAAAAAGGAGGAGACTTTGTAAGCCTGGATGATCTAACATCTGCTTATCTGTTGTGTTTTTTCTTTGGAAGTTCTAAAATATCATATTACTTCAAAACAACTTTGACAGTTTATTAAAAGAAGAGGGAGAAAAACATCCCATATCTGCCTGAAAATAAGTAGACGTTATCCATAAACCCCTGACTATTTAAAGCATCTGGTGTATAATTGGGTTGTAGATTTGTTTTTCATGTTTTGGGGAAATGGTTAATGGTCTAATAGAGTATTTTATATTTTACATTATAATCATGTATGTTTCTGGTTAAGTTTTAAGAATTGCATATTACATGCATTTATCATCTTGAATGTGATTTCATGAGGAGGCATAATCCTCCTGTCCCCTCAGTGAGGATTTTAATGAGAATAGAATGGTAATTCACATAAGGCAGTTTAGATTGGATAGAGGGCTAGGCCTAGAATCAGGGAGACCTAAGTTCAAATCCAGTCTCAGACACCTAACAGTTGTGTGATCCTGGGCAAGTCACATAACTTCTGTCTGCCTCAATTTCCCCATCTGTAGGAATGGGGATAATAGTACCTACCTCCCGGGTTTGTTGTGAAGATCAAATTAGATAGCACATATAGAGTACTTTGCAAACCTTAAAGCAGTCTTCAAATGCTATTATTATTATTATTATTAGCTATTATAAGTCTACTTCAGAGAGTATTAAATGGGGAAAGATAAGGGTGTTGCATTAGAACTGAAGCCTATTTATAGATTTTTTCATTCGCCCAATCACCCGCCATCTAAAAGACTTACGACTCCGCGCTAGACGCGGAACAAAATAATCAACACAATCCGTGTCCTCTTCTGACATTATTCTCAACCTTGATTGCTGGTTTCTGTTTTTCTTATATTTTGAATTATCTCAAAGAGTATTCTGGAAATCTCAAACAAAATTTAACTGAATATATTTTTAACTTTCAAAAGTGTTATTGGTCCCACTTTACACACAGCAGGGAGTCAGGAGACGGGAATTGTCATGAATTCAAATGAATGGGATATTGCAATTTCAAAAAAGCTGGGAATCCCTACTCTCAGAAGTTATTAATTCATTTGCCGGGCTTGTAGTCATACCTATGCTAGGGCTAATCCCAAACATTAAGTCTAGAAGTCCCATTCCCAACTCCTTTGCTGGCTTTCTACTTCCCAACAGACAATGTCAGTACCCCAGGGCCTCAAGGGGTAAGAGCAATACCCAGAACCCACTGTGCAGAGGTCAAGTAGGTAGTTGCCTATTTGAGACCAGGAAAAGACCCACCTGATTAAGAAAATACCTGCTCCACCTGCTTGCCCCCTAATAACCTGAAAGTCTCTTAACAGAGAAAAACCCCTTCATTCCACAATGAGAGGGATCAAAATGAAAATAGTCCTGGGTGAGGGAAAACATTTATTTAAATTCACACTAAAGTGTAAAGGATTAATAAAAGGTTTTTTTTTCTTTTTTTCTCATGGTTGTAGAGTGTTAGAGATGGAAGAAACAGAGTTGATACTGCGTAAAGGTTACGCTAAAAGGGAAGAAGATATCAAGAGGGAACTTGGATATTTAAGACTGGAACGGGAAAGAGTGCAAAATGAAGTGGCTATGGGTATGAATAACATATTACATAGTGGTTTTGTTCAGATCCAGTCAGATGTTGCTTCTACTCCTATTGTTGCTACACCCTCTGGCTAGCCACTCTCTTTCTTCCTCATGACCACTTTCCAGCTCTCTACTTTTCCTTTGGGGTAAGTAAGTGGTATAGTGGATAGCAGACTGGGCCTGGAGTCAGAAGACCAGATTTCAAATCTGACCTCAGAGTATCTGTGTGACCCTGAGCAAGTCATTTAACCCCTGCCTGCATAAAACTGGAGGAGGAAATGGCAAACCACTCCAGTATCTTTACCAAGAAAACCCCATGGACAGTTGGTTCACGAGGGTCACAAAGACTTGGACATGACTGAACAACCCTTTTTCTTTAGCTCTTTCCTGTGTTGCAGCCAACCTTCACCCTGATGCCCCTGCTCAATGAGGATAATTATGGCCCAAGTCACACTTTGGGGAAAAAAATTAAACTGAAAGATAGGAGGGTAACATCTAAGCCAAAGAAAGGTTTTATACTGAGTTATTCAAATAAATTACCCATACTGCCTTCTGAATGTTTATCTCTATTCTCACCATTTCTTCAATCCCAGATCACCCATCACTTAGTCCATTCCATTGTGACCTTTCAACCCTCCACTCTGTTGTCAACAAGTGCCCTTAAATCTTTGACCTTTTCAACCAACATTTCCTCTATCTCCTGCCATTAATGAAAATGGGCCCTATCCAGAGGTCATAAACATGATGTGTAACCCTTTACTCATGGCCTTTGCTTTTCCTACTCAGCCCATCTTACAAGACCAGAAGAAGTACTGGGCATTCTCCTTGATCCCCGTTTCCACTCCCTGACCATTTTTCTACTACCATCCTACAATGATATTTTCTTTCTGATTTCAATAATATCTATTTCTTGCCATACTTGTTGCCATAGCTATTGACCTGCCGGCCATTCTCCCAAATTGTTCAATGATTTTAGTGCTATTTGGGTCACAGTCTACCACCATCCTTAGATGATTTAATGTTTAATTTTGACAACCCCTCCAACCAATAGCCCAAGAAAACCCATAAATTTCTCAACTCTCTTGAGTTTTACAACTTGACTTCAGACATAGTTACACCTTAAATCTCATCATCTCACAGAACTGCACTGTCTGCAAGTTACAGGACGCTGTCTAACCACAAATTACTACCTTCAAATCTCTCCTACTTTCTCTCTCACCCTATACCTACATGCCCATTCATCCCTCTTCTTCCAGTTCATCTCCCTCACTCTGGCTTCCTTGCCATCAGCATGATTACATTCCTTTCAATAAACACCATTTATTCACCCCAGTCACCTAAATTGAAAAGGAAAATGGAAAAGCAGAATAATTCCAAAACCCCGTATATTTATTATTGGAATGTAGAGTAAGATTAGAAAATAATGTAAATTAAAATGACTTGGCAAAAATAATAGCATATCCTTATACATCCCTTCATCTCCCACATTCTCTTCTTTTTCATTTGTTTCCCCTTTTTCCTTCTAGGTAGCCATCCTCTTTGACTCTGCCTCTTCCCCACACCATCCCTTTGCCATCAGCTAAATATCTCATTTTCCACTATTCTTTAGGAACACTGGGATAATTTAGCTTAATTAGTAAGACTTGCTTCATTCTCCCACCAGATATCCGATAAGACATTCTACAAATTCCTACGTAGGCTGAGAACTTCCAAAGGAAATTCACATTTAGAAAGATTATAAGGCCAATCTTGCTATATTAACAGATTCATAACAAATAACTTCTATGGTTAAGGGCATAAAAGAGTTTCCACTGGAGCCCACATGCTTAAAACTTTCTGAAATGTTCTCCTTGTGGGTTGAAATGTTCCACATTTGATGTTAGATGAAAAATGATATTTCTGGAACACTTGAAGTAAATCAATTTGGCTGGATTTTTTGAGGTACATAAGTATGAAAAATGACACTCTAATCCCTTGAAAATTTTATTTGGTCATTTTTTAAAACCCAATTGAAAATGGCTGAATCTTAGAGCTTTCTGTGTGGGTAGATTTCAATGAAAGAGGCAATTTTAGTTAACTGCAGAAAAAAATAATAAACTGAAGTTAAATGCTATTTGAGGATACCTCATTGAACAAATTGGATAAAATTTCCAAGGATTTCTAGGGTGAATTTGGCAGGTTTATTCTTTTGAGCATTTGGAAATTGGATATGGTCTAATGACCCATGACTATAAGAGAGCCCAAACATAAAGTGATTATGTTCACTAAGTTGGAAAGTAGAATGCATCTGGGCCAGTTCCTCCAATTCTGGAAGTAGCCATCGGTCAGCAGAGGAAGCAGATATGAAATGTCTGTCATGTCAAATCCTCTATGACTAGTGAAACAAGACTATATTAATCAACCAACAAGCATTTACTAAACATTATTACATGCCAGGCACCATGTTCTGTTTTAGGGATACAAAGACAAAAATTAAAGAAGTGAAAAAGTGAAACAAGAAGCTTACAACCTAATTAATATGGGAAGGGAGATGTACGTATATCATATATAGGTATATACACAAGACACTGGGTGGGTACATGGGAGACAAGGAAAAGTTTCACATAGAATGCGTCACTCAAGCTGAGCCTTGAAAGGGGCTATGAATTCTAAGAGGCAGAAAGGAGGAAGAAGTTCATTTTGGCCAGGACAAAGTCAAGGAGGCAACAAATAAAATTCTCTGTATGTATAGTAGTAGTAGTAGTAGTAGTAGTAATAGCAGTACTAGTAGCAGCAGCAGCATGGAGCTGGTTTGATTGAACCAAAGCGGGTATGGAAAAGAGAAATATCTAATAGGGCTAGACAAGTTGAAATCAAGTTGTGAATGTCTTTAAATGTCAAATGGAGGAGTGTAGATTTGATTGTATGGGCAGTCAGGAGGGACTAAAGCTTATTGAATTAAAGAATGGCAGACCTACATTTTTAAAAGAAAGTCATTTTGGCTTCTGCATGGAAAATTGATTGAAGTAGGAAGAGACTTGAGCCTTGGACACCAATTAGGAGGGTGTTGCAATAATCCAGGTAAGAAATGATGAGCAGCTGGTATAGGGTGGTGTCCCTGGGCATAGAAATGTAGGGGCAACTGCAAAAGATGATGTGGAGATAGAAATGACAAGATCTAGCAAATGACTGAATACATTGGGAGAGGGGAAGGGAGGAGTTGAGGATGACAGCAAGGTTGCAAACCTGGGAGACTCAAAGGATGATGGTATTCTCAATAGTGATAAAGAAGTCTGGAAGAAGGATGACTTTGAAGGAGGAAAATGATGATTTCTTTTTGGAGAATGGGAAATAATGCCTATGGGACATTCAGCTCAAAATGCCCAATAGGCAACTGGTGATGTGGGACTGGAGCTCAGGAAAGAGAGCAGGGTAAGTATATTGAGCTGAAAGTCATCAGCATAGAGATGATAATTAAATATGGGAGCTGAGGATGTCACTTAGAGAATAAATAAAAAAGAGAAGGATAAGATCAGAGCCTTGGAGTATACACACACTTAGGGAATAAGATAAAGATGATGATCAAGCAGAGAACATGGAGAAAGAGTAAGAATTAATATATATTTCTAGGTACTGGTTATTTAAAAAAAAAACATAAAATAATTCCTACCCTCAAGAGAACTAGCGTGATATGGCATGTGATAAGTAAATCTAAAGTAACTTGAGAATATAGAAAACACTAGCAATTTGGGCAGCAGAGGGATCAGGAAAGGATTCATGTAATTTTTATTGTAGAAAGTTGGGGGGTGGGGTGGGAGGGAGAAGTGATTCTATCCCTTGAGAGACTGCTATGGACTGATAAAGGGAAAAAACAGAAATTACATTTAATTGTTTTATCCAGAACAGACCAGAGTTGCAAACTTTCAATAGCAAGTAGAATTTCAGTATGAACTAACAATCCTGACTATCTGTGCATCATATATGACTCAGTTTTCTCTCCTGGCTTTATCAAGTATATCTGGAGGCCCCTAAGCCATTCGGATAAGTGAGAGTAAAAGGATTAGGTAAGAAAAAAGACATTCATAGACATTAACATTTGCAATGTTAAGAAAGTAAAGTTTTGAGGGGCAGCTAGGTGGCACAGTGCACAGGCCCTGAAGTCAGGAAAACCTGAGTTCAAATCCTACATCAAAACTAGCCATGTGACCTTGAGCAAGTCACTTAACCCCAATTGCCCTACCTTCCCCCCTTCAAAACAGCAAAATAGAAAAGAAAAGAAAAGAAAGAAAGTAATGTTTTGCATTGACTAGAATACAAAAAAAAAAAGTCTAGGGGATAGATGTGGGAAGGAAGTTGTTACTAGCAAATACGCATAATTCTTTATGAGGATCTTTGTCTCCAAAACCCAAAATATGATCCAGAAGGATAGGGGGCAATGACCTTGTCTCCTTTGCTTAGCTCTTGTTCTCACTTGACTTTATTTGCATGCCAATCAAAAAGGATTTGAAGAGCTATGTTAAAAAATATATTCCATGGTTGGCTGGGAAAACACACATACACACACTCACTCACACACACCCTGGCAGGACTCATGAACCAGGTATTGTTTTGAATGACTATTGACTCACAACACTTGGACCAGGAATAATATTTCTAGAAGTTCACTTGTGTGAGAGTGTTTCAGGTGTTACACCTGCATAAACATGAAGACATCTTCCTTCTACGTAGATTGATGTTCACCTTCTCCTCCCCAATCAAAGATCAGACTAAATGAGCCATGTATGATTTATAAAATTAAAAATAAAGGATTTTATCCATTTCTGAGTACAAGCTTATTGATATCAGACGAGTCTAGTCTTTTTTGTGCTTCTCCCACAACTCTAGATCTTTTCAGTTGGACCTTTTCCTTCCTTGTTTCAATTTTTCCAATCTATTCAGAAAAAAGGTGAGTTGCTTCTCTAGCCTAACAAGAAATTCTTGTGATCTTCTCTGTAAAACTATAGAATAGGTATTTGGTCATCAAAGGATATTGGGTGCCCCCTTCTTGTGGTAAGGTTCTTTCCCTCAAGTTCCAGTTATGCCAAAAATTATACAGATGGTACTCAAAATAGACATGAAATTGTCAAACTACAAGGAGTGTGGATTAGTCAAGACAAAATCTCTAAGTAAAAATTGGGGAAGGGTGGCAATTGGAGGTATTAAAGCTGACCAGTAAGCTTGTAAATTGTTTTCTTTGGGCATGATTTATTGGTCTTGGCTTGAGACTGCGGCCCTAATGTTGCAATTGTTGGTCTCCCAGCATCCAGTCTCTCACCTCTCCAATTCATTCTCCACATAGCTGCACAGTGGCTAAAATAAATGTCCTAAATCACAGTGATATCATTCCCCAGATGAGTCAATAAACATTTATTAAGCACCTTCTATGTACCACACTCTGTGTGTACTGGGGCTACAAAAAGAGATAAACACAGTCCCTGAACTTGAGGAGCTCACAATCTAACTGGAGGAAACAAGCAGCATGTATAAAAAGCCAAATACAAGACAAAGAGGAAATAATTCACTGAGGAAAGATGCTAGGATTGAGAGCAATTAGGAAAGGCTTCCTATAGAAGGTGGGATTTTAGTTTGGATTTAAATGAATTCAGGGAAGCCTAAAGATGAAGATGAGGAGGAAGAGTGTTCTAGGCATGAAAACTACCAGAGAAAAGTCCCAGAGTCAGGGATGGAGTGTCTTGTTGGTGGAAGTTGTTAGTGTACTCTTCATTGTATCAAAGAGTATGTGGTGTGTAGTGAGGCATAAGAACACTGGAAAGGTAGGAGGGGACCTTGTTATAAAGGTCTTTGAACACTAAACTGAGCATTTTGCATTTGATCCTGGAGAAACTAGGGAACCATGGAAGTTTATTGGGGCTGACATGGTAGGACATTTGTTTTGGGAAAATCACTGTAGTGGCTCAATAGAGAATGTACTGGAGGAGGGAGAGAGACAAGCAGACCCACCAACAGGCTACTATAACAGTCTAAGCAGTAAAGTAGTGGCAGTGTCAAATGAGAGAAGGGAGCATATAAGAGAGATGCTGCAAAGGTGAAAGTGATCGGCCTTAGCAAGAGTTTGGATGGAGGGGTAGTGAGAGATAGAGGAGTCCAGGATGACAATCTAGGACCTGGATGGTAAATAGGGAAATTAGGAAGCAGGGGAGGATTTTAGGAGGAAAGATGAGTTCAATTAAACATATTGCATTTAAGACGTCTACTAAACATCCAGTTTAAGATGTTGGAAAGATAGTTGAAGATGTGAGATTGAAGGTCAGCAGAGATTTTAGTACAGGATAGGTAGATTTTGAGAATCATCAGCAAAAGAGATGGTAATTAAATACACAGTAGCTAAGATTACCAAATGAAGTAGTATAGAGGGAGAAGAAAAGAGAGCCCAGGACAGAACCCTGAGGGACATCTATGATTGGAGAGGAGTAATCTGGAAGATGATCCAATGAAAGAAACAGAGAAGGAATGGTCAGAAAGGTAGGAGGAAAATCAAGAGAGAATGGTATCCTGAAAACCAAGAGAACAGAACATCAAGACTGAGAGTGCTCAACAGTGTCAAAGGCTGCAAAGAAGTCAAGGAGAATGAGGACTGAGAAAAAGCCATTAGAGTTGGCCACAAGACTTCAGTGGAGCCCTCTCAAGCCTACAGGATAGCATGCAAACTCCTCAGCTTGACATTTAAAACACTTCACAATCTGGTTCCAGTTTCTCTCTCCAGAATTATTTCCCCTCTCTCCTCTTCATGCACACCATATACTTGCCAAACTATCAAACTTCCCATTGCCCAAACTCTGAATCCCATCTCTTGACTGTGAGCCCTTTCACAAGCTCACTCCCATATCTGGGGCAGGCTCCCTCCTGATCTCTGGCCCCTTGGAATTCTTTTGCTCCTTTCAGCGTCCATCTCTAATGCCACCCCCTTCAGACACCTTTCCACTGCGTAATTATGTTGCCTGTATGATGTATTTATTTCTCTTACTTATCTGTGAAGGTGCTGTTTTCTGCCCTAGCAGAATGGAAGCTCTTGAGGACAGGGACTATCTCATTTAGCTATTTCTTTCTACTCCAGGGTTGGAAAGTACTCGGCACACAGTAAGCTCTTAAGAATTCTTCTTCATTGATTCAGTGCTCAATAAATGCTCGTTGACTTACTGAATATTTTGAGTAAAGTACCCACACAAACACATCCACTCTTTTTAATGAAAATAAATAGAAGTCATCTAACTCCACGATTCACTCCAAGTGACAGTGAATTAGTGCATAATTTAATGTGGCTTGCACAAAAAGGACAAATAGGAATTTCACATTCTGGTGGGAAATTTGAGTTCATTTGAGGCTTGTAGCTCGACTGAAGGACTAAGTTGAGGCTGGGGGAGGAGGAGGAGAGTAAAAAAGCTAAAAGATCTGAATGAGGAGCCACCCCTGAGATGACTTCCCTTCCTTCCTTCTTAGCTTCCTTCCCGTCTCCCTACTTCACCCCTGTGCGCACGTGCGCATGCACACACACACACACACACACACACACACACACACACACACACACACACACACACACACACACATCCTCAAGGTAGCTGGAATTCAAAGCAATGCTATTGTGGTGCTAAGGTTTCCTAACTGTGGGTGAGATACACCTAGCAATAAATTTCAGTCTGTTCCTTGATAGCAGTAGATAAAACAGTAGACCTGGAGTCAAGAGGACCTGAGTTCAAATCTTACATCCGACGTTACTCTAGGTAAGTCACTTAACCTTTCTTTGCCTCAATATTTTTGTCTATAAAATAGAGGTCATGACGTACCTTCCTCCCAGGGTTATTATGAAGCTAAAATAAGATAGTATTTGTAAAGCACTCTGCAAACCTCAAAGTTCTTATAAACACTAGTTATTATTATTATTATTGATCTTCTGTTACCTTGGGACCTTGGAGAAAGGGCTCCAGGGTCAATCTACAGACAGAAGCCCAGAAGTCATAGAATCACATATTTTATATCCCCCCTGCACAACACATGCTCCCTGAGGGCAGGGTATTTTGTTATCTCTCTCTTTAGTGCCTACCACACCTCCTGACACATATTCAATTCAACAGACATTTATTAACACCTACTACGTACCAAGGATAGTGTCAGGTCCTGGGGATAAAAAACCAAGATAAAATCAAATCAAATCAAGAAGATTACTTTTTTGGAGAGTAACAACTTGTACACATTTGAGTAAAATACAAAATATATACAAAGTACTGGTGGAGAAGGGAGAACATAGGTCTATTTATGAAAGACAAATTAATATTAGAACAGAGATTGCAGAGGAATGGAAGGGTAGGAAAAAATAATGTAGGGAAACCTAAGGGATAAGACTCACATGGATAGGCATGAAGGAACAGGGAGAGCCAGGGAGAGCAGGGAGTCCAAGTAGCCTTAGGATTCTAGATACAGTAATAAGTCACTACATTGTCACACTGTTCATAGTAGTAAAGGTAATGTTGATGTTTGGGGAGAAAGGATTGAGTGAGTGAGGAGGGGCCATAGGTTAATGTTCAGTACCTGTTCCCTCTGGATGGGCAAGGTTTTGGCAGAGGAAGGAGTCTGAAGGCCAAGGTAGGCCATTCTGGCTCAAAACTTATTCCAATTATGAGTAAATTATTCTGCTTTCCCCCCGACACAAGGAGGTTGAGCTCAAAAGGGGCTTAATAAATGCTTGTGGATGGCTTAATTGGTTTTCAGTCCTTGTGGAAGCCCTCTGCCACCTTCAAGTCTGTTGATGTAGACTCGTGAAACAAATGAGTTATGGTGGCTAACTGCATTTGAATGCCAGAGTTAAGCAAGCTTTGTAAAGAAGTAAAAAGTGCCATATCTCTTTTAAAACATCTTTTTATAGCTGAATAAAAGTACTAATATGTAAGTTCATTCTTTGTAAGCTCACTGAAAATGTCCTCAAGTCACTTTCTACAGCAGATATGACAAAAGGGATGATGTATACATCAACAGGTTCCTGCATGATTTTGATCTCCTCTACTATGGCTCTATATTTGTAAGGCTTTTTGTTCTCTGTAATTTGGAAATTATAACCATTTGATATGATGACATCTGTTAAAAACATTACTTTTAAGTTTTTATGCATCAATATTATGTCCTAGCAATTATGGGTAACAGTTTGGTCTGTGATAATGGTCTGGCTCCAGTCCAACTTGTTGGTAGAATTCTCCAAGAAACTTTGAGCTCTGTATTTATAGACTGATGATTTATCATCTGTCAGTCTATGAAAGATGGCAAGCTTCTGCTGCATCATTATTATTATCAATATTATTTTGTTGATATTGGCAAGGGATACTTTTTCAGGTATGGATTGAAATAGATGGCACTTGGGTAAATTCCTAAACATTTGTGGTTCTGTGATTCTAATTCTGATTTGAGATGTATTCCTATTGAATTGTATTTATTACATTCATCTCAAAATTCTAGTTCATCAGCAGTTCTTTAAATTCTTACTCTGTCTTTCAGTATGTTCTTCCTCCTGGTTTTGTACCATATGCAAATGTGATTATCATTCCATCTCTGCCTTCTTCCAAATCATTAATAAAGGATTAAACAAAACAGGCCCGACAATATCTTCCTGGGAGTCTTGTTTTATTTGGCCTCACATCTGATTTAGAGCAAAGACCCAGTTTTGAGGAATTATATGAAGTTGGTACTCAGGAAGATAATACCAGTATAAGATTTATTACTATGTGGTATAGCAAGTAAGCAAACACAAAGCATGCACACACACACACACACACACACACACACACAACATAGCAAATCAGACAAAGATTCAGCTGTACACAGGTCCTGGCTCAACTACATGAGAGACAAAGACGCGTACCATGCAAAGATTTCTGCAGGAGTACATACTTGGATAGAGTCTAAGCAGGAAAGTTTTATACCTTAAATATAGGCTTGATTGAGAACAAGTAATTGATGTCAGATATGACAGGAGTCATTCTTAATCAAACCCAGAAGTGGTAGAGAAATTCCTCTGGGTCACTTATCGGTACCAGACTCGAGTGGGAAAGCTTCCTATTTGGGACCAGTGAGGGCTCAAATTGATCATTAGGACCCTAGGAATGGGTACTGGCTGCAGCCTCTTTAGTCAGACCAGCAGCCTTGTCCAATTAAGAGCCATATTTATTTACACATTTGACACAGAGTCAGAATGAGTCAGGACAGTGGAAAAGTATGAGTTGTCTAGCGTTGCTTAAATGTTTCTGACCATTGGAATCACTTAACCTAAATGATTCTAGGGGCGGCTAGGTGGCACAGTGAATAGAGCACTGACCCTGGAGTCAGGAGGACCTGAGTTCAAATCCGACCTCAGACACGTAACACTTACTAGCCATGTGACCTTGGGCAAGTCACTTAACCCCAATTGCCCTACCCTCCCTCCTCCAAAAAAAAAAAAACCTAAATGATTCTATATAGGAGTCCTGTCACTTATAAGTACAGCATCAAATTAGGCATACACATACACAGACACAGACACACACACACACACACACACACACACACACACACGGAGAGTTATAGTTACAGTTATAGTTGTAGCTATAGTGTGATAGTTGTAATTCTATAACGTGTTGCTGTTCAGTTGTTTCAGTTGTATCCAACTTTCTGTGACCCTATCTAGGGTCTTCTTGGCAAAGATACTGGAGTGGTTTGCCATTTCCTTCTGCTCATTTTACAGATGAGGCAACTGAAGCAAACAGGGCTAAGTGACTTGCCTAAAGTCACACAGCTAGTAAATGTCAATCTTCTGACTTCCTGACTCCAGGCTGGTGCTCTGTCTGCTCACTGTCCCACAGAATTGTCCTAATTATATATAGTTATATTTTTCGTTATATTTATGGCAGCTAAGCAGCACAGTGAATAGAGTAGTGAGTCTGGAGTCAGGAACACTTGAACTCAGATGTGTGACCCTGGGCAAGTCACTTAACCTCTGTTCACCTCAGTTTCCTCATCTGTAAAATGGGGATAATAGTACCTACCTCCCAGGTTTCATGTGAAAATCAAATGAGGTTATTTGTAAAGGACTTAGTACAGTGCCTGGCACATAGCAAGCATTACATAAATGTTAGAATACATATGTACATATACATATACATATAATATGTGTATATATACACATATTATGTATTATATGTAATCATAGTTATCACAATTATTCTACTAGAGACCTCCTTCCAAATATTCATGACAACCCCCTGTACCCAACCATTCGGCCAACTTGGAATCCTCAGAGCTATAGGATCACCTAATCCGCTTGCCGATCACTTCCATAAGATTAGCATGAGACATTCTGCCAAATTCATTGTTCAAATCAAGGTAAACTCTACCTCCTCTGATCAACAAGGATAATGGTCTGGTCAAGCATGGAAAATGGGGCTAACATAGAATGACCTATTCATGATGAAGCGAAGACAGCTCCTTGTGATCAAGTTCTCTTTTAAGAAACTAAAAACTGACTTTAGGGAATCCAAGACAGGTTCATGCTACATAAAATTCTGCTTTATAACTGTGGTGTTAAAATAAGGTTTTGAATTATTTGCTGACAATTCTATGAAACTGCATGAAATACCAAATTGGTTACTGTTCCTATTCTGATGACATATCAAAACCCTAAATAAATATTTTTCAATAAAGACAGAAATGACAGAGATTTAGTTACTGTATAAATAAAAAATTCCCAGATGGATAAAAATAGAAAGCAATCTACTATATCTCCAAAATTAAAATTCCCCAAATTTCTTCCACAGCGTGCCTTGAATTATAATGGAAAATATCCTTCAAGAAGAAGTTGTCGAATATGATCTGTTACTGAATATATTTTAATAATCATTTAATCCCACAATCTGAAACATAGCAAGGAAAGCAATATCTTTGATAAGCTCATAAAATATAAGGATATTAAGTAAGAATTGTTTATTTATCAAACTGGAAATGGGTGTAACTAAACTCTTCTAGGAAGACAACCTCTTTTAATGAGATATCTTTTTTCATCTCCCCTTGCACTTTTTGTGGAACTAGAGGAAATTCAAAAAAATTTGCCAAGATAGAGAGTACAAGCAGTCTCTAATTTACAAATAGGTTGTGTTCCAAAAATCCGTTTGTGAGTTTGTCCTTTGGATCTTGGAGTGCATTTTCCCATAGAAACAATTCTAAGCATGGTGGTCAAGTTGCCAGATCAATCCACAAGAGCTTATTTAACCCACAATGCACTGTACAATAGCCTAATACAACCCACTCAACATGTGTAAAAATGTTGGTATAAGAAAACTGTTTCGGAGTTCCAAAACAGAGTGCTTACAGTATATCTCCACTAATGAGTGATTTCTTGACAATGAGAACTCTCCTTGTGGCCCACTCCTGTGGCTTGGGGGCTAGCACTGGCAAAACTGTAGAAGTGGTTATAAGCTCTAAGATGGATAAACAGGAAGTGAAGAGGTGAGAATTCTGAAGTGAGGACAGGCTTGGAGGACTGTGGACAGGGACAAATCTGGGAATGATTTATCTGGGAACAGAGTATGGAGGATTTAAAATGTGGAAGTTGGGATGGGAGGCTGGGCACCAAGAGGTAAGGTTGGTTACCTGGGAAAAAGAGAATAAGGATGAGAACAGAAGGATTGAGAAAGGGACTTGTGGGGGGTGGGGTGGGTCAGGGCCAGAGGGATTGGCGAAGAATGCTGATAGACTTTTTTCCTATCACCTACTCCTTCCTCCTACTTTTCCTCCATTCATTTCATGTCAGAAGTACACTCCCTGCTATGCCCAAAGGGGAAACTGTGTATACTCTTTGGCCCAGCAATATAACTACTAGTTCTACATTCCAAAGAGATTCTTTTTTTAAAAGGGATAAGGACCTACATGAATAAAAATATTTATAGCAGTTCTTTTTGTGGTGTCAAAGACTTGGAAGTTGAGGGGATGCCCACCAATTGGGAAATGGCTGAACAAGTTGTCATATGTGAATGCGATGAAATACTCCTGTGCTATAAGAAATAACAAGCAAGCAGATTTCAGAAAAATATGGAAAGACTTAAATGAACTGATGCAAAGTGAAATGAAGCAGAACCAGATCCCTACTCAATCAATTAATCAAATACTTATTAAGTACTATGTGCTAGAGCCTGTTTTAAGCACTTGGTGATATAAGGGAAGGTAAAAAAAAAACCAATCTCTACCATCGAGAAGCTTACATTCTAACGGGGGAGACATGTAAATAATTAGGTATACACAAGATATCCATACTCACCTCTTCCTTTCAAAATCATCTTCCTTCAAGGCCTACCTTGGGCACCACATCCTCCATGAAAACCTTCCTAATCTACTCAGCTGAAAGTATTCTCTTCTTACTCACATTTTCCCAGAAAACTGAAAAAAAAATTAGGGATAAGCAACACATATTATTAGTATCATCTATTATAATAGCATCATTAATTTATAGATGTACAATACCAAGAAAATTACCATTCGGCTATTTTCTAGAATTATATAAAATTCAATAATCAAAAAAAAAGCCCTAAAGCATTTTTATGGCTTTTTCTTTATCCCTGTATTATACATATCTGTACAGATTCAGCATTCATCCATTATAATGTAAGACCCTTGAGGGAAAGGACTATAGCATTTTTTGTCTTTGTGTTTCCAGTACCTAGGACAGTATGTTACATACACACTAAGTACTAAATATTTGTCATATTGAGTTTCCCTTCACCATTATTGCTGGTAGGGTTTGAGGGGGAGGGGGACAGAAAAACTGGTGGAAGAAAATGTGGGGTGCATAGCAATTATGGCTCTGCTCCAAAGGAAGCCCATTATAAATTCTGGATTTTTCATCCACAGTTACTGTTTTGCTCCTCAAATCCACACCTCTCTAGTGACATTTACATTCAACCCATCTCCCAGGTTAGAAATCTAGCTTATGTTGTGTAAACAACACTTTATATTTGATATACAACATAATTGACATGGGCAGCTAGGTGGTACAGTAAATAGAGCACTTTTGGAATTGCATGCCACAAGTTCCAGCTCTACCCAGCTCACTAGGGGAGCACATTCTTCCCGAGAAGATAATACATGATGTTCATTCCATGTCCATTCAGGTAACAAAAATAATGATAATAATAATAATAATAACTAGTATGTATGTAACACTTTAAAATTTACAAAGCCCTTTACATACATTACCTCAAGTGATCCTCAAAAAACCCTGGATAATAGGTATTATTATTATTTTAATTTTGCAGGTAAGTAAACTGAGTTTGAGAGGTTAAGGGATTTGTCCAATACCATAGCACTAGTTATTGTCTAAGGCAGGATTTGAATTCAGATCTTTTTATCTCTTAAGTCCAGCACTTTACCCATCAGGCCTGGTAACCTCCTATACAGTGTGTTGTGAAAGTCTTGATATAGTTCCAACCTTGAGTAGTTGAAAAATGCAGCAAGGGGCAGCTAGGTGACACATTGGATCGATCTATTATAATAGCATCATTAATTTATAGATGTACAGTACCAAGGGTATTGACCAAGAGAGGCCCAAAATATAAAGTCCTGGAGTCGAGAAAAACTGAATTCAAATCTGGCACCTGACACTTACTAGCTGTGTAACCCCAGACAAGTCACATAACCCTGATTACCTCCAAAACAATTTTTAAAAACCCCCAGCATTTAGATGTACAACACCCTCTGTGTTAACTCCTTAGCTTCTTTCCAGGCTCACCTGAGGTGTCACATCCTCTGTGGATCTTTTCCTGGCCTCCCAGGTTGCCAGAGTTCCTTCTCTCTTACTATCTTCTTGCATTTATTTACCTGTATACATATTACATCTCCCAGTAGAATATAAGTCCCTAGAGCAGTGGTTCTCAGCCTTCCTAATGCCACGACCCTTTAATACTCATAGGTGGGCATGTCTGCATGTGGGCGGACCCCTCTGGAGATGGATACAGGAGCAGTGTCTTGGTTCCTAAGACCATCGGAAATAAGTGTTTTCTTAGGCGACCCCTGCGAAAGGGTCATTCAACCTCCAAAGGGGTCGCGACCCACAGGTTGAGAACCACTGCCCTAGAGGCAGAGACTGCTTTTGTTTCTGTAGATATTTTCTAAACATTTTACCTAGTACTGGATAATTTTAATATAGCTTTAAATTATAATTTGGGATCTGGCAGTGAAATCCTACATCCTTACTATCTCCCCATAATTCCCTTTGTTATATTCCTTATTTATGTGATTCTGTGAAGAGGCCCATTGATATTTTGATGGATGCTGCACTGAATTCACAAATTAGTTTGTGTTATAGTTGCTACTTTATTGTAAAAGGACTATTCACCGAATGGGCATTACCTCACTGGAAGTGAGAACCAGAAAAGACCTCCGCCTAGAAGAGCCAGGCCAGAGTCTCCCATGGCATCCTGGGCCATCTCCAGTCATCCTGATGCATAACCGGTCACTGGACCCAGATGGCTCTGGAGGAAAAAGCAAGGCTGGTGACTTTGCACCGCCCTCCCGCCATGGCCCTCTGAGGACAAACACAGCCTGTGAGTAGTCTCCTCCCTTTCCATCCTATCTGACTCCATCTTCCTCTCCCTCAATCTCCTCCTCCCCTCCCCCTCTCTAGCTCCTTCCCCTCCCCTTCTCCATCTCCTCTTCTCCTCTCCATCTCCTCCTCCCCCTCCTCCTCCCTCTCCCCACTTGAGGGTGCTCTGCCCAAAAGAAGGTACATTTTGTTGGCTGAAAGCTGCCTCATTAACCTGGGGTTTACTGGCTAGATTTCTTAAAGACCAAGCCCAACTGGATTTTAACCCAAATCACTCTGGAGCTCTTAGATTGGACAACAATAGGTCCCTGCCCTCCTAGCTCCAGAGTGAATGTAAATAGTAACCGTTTCTCTTTTGGCCAGCAACCCTGAGGGTCTGCCCCTCCCAGTTTGATTTTTTATTTTATTAAAGGGGCTATCCCTTGACTCACTTCTTAAAGAAGCCTGTTCTCTGAATGGCGTTACCACCCTCCAAGTGAGAACCTAAAAAGACCTTAGCCTAAAAGGGGCAGAGTCACGCATTGCATCCTGGGCCATCTGCAGTTGTCTTGATGAATATCAGGCCCCTGTGCCCAGATGAGTCTGGAGGAGAAAGTGGGACTAGTGACCTTGCACAGCCCTCCCTGACTCAAATCAAAGTCACCTCCATAATGTCATGGTCCTCTTGGAGAACAAAGGGCAAACAACAATGGGTTTGACCCAGCCATGTGAATTAGCAATCTCTCTAAATTACTCGGTGTATCCTTGATTTCTGTCAAAATTGTTTTCCATTTGTTTCTATAGGTTTTTCTGTATGTCTTAGTAAGATGATGTTGGAGCATTTGGTGCATTTTGTTGTTATCTCCATTTCTCCTCACTTCTATTAGTCATTTTAAAATACAAATGGTCTTTTCTTATCCTGGGTTATCTCATATCCCGCTCTCTTGTTAAATTCATTTATTGTTTTGTATCTTCTGGATTTTCCAAACAATCGTATTATCTTCAAATAAAGATATTTGGATGTTTTTTTCCTAAAGATTATCCATTTAGTTTCTAATTATTGAAATATTGCTAAAGCTAATATTTCTAAACTTAAGATAAATTATAATGGAGAGCCCTATTTTTAATGAAAATGCCTTTAATATTTTTCCTTTAAATAAAATCCGAACTATACAGAGAATTCCAGGATTGGTTGACAACCAATGAAAATGCAGAGAGTCAGGGCTGCTAGGTGGTGCAGTGAATAGAGCACTGGCCCAGGAGTCAGGAGAACCTGAGTTCAAATCCAGCCTCAGACACTTAACACTAGCCATGTGACCCTGGGCAAGTCACTTAATCCCAATTGCCCTGCCCTCCCCCCTCCATAAAGCAAAAAAAACCAAAACAAAACAAAACAAAAATGCAGAGAATCAGGAGATGGAAGGTCTTGCTCAAGGAACAGCAAGGAGGCCATTGGTACTGAGGTTTTAAAGTAGAAGAAGAACAGAAATGTAGGAAGGGGCCAGGTTATAAAGGACTTCAAAAGCTAAATAGAGGATTTACTACTTTGTGCTGGAGGGTATAGGGAGCCATTGGAGTTTATTGAATAGGGGAGTGGCATGTTCTCTTTAGGAAGATTAATCTGATAGCTGCGTGGAAATTATACTAGAGTAAGGAACTAGAGTCCAACAATTTCAACAATTCTAAATCTAACTGAGTGTGTTATTGCCTGAACCATGTCTTCCCATCCTTATACCTCCTTAACTGGTTTGCTATGCCATTCTCAACAGCAGCTTTTCCAAACCTTTTGGTTCTTCTTCAAGCCTCCCATGGCTCCTCTCCCTTGACCTTCTCAGTTGAGAACTTTGTCTTGTATTTCACTGGAAAAAACTGAGGACATTTGCTGAGAGCTTCTTCTTCTCTCCTGTTTCTGAGCTCATTATCACTCAGATGCCATTTCCCATTATCTCTTCCTTCATCCTAGTTTCACATGAAGAGGTAGCCTTTCTCCTTGCAAAGGCAAAATTCCCTTTACATACACAAGTGATCCCATTCCATCTTCTCTTTTCCAGTAGATTGATCCTTTATCATCCCTACTCTGTCATTAATCTTCAATCTCTGTCTACTGGATATTTCCCTACTACACATAAGCATGTCCCTGTCTCCCCCATCCTCAGAAACCTTTTTGTTGATCCTTTGATTCCTGTTAGTTATTGTTCTAAATCTCTCCTTTTTATGGCTAAACTCCTTGAGCAGGACATCTACAGTGAATACCTCCATTTTCATTACTCTCACTCTCTTCATAACTCACTGCAATCTGGCTTCTGACCTCATCATTCAACTGAAACTACTCTTTCCAAAGTTACCAATGAGCCAAATCTAACAGCCTTTTCTCAACCTCATTGTTCTTGGCCTCTCTTCAGCCTTTGACACTAATGATCTACCTCCTTCTCTTTGATGGTCTCTTCTCTAGGTTTTATGATACAGTTCTCTTCTGTTTCCCTTCCGAGATTTATGATCATTCTGTCTCCATTTCCTTTGCTTGATCTTTATCCCATTCATGCTCACTAACCATAGGTATCCACCAAGGTGTCATCCTGGGCCCTCTTCTCTTCTCCCCTCTCTTTTCCTCTCCTCTCCTCCCTCTCCTCTCTTTCTTCTCTATTCTTCTCTCTTTCTTCTATACTATTTCACTTGGTGATTTCATTAGCTCCCATAATACTCAGATCTATTTATCTAACCTTTACCTCTCCTGATCTCTAGTCTCACATTTTTTACTACTTATTGTACATCTTGCATATCTATGGGATATCTGTCCCATACACATGTTCAACTCAACATAGCCAAAACCAAATTCACTATAGTTTATGTCAAATCCTCTCCTCTTCTAAATCTTCTCTAATATTGTCAATGGTACCACCATCCTCCCACTAACCCAAGCTCTCAACTCTAATCCTTGACTCCTTACTCTCTTTTACCCTGCCCCCCATATCAAATCAGTTGTCAGGTCCTGTTATTTCTACCCCCACAGCCTCTTTAATATACCCTCTTCTTTCCTCTGATACTCCAACCACCCTGGTTCACTCTAGTCCTTATAGGACTTTCATGCTTATTTCTGGACACCATAGTTTAAGATAAGCTGAAATTTGTCCAGAGAAGAGCACTCAGATTGGTAAGTAGATTATTAACTCATCTCATATGAGGACTTTTTGAAGACATTAAACATGTTCAGTTGAGAGCAAACAACTTGTCTTCAGAGAGAACGCTATATTGTAGAAAAATTTATTCTCCTTACCCTGGGAAGTTGCAAAGTTGAATCAACAACTCTTTCCTATGGCTTTGAGCCCCCAGCCAAATATTATAGTTTTAAATCTATATTTCTTCCCTCCATAGAAGGCTGTCCTTCAGCTGCCTTCCAATATTAACAATCATGTGTTTAAGAGCTCTTATCACAATTGACTTAAGAGACAAAAGGAGCCATTTAAGAGAAAAAATAATCCTCTTTTCTTCCTTCCCTCCTTCTTTCCTTCCTTCCTTCCTTTCTTTCTTTCTTTCTTTCTTTCTATCTTTCTTTCTTTCTTTTAACAATGTAGGCTAAGCCTCCTAATTCAGGGAAAGGGATGGGGCTTAAAAGCAAGGGAAAAGGAGGACAGGGAAGGAAGGATCACTGGCTCCAATGTATTCAACTAGTTTCAGGAACTCAGAATCTTCTCTGTGTCTCATATAAAATTCAATCACGCTGCCTCAGTAATAGAGGTCCTAGAGTATGGCAGCTGTCCTCCTGTCCTCCATTCTCTTGATCTTTCACAGCTTCCCAGCATCAGCTCCCCACAATCTCTTAGGATGGGAAGATTTAGCTTGTCAGTCAAAATCAGTCCCTATCAGTCCCAAAGTAGGTTGAAATTCCCTTTGGGGATAAAGGAGGATGTAAGCATCCCTTTCTAGTATCTTGTTACACTGGTCTCTACGAGAGCAAATTTTATAAATATTACAGAATCCTAGAACCCGAATTAGAAGGGGACTCAGAAGACAACTGGTTCAACTCATACTTAAACAGAAATGCTCTTTCCCACATTCAATCTCAACTTGAAAACTTTGAAATAGTAGAGCTCTGACTATCTGCAATCACAGTCCACTCCACTTCTGGACAATCAATCCCTAAATGTGAATAGATAAGTGTTTATGGATAGGTCTAATTGTTAGGAGGATTTTCCTCACATCAAACCTAAATCTCTCTTTTTCCTGTTTCTACCTTTGCTCCTTGTTTGTTCTGCCCTCTGGGGCCAAGCAGATCAGGTTGAATCCCTCTTACATGACAGTCATTCAAATACTTCAAAAATAACTATCATATTCTCCTCAGGCTTTTCTTCTCTTTTTCTTTTCTCCACACCAACAAGTTTTTATTTATTCACATTCAGCTAATAATTCAACTAATGTTTACTGAACATACTTCACTTTCTTATAGCTATATTACTAACAAAGATTTTTAGTTAGTAAATAATCTTACAGTTGGCCCTGACTAGACAGGGCATTAGCACCAAAGGCAACTGGCGTAAATAACTTCTGGGTGTTTTTTCCTTTTTAGTCCAAACCCAAATACTCAATGGGTGGTGGTGATTTTTATTATTTTTCCTCTGCGATTGAATTTCTCACTTTTAAACTGACTTTTTTGACTTTGTATGAGCACAACCACAATGCACAGAGATCTGTCCTCATGACTTCACTGTACCATTTTATATACCTAACCACATTTCTCTTGTCCCATCCTCCCTCTTCCCTTCTCCAATATACCACAGTCCCTGAATGGACTAGTCCAACTTGGGCAAGTTATCTCAATTCCCTAACATTATCTTCAAGGAGTATATGAAAAAAGTTAAGTGATTACTTTTAAAATTCAGACACCATGCCCTCCAAACTGTGTCTCTGCCACCAGCTGTCTTTTCACCAGAATTCCATCTTCTTTTGACTTATCTAGTATCCTTAAAAAGAAAGCTTTACTAGAAGTTGAGGGGCAGAAGGGAAATAACAGTAAAGTGAAAATTTTGGTCTTATATTCTCTATTACAACTGAGATCTTTCTGGCAAACACAAATATATGCTTGTTAGCCAAAAAATGAGCCATAAAGGCTAGGTCACAACCACAAAGCAAATAAATGAATCACTGAGATCTTTTATAATAGGTCTTATTTGGAGAACAGTCACACTTGAAAAGGTCAGCTAGATTTTTTTTTTCCTCCCAGGAGACTATACTCCCTAAAATGTTTAGAAGTCAAAATGATATTTGAACCATTTCATAGAACTTTTAAAGTTTCTAGATGTTGTTAAATTGGTATACATTAGGAAGATGTCTAAACTAAATATGTTCTCCCAAAACAATTCTTCTCAAAATGAGAGTAAAAGCATTTCTCTTGTCTCTTGTGGCATGATGACCCCAGTAGGATAATGTCAATAAGTGTTTCTTGGTATGATGATAATCTATTTAGAAATTCCCTCTTTTATATCTCATCAATCAGTGGGATTTTTCCCATTTATTCTAGTGAGGAATTGCACAGAAGAAGTCATATGAAGGATGCTCATCAAAGAAATGTATAAAAGCAGAGAAATCCTCATTTGTTCATGTAAACATGGAAGGTCCAGACTTCTCTACTGACCCAATTAACCAAAAGTGTAAGCTAGAAACTACTAGACCCTTAGAATCACCATATTACCCTGAGAGAAAAAAATGGTGACCACCTGCCATTGAAGGTAGGAGTTGAGTAAGCAATGAAGAAGAGGTCTGGAAAGTGGGATGGTCACATGAAAAAAGCAAGATAAAATGAATAGACAACCTTTGGATTCCATTAGTTATCTGTCAAGAGATGGCACGAGAACTTGAAGAAGACCCATAATAGATTGGGTGGCTCCCCCTACTCCCTGTGGTGAACTTACAGAGGTGTGGGAAAGAGCAGACATCAATAGTTTATCACCTGTGTCATTGGAAAAAATACCCAAATCAATGAAATCCCAAATTCACTGGCATATTTGGTACAATGGAGCAGAAACACCTCAGTAGATCACCTATTGGAGATCTATGCTGCAGTGATCTGTGCCCTGAAAACATTTCAGATCTGTAGTTCTAAAGTCACAGAGGTAACGAGATATCTGAATGAAAAGTTACAAGCAAACAACAGCATTCTAGAGTTAGATTATGTTGCTCTTTCTTGGAGCCTTTATCTGAGACTAAGAAATCAATACAGGACAAATTACTAGAATAAACTAGCCTTCCTTAATCATCAGGGTAGGTAGAGTGGAAGAGAGGAAGGAATAAACATTATTTTATATAGCATCTACTACATGCCAGGCAGTTTGCTAAGCATCTTGCAAATTATGATGATGTGATAAACCTTTGGTAATGGATTTAGAGATTTTCTTTTTCATTCGTTTCATTATTTTTTTAAGTTTTTAAATTTATTTTAAACTTAAGTACAAAATAAGAAAAAGTCACCATGTACACAGCAGAACATAAGAAAGGATTCAACACAAAGCAATAAATTTCCATTTCAAGAAAACTTACATAATAAATACTACACACTGTTTTCAGAACTAACTTTTCTTTCCATGTAGGTTTTGTTTTTTGCCATGCACTTTCTACTTTATTTTTTCCCTCCCTCCCTGTCTCCAAGAAGGCTACAATTATATATATATATGTACACACATGCATGTATGTTTGTATGCATGCATGCATATGTATGTATGTGTAAATATATATGTACGCACACGTTGTACATCATGCACCTATATCCACTCATACACTTACATGTAAAATAATGCTGTGCTTATTTTTACTTGTCCTCTGTTTCTCTGAAGGTGGATAACCTCCTCTTTCATAAGCACCAGTCTTTCCATCTTTTTGCAAATCAACCAGCTCATCATGTCCTACACCACAGCAATATTCCAACCCAATTCCATTCTACCTGAGACAGTGTCTATGAAAGTTGTTTTTTTCCCCCAATTTTGCATTCCTTTTATTCTTGGCTCCATAGGTTTTATTTGCACAAGAAAATTTTAATTTAAAATAATCAAAATTATTCATTTTATACTTCATCAATGCTCTCACCTTATAATATGGTTTAAGGTCTGATTCTACTGGATCTGCTTCCTTTACATCTTTTTTTCCCTTGGTTTCTTTGAAGTTCCTGACCTTTTATTATTCTAAATGAACTTTGATATTACTTTTTCTAACTCAGATAATTTTTTAGGAATTTAATTGGGATGGCAACACACAAATAGATTAGTTAGCTAAAAGTGTCATTTTTTTTATTATATTGATTTTACCCAAGAACAATAAATATTACTTCAATTATTTCAATCTAACTTTATTTGTATAAAAATGTTTAATGTTTATATCCATATATTTCTGTGTCTATTTGGGGCAGATATACCCTCAGGTATTTTACACTGTCTAGCTATTTTAAATGGTCTAAAACAATATTGAATAATATGGCTGACACATAGTGTAGTTTCCCTATTTTTATCTTTTAATTAAATCTATTTTAGCTTTAATTCTGTCTGAAATCATGATTGCTATCCCTGCTTTTTTATGTAATAAATTCTACTTCTTAGAATATTTTTGATTTATGTATATCTCTCATTTTTATAGCATTTTCTGAAAGCAACATATTGTTGAATCCAAATTTTTAATCTGCTATCAGTTTCCACTTTATGGGTAAACACATCCCATTCACATTCTAAGATATAGTTACATGTTGAATATTTTCCTCCTTTCTATTTTTCCTCACTATCCTTCTCACTCTTCACGCCTCCCCCACAACCCTCTCCTTTGCCCTCTTATTTCTTTCCGACTATAGGAAACTTTTATACCCTTCTAGATATATATGTCATTTCCTCTTTAACCCATTCCCAATGAGAGTAAGGTTTCAGCACTACCTGCCCTCCCCACCACCAGCTTCTTTTGTATAACTTTTTTCTCTTTTTGCCTCATTTGTATGAGATTATTGCTCCTTTTTATCTCTCCCTACAGTTTTTTTAATCATCCCATCATACTCAGCTTAGCCCAAGCCACTCTTTCAAACTATCCAAATAAAAATGACAGTCATAATAGAACTAACAATATTTTCATATATAAGAAGTATTGATTCCCTTATAATTGGTCTTTAATTTTGCTTTATATTTCTCCTGGACGTTATACTTCAAATTTTCCCTTAAGTTCTGGGATTTTTGTCACAAATACCTGAAAGCCTTTCAGTTTGTTAAATGTCCATTTTTTTTTTCATTCAGGATTATATTTAACTTTGCTACGTAAATTACCCTTAATCATAACCCCAACTCTTTTGCTCTACAAAATATAGTATTCCATGACCTACAGTCCTTCAACGTGGTAGCTACTAGGTCTTGAATAATCTTTATTGTATCTCCTTGATATTTAGATATTTTTCTTGTTGCTTCCAATATTTTATCCTTTACCTGGGAGCTTTGAAACTTGGCTGTTATATTCCTGTAAATTTTACTCCTGGGATTTCTTTCAGGTGGTAATCAATGGATTTTTTTTTTATTTCTGCTTTGCCCAGAAATTTTCTTACTAAAACATTAAAGCTAACCCTGTGGGGTGTTATAATTCAGGTGTGCTCTGGTAAATGCTTAGCCATTAGCTCTCTGACAAAAATAAGTGTACCAACAGCACACTTTTAAATTTAATCTGCATTATTATTTTCTGCATCACTTTCTTAAGTCTGGACAAACCACAAAATGACAAATCAAGTTCTGATTTGCAGCATTTAACAATTTCCAAGGTATAAATTCTCACACTGAGAATATATATATTCTATAGCAGACCCCTGGTTTCCATCTTTGAGTGACCATCAACAAACTTCAGGCTTTTTCTTGATATGTCTGATATTTATAGAATCATTAATATAGTGTTGAAAGAGACTTTAGTTACCATCAAGTCCAATCCTCTTATTTTATACATGAGGAAACGGGGGTACAGAGAAATTAAGTGACTTATACAAGGTCACATGACATTAAGTGGCAGAGCTAGAATCAAAATCTAATGACTTCAAATCAGGGGCAGAGCCAAGATGGCAAAGTAAAAGCAGGGACTTGCTTGAATTCTTCCCCAAAGCCCTCCAAATACCTGTAAAAAAATGACTCTAAACAAATTCTAGAGCAGCAGAACCCACAAAATGACAGAGTGAAACAAATTTCAAAAACAAATTGCCTAACTCAACCTGGAAGGTCAACAGAAAAAGTCTGTTGCACCAGCCTGAGAGAAGAGAACAGTCCAGCACAGACCATGCTGGCACAGACAGGGCTGGAACGGGCCTCAGAGGATTGAATCACTGGCAGCTATGGTGTTTTCCAGACTTCTCAATCCACAAACACCAAAGAAAAAAACTTAGAAGGTCAGTAGAAAATGTTTGTTGGACCTGGGTGAGAGGGGAGCATGGTCCAGTCCCAATGCCAGGATAGCTGTGGCAGCAGGCTGCTTCCAGAGTTCTCAACCCACAGATGGTAGGGAAATACAGTAGCTGGTCAGAGATGGATTGCAGAGATCTCTTTTGTGGCACTAAGGTAGGTTTCTCTTGCTTTGCCCATACTTGGATCTGGGTCTCATTCCTAGGTAGAGGCCCTGAGTTGAGGAGGAGTGCTGGCGTGGTGGAGCTTGTAGTGGCAGTAGAGAAGGAATCCTCCTCGCAGTTCCAAGGCAGAAAAGAGCATAGGTGGTCACTCACAGACCAGATTACAGACCAGGAGAGGAGTAAACACCTCTCCTTTCATCATACAACCTTGGAAGAACTGAAAATTTACAGGCCTCTAGAAGCATCTCTGAAAACAGCTGCACAAAACCCCTGAAGCTTGGGACAGTATACCCTCCACACTGGAAATAGAGATCTACCTTAACAAAGAGCTATAAAGTCAAGTAATTGACTGGGAAAATGAGCAAACAGTGGGGGAGGGAAATCAGACTATAGCATCTTACTTTGGTGACAAGGAAGATCTAAACATGCAACCAGAAGAAGACAACAAACTCAAAACTCCTACATCCAAAGCCCCCAAGAAAAAAATATGAATTGGTCACAGGCCATGGAAGGGCTCAAAAAGGATTTTGAAAATCAAGCAAGAGAAGTAAAAGAAAAATTGGGAAGAGAAATGAGAGTGATGCAAGAAAATCATGAAAAACAAGTCAACACCTTCCTAAAGGAGACCCCCCAAAAAATAGCTGAAGAAAATAATACCTTAAGAAAAAGACTAACCCAAATGGCAAGAGGTCCAAAAAGCCAACAAGAAGAATGTCTTAAAAAGCAGAACTGACCAAATGGAAAAGGAGGTCCAAAAGCTCACTGAAGAAGATAATTCCTTAATAACTTCAAATTTATCACTCTTTCTACTATACTGCACTTCCAGAGGAGGAAGTCAAAGAGATGAACTGACAGAAATCTCTAGATTCAAAGAGAACAAGGGAATGAGGTAATACCACAGTGAAAGTTTTGTGAGTGTGGGTTTGTTTTTGTGGAGGCAATCAGGGTTAAGTGACTTGCCCAGAGTCACACAGCCAATAAGTATCTGAGGCCAGATTGGACTCAGGTCCCCCTGATTCCAGGGTAGGTGCTCTATCCCCTGCACCACCCAGTTGCCTCTTTTATTTTTTTACATAGACCTCAGAACTGAGAGAGGCGGGAAGAGGCTGCCTGCTATCAGTTCACTAAAGAGAGCCCAAGGTTCAAGGTCTTGGTTAACAGGGAACCAGATAGCTGAAACAAAAACAACAACACAAGATACCCTACTACTGTGTGAATTTCCCAAGTGTCTCCTGCTTCCTGTGCAGTTTCTAACCTGGATTTCAAGGACAGAAGGAAGTGTTAGGTGAGAGATACCAAGTGGAATGTTTTCCCCGCAGCTGCATTTCTGCATAGCCTGTACAAAAGTTCATCCATGGAGAGATAAACAGAGCCAGCACCACCTGTATGTGAGGGTTGCAAGGGGAGCCAGAAAAGGGAACAAAGGAGTGAAAGATGAAATTAAGCAGTTGTTTTCAGATCAACAAGCCCTGATAACAGGCATTGTGCCATATTTAAAGCCTGGGCTGAAATTATGACAGAGAAGATCTGTTATAGCATGAGATGTGCTCCTCAGAAATGGACACGAATCTTATCTTTAAAGAGAAAATAGGGAGATACACCTAAAATTTATAGGCTAGTCACCTTAACTTCTGTACCTGAAAAGACTACAATCATCCATCAATCCATGTATATAAACTAGTAGACCATGGGGTCTTGGGGAATAGTCAACTTGACTTGGCAAAGTATAAATCAGGTCAGATCAATCTAATACCTTTCTACCACAATCTTCTTGGTCTTATTGATGTAATGGGAAATGAGATATAACAGATCTTGGCTTCAGTAAGACTTTGATTCTGTGTTTGGAGGACACACTCTCAAATAAAACTAGGAAAACACAATTTTTAAAGTATATTATAAGGTAAATACTAAACTGGTTTAAAAGGTGGGGCCTGAAGAGTTGGCTTCTCCTCTTTTTGTTTGATAGTGTTAGATTGGTTATGTTTTCTGTGGAAGAAAAAAAAAAGCTTCTCTCCCCCCATTAGTATCATTGAGGGAGTAAAGGGGGAGTAAGTCCAGTTCGGCTAAAGATAGAAGAACTGAGGGTAATTGGGAGGAGTGGGGGTGGGTGTGGGTGTGTATATGTCTTATAAGACACAGAGACAGAGACAGAGACAGAGAAAGAGAGACAGAGAGAGGAGGAGAAGGGAAGGAGGGAGGGAGAGACAGAAAGAGAGAGAGAGAGAGACACAGAGAGAGACAGAGACAGAGACAGAGAGTCATAGGACCTAGGGGGTTCATAAAGAATAGAAAAGAAAAACTGAAAATACCCAGCTGGAATTTAGAGCATAATGACAGTAGTTGAAGCCATTTAGCAGCGTAGAAGTTAGTTAGTAATAATAGTTAAAAACAGAAGTTACCAGATGGCAGGCTTGAGTAGAGAGACCTACACACGCACACCTCCACCTCTATTCCCCTCCTGCTTCTCCTTCTACCCATCCCTTCCCCCCCATCATCTACTACTAAGCCACAGCACCATCATTTTAGGTTTCTATCTCACCCTGACAGGATGATGTCCCTTCAAAACAGCAGTAGTAGCCAGCGTTTTGTAATCCCTACTGTGTACTAGGCACTGTGATAAGTGCTTTATAATTATTATCTCATTTGATCCTCACAAGTCTGGAGAGTAGATGTTATTGTTCCCATTTTACAGGTAAGGAAACTGAGCCAAACAGGTTAAGTGACTTGTTTATGATTACAGTTTGAACGTGTCTGTGGTGAAGGCATCTTGTGTGCCACTTGCCCCTTAGGGTCATTGGAATTTGCCTGAGTACAGAAATTCCCTTTGTGACTCTATTTTTGTTGTTCAGTCATTTTAGTTACGTTCAATGTTTCATGCACCCCTTTGGGGTTTTCTTGGCAAAGATACCAGAGTAGTTTGCCATTTCCTTTTCTAGCTCATTTTACAAATGAGGAACAGAGGCAAGCAGGGCTAAGTGATTTGCCCAGAGTCACAGAGTTAGTAAGTGTCTAAGACTGGATTTGAACTCAGTTCTTTCTGACTCTGGCCTAGTATTCTATCCACTGTGTCACCTCACTGCCCCTAAGACCTTAGGGCCTGCAAAATGTTAGAGAATTGGAGGCACAGCTGAAGGGAACTGTGAATGACTTGGTGTATCTAAAAGGGTAAAAAGGTGAAGCATGCCATGGGTAGAGTCTAGGCCATGCAGATAGATAGGGGTTTTAGAACATGATTTTAAGAACAGTTTTAATCCTAAAGTCAAGAGGGCATACTTGGAAAGCTGGCAGAAGGGAAACTTTTTGTTTCAGGTGCTTAAAATGATGCCAAAGAAATAGTCCAGCCTTGAACCAGAGAACTGAAATAAGGTGAACTAGCAAGAAAGGAAAGGACCCCGAGGACCAGGTCTAATAATAATAGCTGGCATTTATATAGCGCTTCAAGGTTCACAAAGAGCTTTACAAATATCGTTTCATTGTTATCCTCAGAAAAGCTGCTATTATTATTATTAATCTCCATTTTACAGATGAGGTGATTGAGGCAAACAAGTTGAGTGTCTTGTCAAGAATCATATAACTAATGAGTATCTGAGGCTAAATTTGAGCTCAGGTCATCCCTAGTCCATTTACAGATTATGTCTAGCCACCATAAAATTGAAACTACTCATAGCTTTTTAAAAATTTGATAGATTTTGGTTTTTATATCACTTTCATTTTCAAATATATTGCTCCCCCTCCCCTTTCCAGAGAATCAGCCCTCCTAATAAAAAATAAAAAAGGAAGGAGGGAAGTAATTTAGGAAAACATCAACACATCAACCAAATCTAACAGTATCTTCAGTGTTTCACATGTACAGTCTCCCACTTCTTTCAAAAAAAGGAGGGGGAAGGGAGACTTATTGTCATGTATTTTCTTTAGAGTCAAACCCCTGCCACAGTCTCTGGCACACACTAGGTATTTAATATGTGCTTCCTTGAACGTACAAATGTACTTCAAGAACAATTGCTATAATTATACAGTGATAAAATTTCTTTTTTTTTACCATGATAATCAAAAATGGGACCTGTAATAAAATATTAAAAGCACTAAAATTATTTAGCATGATAAAGAGAAAATGAACTGATTTGAAAAACAAATCTTTCATTTAGTTCTGATCCTGTGCCTGCCAAAAACCTACATATGTTTGTCCCATAATTATCTCCAAGATAATAGATCTGAAGCTGAAATTATCACGATCCCCCCAAATATGCCCCCTTTCCAACTTTCTCATGTGTGTTGTGATATTTTAAAAGTTTGAGAGATGTAGTTTCTGGGTAACTTAATCATTTTATTACTAAAGCTACGCTAGCATTTTGTTGATAAAAGAGGTCAGTGGCACTCTCAAATGTCAAAGACCCCTCCTGGCAGTGGGCTCAGTTTATATGCTCTTGGAAGAAGAGGTGTTCCTGAGGGTGGCAATCAACTCTGATTGGTTAACAATTAATGAGATAATGAATATTACAGTGAGAAGTAGGCTATATTACAAGGAGGGGTCTTGGTATGATACTGAGCACTCAAATCTTGGTTAAAGACACATCAATTTCCATAACACCTGTCTGGTAAAAGAGAGAATCCACATTTTCCTGACCTGAGTAAACACAAGGAGCAGTAATCCACCCATTTCCCTAAAATTAGAGTTTTTTTTACTATCTTTGATTAGATCTTACTCATCCTGGCTGGATAAGTCTTTGAGAAAGATTTTCCCCACTGGTTGATTTCTGGATGAGGAAGTAGAAAAGGGGAAAAACCTTGGTCCTGATTCAATAATAAGTTATTAAATAAAATAGAGAAATAATCATTGTTCTTACTGTCACTGACACCAACATGCATACAGTCACTCAGATTAAAACTTTTAAGTCATCTTTGACTTATTTCTCCAAATTAAAGCCCTATATATATTTCTTTCCAAGTAAAAATATGCCCCTTTCCCTTCTATTCCTGAGGACTCAGGTCCTCATCTCTTCCGTCCTTCAGTGATGAAAGAGTCTCCTAACAGATCTTCTTGACTCTGTTCTCTGCTCCCTCTAATCCATTTCACAAAGCTGCTGAATTCATTTTTCTAAAATGCTGCTCTTAAAGCATTACTCCCTTGGTTAGGAACCTATTATGGCTCATTACCTAACAAGTGTGAGCTAATGATGCTGATACTTGTTGCATGGAGTCTAAATTCCTCTACTAGACCCAATGCTTTTTATAATCTGTTCCTTTCCTACCTATGCAATCTTACTTACCACTAATTCCCAATATCCATATAAAGTGCTTATTTTTTATACCAAAGAATTACAATGATTTTTATTTTTGTGAAGCTTATATTAGCATGCTATCATGACTTCAAGTTGGAGCCACAGTCATCTCTCCCTAGGCTTTGCCTTAACCATATCCAATTCATAGAATGAGTGCAGGGAATAAGTGCCTTTTTTTCTCCTTTAACGACATTCCAATCTAACCAGTCATTCTAACAGAAAAGTGAAATCCAAAGGGGATGAAGTTGATAGGCTATTATTTGCCATTGATACAGAATGTGCGGTGTCTGAAATGAGCTCCATTGATGACTTTAGTAAAACATTAAGTTATGAGATAACTCAGGGGAAATCTGAGACAAGTTCATCATCCCCAAACCCAGAGTGCCAACTGGAATTTCAAATGGGATGAAGAGGGAATAAAGCATTTAGAACTCTGAATGTTTAATAGGCTTAGGCTGTGATTTGGCTGAAGTTCTACTGCTCCCTGGGGCCACATAACTCCACAGTTCTCCTAAAGTAAGGATAATCCAGTGTTTTTCGATGTGGAAAATATCAAACACCTATATAAGCTGAAAACATCTAACTTTTTTGTGATGCATTTTAAGGAAATTGTTACTTTTAATTGAGCATTTAATTTAATTTATCATTATTTTTTAAAATTTTATTCAGGGTTTGAACATAAACAACTTGAGGGAGAAGGATCATAGGGTGTGTTTTTTTTTTCCATTTTGTCTCCTCCATTATACCTGACACAGCTAAACTACACATAGTGGATTCTCAAAAATTTCTGTTAAATAAATGGAGACAATTCTAATTAAAAAAACTAATGAGATTGAAACATACAGACTTTCCATCCAAGGTTACCTTTGTTCTCCTTTGTATGTATCATGTACTTTCCAGTCTACTTATGTAGACAACTCTCCTCAAACAATGGAAGCCACTTGAGGGCAATTGATAATTGAAAAATATTATTAAGCACCTACTGTGTGCTAAATGCTGGGGATAGAGTTAATAAAAAGAAAATCGCTGCATTGATTTTGGTCCCTTATACTTGATTATCCCCATGAACGACGGCTATCCATTTCCTACATTCCACACCTCTGACGCTTATGTAAGGGTACACTATTTAACAATACACTTTAAAATGTTTAACAATCAGCTCTTTATAAATGTGTACTTAACATCCTTTTAAGTTTATTCTGCATCATTAACATTTTCTTTATCACTTTCTTAAGCCTAGATAATCAGCAAAACAATAAATAAATCTCTGACCTACAGCATGGGCTGACTTCCAAGATGTGAATGCTGACACTGAAAATTTAATAATTGACTCTATGAGACAGTTTGAACTGGCTCCAGCCCCGTACTCCTCACTTAGAATTCAGAAAGGCTGTATGACTAAGTGAGAATGCCTTTTCCCTATTATTTCTTCTTATACTCTCATCCCTATCCAACTCAATCCTAGCCCTCCCCAGTGTTTCCTATATTTGACTTCTTTTGCTACCATGTCCTCTGATACCCTTCTCTAGTTTTATTTTAACCACTGGGTGCCATTGGGAGCTGCTATCCTTTAAATAGAAGTATTAGAAGCTGAATGATCCCCAAATCTGCTTATTTATTTGGGCAATATGGGCTCCATTCCACCTAAACAGATGTGTTGGGGAAATATCAAGCTCTCAATGTTTCTCAGAATGGAAAAACTTTTGTCCTCTAGCTTTGCCTCTCTTAAAATGACTAGTGAGTGTCTTGTAAGAAGAGTAAGGGGTATGATGAATTTGTATACTCCTTAATAGAAATGGCTCTTGAGACCCCACAGTGAACAACACCATTTCCTCTCTGAATATATGATATTCTACTGAATCCTAGTCATGTGACCTTAAATGAAACCAACTTCCCACAGGAATATTTGAATACCACACAGTGCTTCATCCTCCATATAAAATTAATAGCAACTCCCATGACTTATGTGTCCAATCTATCACAACCATTCATAGAAGTGGCCATGCTTTACACCCTTGCTGATAAGCTATATTTTCCCCCAATGCAGAAATTTCTAGTTATAGTTCTGATAGTGGATCTGGCACCTCTTTAGTCTAAGTTCTATAGAAATGTATTAACGTGGAGAATTGGAACTCCCAAACCTAAGAGAAGAGCTCTCAGACATTCCTGGTTGGTCCCAAGTTTCCTTAGAGAGAAAGGTATTACATCCTGGTGAGACCAAATTTGAACTACTATATGCAGTTTTATGTGGCACATTATAGGAACTGAAACAAACAAGCTGTATTGCATTCAGAGAAAAAGGACTGGGTCATTAGGCATCAAAAGATCATACTATACAGTAAAATATTGAAACAAGTGGGGATGTTTAACCTGTAGAAGGGAAGACTTAAGGGGAACATGATAGCTTTCCTTAAGTAAATAAGGAGGCAACATGTAAAAAACATTGAATTTAGGACCAGAGAAGCTGGATTCAAATCCCATTTGCCAGTAACTACCTGTGTGATCATAGACAAGTTTTCATCTGTAAAATAAGAGACATTAGATTAAATGACCCCTAAATAGGAAAATAGGAAGGCATTGAAAGTATAAGGGAGGGGAGAGGTCCAGGTTACTTAGATACCCTTTGTCCTAGGTTTTTTGTCTAGTCCCTTGGGACAAGATGGGTAGACCAGAATAGATTCTGTCCAATGATAACAATTGTGCATTTATCTGAAGGTTTTTACCTATGTAATTGTGACTGGACTGTATACAGTCAAGAAATGAGAGGATTTGAATAAGCATGCTCAATCTCTATTGGGGAATTGACATCCTATGTTTGGTCCTTATTTTAGCATACTGGATTTTTTTTGACAGATTAAATAATACTAAAGCACTTGGTTCTTAACCAGAAATATTGCCAAGGATTTTGACTATATGTAGTTCTGAAGAAGATAGTTAAATCAGATCCAGACTGCTACTATTCTGGATATTGCCAGAATCACCCAAGGACTTTATTAAATATAGCAAGCATTATGTAGCACAGGATGGATGACAGATGGAGATCCTCAGCTGTCACTAAGAGAGCTAATATAAAATGGAAGCATAAAGGTTTTATTTTATTTTACTTTTTTAATTTAATTTAATTTTTTTTAATTTTACTTGATTTTACTCTGATAACACTACCCATCATTTGTATACAACTTCATGCTTTTCAAATCACTTTCATACATATATTTTAGCTAATTGGTACCTCACCCCAATATGGCGAAGCAGGAAAGGTAGGTAGCATTGTCTCTATTTTACAGAGAAAAGAAAGGCAAAGAGTTTAAGTGACTTCCCCTCAATTTCACAGCTTGTTAGTGAGGGAGCCAGGCCCAGCACACCTTGCTGTGTTTCCTAACATGATGCTCCCCTTCCCATCTCACCTCTCATACCAACATTACATTCAACTTTCTCTCCAAGAATTCATTAGAGAACCACATTTTAAATTCATCTTTGTGCAATGTTCCATAATGAATGTCATTTTAAGCATGGTGCTACACACACATACACACACACACACATACACACACACACACACACACACACACACACACACACACACATACTCACCCTTCTTCCTACCCTATTGTTGGTTATAGTCACTCTAGGTCAGTAAGTGAAACCACTTCCAACTGCCATCAGCTGCCCTACATGTTCTTCTACTATTCTGCCAAGAACCCAAGAGACATAGTTAGCAGTATTACTGGAGAGAGTTCATCTAGATTCATGAAAGTCAGTTGTTAAATTTTCAGTGTGAGCATCTGCAACTCAGAAATTAGCAAATGCTACAATTCAGAACTTGACTTATTGTTCTGTTGACTGTCTAAACTTAAGCAAGTGATGGAGAATATGTTAATAATGCAGATTAAAGGTGTTCTATGTGCGCTTTTCTTTGGAGAGCTGGTTGTTAAACATTTACCAGCACATTTCTAGTACATCACCCTTTAGCCCTACTCCAGATTACCAGGCAGAAAATGCCATTACTGCAAATTTAATAACCAGCATTTATGGAAAACTCTAAGGTTTTCAAAGTGCTTTACTTATTCTACTTCTTTGACCTTTACTACAACCATTGATGTAAGGTGCTATTATTATTCCCATTTTATAGAAAAGGAAATTAAGACTAAAAGAAGTTAGGTGCCTTGATCAAAGTAACGCACCTAATAATGATCTGAAAGAAGATTTGAACTTAGATCTTCCTGAGTTCCCATCTAGCATTTTTATCTATTAAATGCCCTAGCTACCTTCTCAAAATCCAGTGCCACCGTGGTACCAAAGAAATTTAACTCCTACTAATAGGAAATACCAAAGTTTGAAATTATTTTTCCAAGGATGTAAAGTCAAGTTCTCTTCTTTAACTGATTGATGTTCCAGTATAACTTTTATTATGGTTTCCATGTATTTGAGTCTGTTTTTAATATGTATGTGGCCATTTTCTCCCTACTCTCTTACATTTTTATTCAGATCAATAAAATGATTCTTTAAGCATGGAGGCAATAATAAGGCATCAATTTAGTAGGTTCGTTGACAAATCTTTCTTTTCTTGGCTTGAATCCTAGCATTAAATCCCAGTCTGGGTTTAAGATATAATTCTGATCATGTTGAGTGTTATTAGTAGAAGACAGTAACATCAGTGACCATGTTAGTTACTAATGTTAACTACTAATATTCCATATTCATTCTGCTATGATCCATCAACATTGTATTACAGGGAAGTAAAAAAATATCAATTATGGGCCAAGATAAGAGTAGAGAAGCACTCAGTCAAGCTCTCCCAAATTCTTCACCAAACAAATCTAAAATAATGCCTCAAATTGAATTGTGGAGTAGCAGAACCAACAAAATATCAGGTGGACAATTCTCCAGTCCCAAGCAAACCTGGAGTACAGAGAAGACCATACAGCACAGAACAAGCCTCAGCAAACCAGCAACAGGACTTCAAAGAAGCTGGATTAGCTATAATAGTGGCTTCAGGAGTTCTCAACCCACAAACTGGGAGGGGGGAACATCAAACAACTGGTCAGAAGGAAATTTCAGGGGACACTTTGCTGGTACTGGGTTCAGCACCTTATTGTCTTGGCCATACAAAGTTCTGGGTTACATTCCCAGGACTAAAAGGAGTAATAGCACCTGTGTCTATAGAGAACAGGGCCATGGTCAAAGTTCTAGGGCAGAAAGGAGAATTTATGGTTATTCATGGGGGAATAGGAACTACAGTCTAAATTCCAAGACAGAGGGGAACACTAGCAATTGTATTGGCAGGAGAGAAGGGGACCTGATCACAGTCCCAGGGCCAAGAGAAGTGATAGCACTTGTGGCTACAGGGGAACAAGGTCTCTTCCTAGATAAAGACCAGAGCACAGGACAGGGAAGTAGTGACCACACTTCTCCCTAGATCATAGCACATTAGAACCACTGAAAAACTACAGACCTCCAGAGCTAGCTCTGAAAAGAGCAGCAAGAAAGGCCTGAAAGCCATGGAGGGCGGGAAGGGGAGGGAAGAGCCTAGATATCATATTCTTAGAAATTCTCAAAGAAAACTGTCCTGACATTCTAAAAGCAGAAGGTAAAATAGACATTAAAAGAATCCACTGATCTCTTTCTGAAACGGATTCCAAAATGAAAACTCCCAGAAATATTGTAATCAAATTCCAGAGCTCCCAGATCAAGGAGAAAATATTACAAGCAGCCAGAAAGAAACAATCAAAATATCATAGAGCCAGAATCAGTATCACACAAGACCTAGTACCTTCTACATTAAAGGATCAGAGGGCTTGGAATATGATATTCCAAAGAGGAAAGGAGCTAGGATTACAACCAAGAATAATCTATCCAGCAAATTGGAGTATAAGTCTTCAAGGGAAAAATGGATATTTAATGAAATAGAGAAGTTTTGAGCATTCGTAATGAAAAAACCAGAGCAAAATGGAAAATTTGGCTTTGAACTACAAAACTCAAGAGAAGGGTAAAAAGGAAAATGTGAAAGAGGAATCATAATGGAATCAATAAGCTTTCAGGTTTATGTTCCTATATGGGGAGATGATAATTATAACTCCCAAGAACTTTGTCATTATTAGGGCAATTAGAAGGAGCATACATATACAGAGGGTATGGGTGTGAGATAACTCTGAGGGGATGATTTGAAAAAAAGTAAAATAAAGTGGTGAGAAAGAGAAATGCATTAGGAAAAAGGGAAAGGGAGAAGAAGAATGGGGAAAATGATATCACACACAAAAAAGGTGCAAAAGAAAAAATTTTTACAACAGAAGAGAAGGTGGGGGAGGGAGAGAACACATAATGCCTGAAACTTACTCTCATCAGAGTGGGCTTAAAGAGGGAATAGCAGACAGATTTCTTCAAAAGAAGAAATCAAAGCTATCTCTAGTTATATGGGGGGGGGGGGGAAGGCTGTAAATCACTATTGATTAGAAAAATGCAAATTAAAATAACTCTGAGGTACTACCTCATATCTATCAGATTGTTTAATATGACAGAAAGGGAAAATGACAAATGTTGAATGGGATGTGGAAAACTGGGACATTAACACACTGTTGGTGGACTTATGAATTTAGCCAACCACTCTGAAGAGCAATTTGGAACTATAACTAAAGGGTTGTAAAACTGTGCATACCCTTTGACCCAGCAATAACCACTACTAAGTCTGTACCTCCAAGAGATCTAAGAAAATGGGAAGGGACAAGTTTGTACAAAAATATTTATAGCAACTCTTTTGTGGTGGTTAAGAGTTGGAAATTGAGGAGATGCCCATCGGTGGGGGAAATAGCTAAAGAAGTTGTAGTTGTGCTATAGAGAAATTACAAACTGGGCGACTTCAGAAAAACCTAGAAAGATTTACATGAACTGATGCAAAGTGAAGTGAGCACAACCAGGAGAATGTTGTACATAGTAACAATAATACTGTATGTTGAAGATTGTGAATGACTTAGCTATTCTCAGCAATATGATACAAGACAATCCCAAAGGACTCGATGAAGCATGCTATCCACTTCCAAAGAAAGACTTTATATTGTCTGAATACAAACTTAAACATTCTTCCTTCCTTCCTTCCTTCCATCTTTCCTTTCTTCCTTTCTTTCTTTCTCTTCCTTTCTCTTCCTTCCTTCTTTCCTTCCTTCCTTTCTCTTTCTTCCTTCCTTCCTTCCTTTCTTCCTTCCTTTCTTTCTTCCTTTCTTTCTTTCATTCTTCTCCAGTCTTCTTATACAAAATGAATAACATGGAAATATTTTGCATAAGTTCATATATATAATCTATATCAGATTACTTGCAATCTCAGGAAGGGGGGAGGGAAGAGAGAGATAAAGTGATAGAATTTGGAACTCAAAATTTTTTTAAATGTTTAAAAATATTAATTAACATTATATTATATATTAACATAATATTAATATACTATATTAACATAATATTATTAACAAAAAAGAGTGCATGTTCCAGAGAAGATGCCAACATGTATCAGTAAAGGGAATTCCCCTGTGAAGGGAGTTCCCTGTACCAATGAAATCACAGGTCAAATCGAACATACTTTTTTTCCTTTATTATTCTTGTTTTTTTTTTAATCTGTGTTTTCTTTTGCAACATGTCTAATGTGGAAATGTTTTAATTGACTGCACATTTATAATCTATATCAAACTGCTTGCCTTCTCAAGGAGGGGTAGAAGAAAGAAAGAAATTGGAACTCAAAACTTTAAAATTAAAAAACAAATGTTAAAAAAAGATCGCATGTAATTGAGAAAAAAATAAACAACATTTTTAAAAAGATACACAGTCCTTTACTGGGTCTGTACTTAAAGTCCATCCAGCTTAATAGTATCTACCAAAGCTTGTCCTTGAGGGACAGAACCTTCAAGAATCCTGGTTTACCTCCATGATATAATGAGATCATGAAATTAGATTTTAATACACACACATATGTATGTAGCTAAATAGCCTTATTTTAATTAAATAAAATTAAATTCATTTTAGAATATTTTATTTGAAGAATTTTCCAAGAGTGTAAAAGAACTGGAAACATCTTAGGGTCTCATGAAACCAGTTGTGTGAATTGCTTTTGTAGATATACTCTAGAACAGTAGTTCTTAACCTTCTTAATGCTGCAACCCTTTAATACTTGTATGTGGGCGTGTCTGCATGTGGGCAGACCCACCTGGAGATGGATAGAGGAGCAGTGTCCAAGTTCCTAAGACCATTGGAAATATATGTTTTCTGATGGTCTTAGGCAACCCCTGTGAAAGGATCATTCAGTTCCCAAAGGGGTCGCAACCCAGAGGATGAGAACTGCTGCTCTAGAATGTATAATTCTATTAAAGACCATTTATTTGATTGCTACTGTTATTTTAAAAACAAAAAGAAATCATGAACTCTCTGAAGTGTGTCTTAGGGATCTCTGCTTCAATCCAAATGAACAAGCATTTATTTATTAAGCTCCTTCTGTGGGCAAAGTACTGTGTTAGAGATTGGGGACTATAATAGGTAAACAGAAAAAGTCCCTATTGTTAAGGAGTTCACATTCTTGGATTCTTACTTTTCCCCTCATTATCCCAGTACTTTCAAACAGAACCTCAATCAGATGCCTAAAGCCATGTTAGCCATTGATGACACCTATGTGACAGTTTGTATTACTTTAAGATGGCATTGATCTTGCGCATTTGTATTTAAAAGTAAATTGGCACAATCAACAAAGAAAAACCCTAAAGGAGAATCAGGGAATTATTTGCATGGAGGGGACAGGGGAGTATTCTTTTGCTCTTCCAATTAAAAATTACTGACAATTTTATCATACCATATACTGCACTATTGACTCTGATTTCCCATCTTTCATGACAGTTCAAATGCCATCCCTTCCATGATGCCTTCTCTGATCTCTCCAGTCAAAAGCAATTTCTGTCTCATTTCTATGCCTATAGCCATCTTCCAGTCATGTCTACTCATTGCTGCTACTGTAGCTCCTCCAAATCAGAACACAGAAGACCTTGCTCTGGAAGAGCTAAGCCACATAGCTTTCAAATTCCCACTCTGGGGTTGTCCTGATAGGTGAAAGCTCATCATATCAAGGAAAAGATACTTAACCATGACTCTTTCCCATCATCTTTCTCCCTTATTACTCTTCCTTGCTATTATTACTGACCCTTTTTCTACTATAACTGTGCCCTTCCAATTAGGCCCCCAAAGACAAGCTGGAGGATATACGCCATTTGCTGCCCTGGGAACATACTGTCCTGAATAGTTAATGCATTCATTTACTACATCTAGAAGGCCATGCTTCTCCCTAACCATCTTTCTGTCATGTCAGATAGTCTATATTCATTCTCCCTCCACTTCTCCCACTGGGAACAATAATCAAATCAACATAAAATTGTTTCTACAAAGAACATGTATATTGATGGTTCCATGGTTCCACTCATCATTCCTGAAAGTTGCCAGGCCAAAACACCCTTCTCTGGGCACCACTCTCTTCCATGTGTTGTCCCTAAGCACTGTGAAAAAGTAAATTCCATGAGATCAAGGACCATCTTTCTTTGATATTTATATCCCCAATGTTGAGCATAGAGTTTAAACGTAAGTGCTCAATAAATGTTTTTTTTAAATTCATTCATCTTAACTGCTATGGCATTTTGTTTATACTTCTTTTGGCAATTATCACATTCTATCATTTTGTATTACCTTTATTTGCCTACCTATCTCTCTTTGGGGGCTTTTTGTTCCCCTCACTCTTCCCATAGGTTAATCCAGGGCCACAGCTGCTCAAGATTATGGCTTAAGATCTCTTTGAAGTGGGCACAAGACCCCAGGGGACAGGTTGGTCAGGTGGGAGAGCCTACAACAGTAACAGGAGGAAGGAGTGAGAAACAAGTGGTGAGCTGGTTGAAAGGGCAAGGTCAGTATTCTCACGGTAGCAGCAGATGGGGTCCAGAGATAGAAGGCATATCTAATATCATAGGACTTTGAGTTGCCAAGGACAACAGCAGTCATCTAATTGAACCCCATCATACTAGATGCAAAAAGTAAAACCCACAAGGTTAGGTGGCTCTTCAAATTTCACCCAGATAATATGTACCAGAGCTAGATCCAGAAAAACCAAGTGAAGAATGTGGCAGCATTGGGATCCAAAGGTTAAAGCAGGCAAGGGTTGTCTATAAGCTAAGGCTAAAACCCAAGAAACCAAGCACCAAATTTTGCAATTTGACTCAATCAACTCAGCAACTATCCCAATATCCTTTTGAGTCCTCTTATTTGGGGTTAACTTCACACACTTTAATCTTCCAAATGGACTTTAAAGAGGCAAAGTGGTTTTGGAATCAGAAAAACCTGGGTCTGGGTTTTCCCACTTGCTAGTTATACCATTTGGCAAGTCACTTTCAACAGCTCTGAGCTTCTGTTTTCTCCAGTTCTAAAACTGGAGTAAAAATATTTCTACTACTTACCTCAAAGGACTATGTTGTATATGTATGAGCCTCAAAGTAAACCATAAAGTCAAGTCACAAACAGCTGCCCACCATGATGAGTATTTCCCTGATGAGAATCAGCTGTTTGGGTAGCAGCATTAAAACTAGATTGCAAGCTCCTTGAGGGTAAGAACTGTGTCCTGTTTATATCCTATCCTTGGTGTCAGGCACTGACAACCTCAGGATTGGGGTTGACAAATATTATACCTCAATAGGACAAGGGGGCAAGGGATTCAAGTATAGAGTGTATATGAGGTAGTTAAACATGGGTCTAGATTCCAATTTAAAATTACTGACAATTACTGAAACAAAGTAAAACCAGAGGAGAGGCATGAGCTAAGAGGTGCAGGAGGATAAAAGACCATGGTAAGGATGAAGAATCAGTTTTGGGGAAGTGAGGCAGAGATAATGATAGATGTTATGATCAGAAAAAAGTTTCAAATTTCTGTATTCTGTTGGTAGTAAAATTATGGGTGATTATATGATCACAAAATGTAAACTCACAGAGGAAACCAGCTGAGATAGATTGTCCACTGACACAATTTATTGTTTACTGCTAGCCTAACTAACAAATTGATCATGCTCAGAATTTTGAACCTCAGTTTACCTTAATTTCTACCATCACACAATCAACTAAGAAGCATTTATTAAGCACCTACTGTCAGACATTGTGCTAGTTGTGGATATAATGACAAAAATAGTGGATATAATTATAAAAATTAAATAGAGCCTGGAGTACTTCAGGCTCACAAAGTCCAAGCAATGGAAGGTTCCTCAGAGATCACCCACTCTAACCTGTACCTGACCAAAAATTCTTTCTATAAAATTGCTAGGAGCTGTAGCCCAGAGACACAGAGATGGAAACCTGAAGGAGCCAGACCACCTCTCCTCCATAGTTTACTCTGTAAGCCTCAGGGTAACTCAGGGGAAACATTGAGAGTCCTGGCCTTGGCCTCAGTCTGGACACTCAGAGGCTACAGCTCACAAAGTGAACAACCAAATCCCTACCTCCCAACCTGAGAAGTACAATACTTCTACACCCCAGAAGCAGATATCCGCTCCAAAAATCCAGGACATAGGTAACCATAATGGGCAAGAAGGAAACTGTGAAGGCTAGGACCATCAATTCTTTCTACAGTGAGCAAGAACAACCAAATTCAGAAGGCAACACAGACTCTATACTCACACTGGAAACCACAGAAGGAAATGTAAATTGGTCTCAAGCCCAAAAAGCATTCTTGGAGGATCTCAAGAGGAATTTTAAAAACAAAATTAGAGAGGTAGGAGATAAATTTAAATCTATAGTGACCAAATTGGAAAAAAAAAAATCTCACCGAAGAAAACAAATCTTTAAAAAGTAAAATTGGGGAACTAGGATGGGAGGTCCAAAATCTAACTGGAGAAAATACCTCCCTAAAAATAAAAACTGAACATATGGAAAAGGAGCTTCAAAAACTAATTGAGGAAAACAATTCACTAAAAATCAGAATTAGTCAAATTGAAGCTAAGGACTCTATGATGCAGCAAGAGTCAGTCAAACAAAACATAAATATTGAAAAATTAGAAGAAAATGCAAAATATTTCACTAGAAAAACAACTGACCTGGAAAACAGATCTAGGAGAAATAACCTAAGAATTATCAGCCTACCAGAAAGCCATGATGAAAAAAGCAGCCTGGACAGCATCCTCCAAGAAATTGTCAAAGAAAACTGTGTTGAGGTCTTAGAATCAGAAGGGGAAAGAGTTATTGAAAGAATTCACCGATCTCCTCCTGAAAGAGATCCCGAATTGAAAACTCCAAGAAATATAGCAGCCAAATTCCAGAGCTACAAGGTCAAGGAGCAAATACTGAATGCAGCCAAAAAGAAACAAGTCAAATATCATGGAACTACAGTCAGGACTACACAGGACTTAGCAGCTGCTACGTTAAAAGATCAGAGGGATTGGAATGTGATATTTCATAAAGCAAAAGAGCTAGGACTGCAACCAAGGATCAATTACCCAGCAAGACTGAGCATATTCTTTCAGGCAAGGAGATGGTCATTTAATGAAATAAAGGACTTCCAGATTTTCCTCATGAAAAAACCTGAGCTCAATGGAAAATTCGTTCTCCACTTACAAGACCCAAGAAAGACATAAAAAGACAAACAAGGAAAACATACACTCATACATACACATACACACACAGATGCTCACACATGCACATAACTTGGGACTCAATAAGAGCAAACTGTTTACATCCCTTTATGAGAAGCAGATACCTGTCAATACTGAAATTTATATAAGTATTGTGACACTTAAAAGAGATGTACATAGAAAGAGGGTGTGGGTATAAGCAAACTAATCTGAAGATTTAAAAAAAACCCTATTAAGGGGAAGAAAGAGATTGTAATGGGAGAAAAGGAAATGTAGAGGCAAAAGATGGTAAATTATGCCACAAGAAGAGGCATAAAAACATGCTAAAGTGGAGGGGTGGGAAGGAAGGAGATGAGCATCATATGATCGTTACTCTCATTGGTGCTGATTTAAAGAGGGATCAATACAAATGGCTAAGTTTAGATTCTAACATGAAAAGACACAAAAACTCATAACAATAGAGGGAAAAGAGGGAGGGAGAGGAGCACTGTATGAAATTTACTAGCATTGGTTTGGGTTCAAGGAGGGAATAACATTCTCTGTTAAGAATAAAAATCTATTTGCCCTACAGGTAGTAGGAAGGATAAGGGGAAGGGGTATAAGAAGGGGGAGGGTGGTCAGTAGGTAGGGAAAGAGTAGCAAAGCGAAAGGGTACGTAAAGAGAGGAGGACATAGGGAGGGAATACTGAGGGAGGTGGTAGTCAAAAGGAAAACTCTTAAGGAGGGGAAGGGAAAAGGAAGACACAAAGATATAAACGGGGGAGGGAATAAAATGGAGGGAAAGTCACAGATAGTAATCATAACTGTGAATATGAATGGGATGAACTCTCCCATAAAACAGAAGCAGATAGCAGAATGGATTAAAAACCACAATCCTACAATATGCTGTCTACAAGAAACACATTTTAACCAAGGGAATACACACAGTGTAAAGGTAAAAGGATGGAGATGCCTCAGCAAAAGTAAAAAAAAGCAGGGGTAGCATTCCTTATCTCAGATAAAGCAAAAGCAAACAAAAAATAAAATAAAATAAAATTGATAAAAAATTACATGCAACCATTTAGTCTTTGCTCTGAGACGTCCCTTGAGGAGAAACCCACCGCCTCTAGAGGTTTCCTTGTCAATTTGTTATCGGTCTTAATTCATAGAATTTTAGTCATGTCCACTGGATCCAAAGAAAGGAAGAACAGCCTTTCAAATACTTAGCACTAAAGATGAGTAGGAAAAAAATAGAGCGGACCTATTACTATTCTGTCCACTGTGCCTCTGTTAATACAGCTAAAATTACATTAGCTTTACTTTAGCCACTATATCATACCCTATTAACAAATCTTGAGTTTGCAGTCCATCCATTAATACCCCCAGTTCAAATAACATCAGCTCTACTAGGTGTGATTAAGGAATAGATTTAACTTCATGATCATCTATTTCCCACATCATTGGTTCTCTATGACACATTGTCACCTGTATGAAGAGGCCTCACAGATCTATTTATCTAACCCAAGCTTCAGGACCACATCAACAACTGCTTATTGGACATTTCAAACTGGTTATTCCTGAAGCATCTCAAACTTAATGTAAACACATCAAAGAGATTATCTCTCCACACAAAGCCAGCCCTCTTGAAAACTTCCATCTTTCTATCATTAGGGCCATCATTTTTCCGGTTCCTCGGGTTTATAAATTTGATGTTATCCTCAACCATTCACTCTCTTTCATCCTTCATGCCACATAACTAATCAGTCACAATGTCTTTTCAAGGGGTGGCTAGGTGGTACAGTGAATAGAGCACAGCCCTGGAGTCAGAAGGACCTGAGTTCAAATCTGATCTCAGACACTTGACACACTTACTAGCCGTGTGACTTTGGGCAAGTCACTTAACCCCAATTGCCCTCCAAAAAGCAAAAAAACAAGAAACAATGTCTTTCCATTTCTACCTCTATATCTCTAGCATTCAACCCCTTTTTTTCTGTGCATACAGCCATCACCAATTCAGGCCAACATTACTTTCATCAAGGTTATTGTAACAACCACTTGACTCCAGGCCATCCTCCTTAGTGCTGCTAATGATTTTCGTTAAGCATGGTCTGACCACATCACTCTTCTACCAATCAACTCTAATGGCTCCCTATTTCCTTTAGGATAAAACATAAATTCCTCTGGTTAACTTTTAAAACCCTTCACACCCTGACCTCAAAATATTTTCCCAAACCCATTGTACATTATTCTCCCATCCACACTGTATGATCTAGTCAAACTGGCCTTCTTTTCATTTCTTACGTATGATATTCCATTTTGCATCACCATGCCTTTGCATTGGCCAATCGCCCATGCCTGGAATATATTCCTTGCCCTCTTCCCCCTCATATTATCCTTATTTTCTTTCAAGGCACAATTTAAGCACAACCTTCTTGACAAAAACTCTTCCTATTGCTCCCAAATACTACTGCTCTATCTCTCAAACAACCTGATATTGAATTACTTTATATCTATTTTTTAAATATTTGTTCTGTGTTTTGTTATATATATTTGTCTTCCTAATTACTTCCCTTCTGCCACTCAAGGAATGCCATTTCCACGTAAGTTGGAATGTTTCATTCTTTGTTCTTGTATCCAGGTCCTGACACAGCTCCTGGCACATAGTAGGCGCTTAATAGATGCATGTTAATTGATTGCTTGGTTAAAAGAACAACATTTCATTCAACATGCCGTTTTTTTCTCCTGCTAAAGCATTATTTCTAAAAAAGAAAAGAGCAGGAAATCATGACTCTGCCATAGTTATAGAATCTAAAATGCCATTTCTGAACAGCTCCCTGCAGAATTCTGTTGCAGTAACACAGCTTATTAATCCACCCCAATTATATTCCTTTACACAACATATGATCATTTTAAAAATTTGCTGATGCCTTCTATCTTTGTCACTGTAGTCATTTTTGAACGTATTTCATTCCATTGTATCCTGCCTTGAAATAAATAAAAACACAGCTAAGTAAAATTCACCAACAAAACAAACTGATATTTTCTCATCCATCCTCCAAGACCAAGTCTGGTCATTGTTGTTAACCTGAGTTCAACTACCTGTTAGCAGAGTTTTCATTCAAATTCTATAGTCATTCCTTATATTTTTTCTTGACTCTGCTTATTTCATTGTGTATCAGTCCATAGGGCAACTAGATGGCACAGTGGATAGAGTGCCAGGCCTAGAGTCAGAAAGACCTGAGTTCAAATTTGAGCTTAGACACTTACTAGCTGTGTGACCCTGAGCAAGTCACTTAACCATTTGCCTCACTTTCCTTGTCTGTAAGGTGAGCTGGAGAAGGAAACCACTCTAGTATCTTTGCCAAGAAAACACAGAATGAGGTCACAAAGAGTCAGACACAACTGAAATTAGTGAACAACAGAATTCATTCATATATTAGTTGTCCTATGTTTTTCTGAATTCTCCATTTTCTTAAAGATAAACTGCCATTCACTAGCACCATGTATTCCTCCCTCTGTGGGGCTTACCTGATGTTTTTCCATGAAGACCCTCTCTTAGAATTCAAGCTATCAATTCTGAGACTATTCCTTTTTTTAATCTTTATTTTCAGTTCCAAATTCTCTCCTTCCCTCCACCCTTCTCCTACCCATTGAGAAAGCAAGAAATATGACACCCATTCTGCATATGAAGTCATGCAAAACATATTTCCACATTAGTTTTGGTATAAAAAAAAGCAAGAAAAACAAAGAAAAAATATGCTTCAATCTGCACTCAGACTTCATCAGTTCTTTCTTTGGAGGTGGATAGCATTTTTCATCATTAGTTCTTTGGAATCATCATGGGTCATTGTATTAGATGCTGACTATTTCAAAACTCTCTGCCTGGTTTTCTAGGCTGCTTGGTTACCTCTGTGAATTCTTCCTAGCCTTGAGCTTGGCAAGACCCATCTGTTTACTTGTTCAGAGTAGAGCTTAAACAATGCTGCTTTTCCCTCCATCTCTCTCCAGGAGTGTTTCTTTCCGTTGGGGTTATGAATTATTTCTAACCACTAGTACCTGCTGGTGCCCATACCTTTCCCTAATCCTGGCATCCTCCACTCCAACAGCTGGCCAGGGTATCTTTAGCTACTCCTTCTTTGTGTTTCTGGCTATTAGTTTTCCTCGTGTGGTTGATTATATCACAATCCACCCTATACTGTTGATGAATTCCTAGACAATGAGCAGCATTTACCAAAAACTGATGCTTACTTTCTTGAGGTTGCAACATGTTTCAATCAGTTCCACTGATTGTTCATGAACTGCCTCCAAGCTTTCTCTCACGGACCACTCATACACAATTCTATCCATTCCTCTATTTGGTTTACTCTCAGGTTTTAAGTACTCACAGTCAAGATTATGGTGATCCTTTAAGTTGCTTCTTTGGAGACCATGCATATGATGCTTTGACATGTATACTTTGACAGCAGCCTTACCCACAGGTAGGGGATACCACCAGCACCACAGAACCAAAGAAGAACCAAAAACTTCATGCTGTGGTTTGGAACTCCTGTTGAAAGGGACAACTTCAGTCATCAGATATCACCAGACTGACATCACTATTCAAAACAAAGCCCTTGTATTGCCCAAAATGGGGAGACTGGAAAAGACTAGATCTTGAAAAAGGTACAGAACAGGAGGTCAGATGCCACCAAGATGACAATTTGTCTTCATGCTTCTGATTCTCTCTCCTCCCCACTTCATTTTTCACATAGCTTCCAAAAGAAAGCACAGATTGGAACATATCAGTTCCCTGCTCAAAATCCTTTGTCTTTCTACTGCCTTTAGGATAAAATGAAGACTCCTTATCGTAGTGTTTAAGTTCTACTAAGTCATCCTTCACAGACAGACATTCCATCTCCAACATAAGCAATCCCTCATGCTTGGAATGCATCCCCTCTTTGTCAGGGCTCTCAGAAGCCTAGTCTTCCTTTGAAGCTTTGCTCACATACCACCTACACTGAAACCTACACTGATCCCCTCAATTGTTACTGTTCCATCCCACCTCCAAGTACCTTGTATTTACTTCTGTATAGACACATTGCATCATCCCAATAGCACGTAAACTCCTTGCCTGTGGGGAATTTCGTTTTTGTCTTTATAGCAACAGTACCTAGCACATACACATAGTAGGGGCTTAATAAATGTCCACTGTCAAATTGTTGAAAATATCTGGCCTAGATAACTGCTATAACAAGAGGAAAATGGAATATTTGCTGGTTTAGGGAAGGTCAGAACCCTGGAAGATGATTGATGGGGGTGAAATTAGTAGGTCCAAAGAAGGCTGGAAAAAATTTAGACTGTCTTGAGGTCTGGAGAGCTTCAAAGCCAGGGCAGCCTGGGGTCTATTTGGGGTCATTTCAAATTCTATCAGATGTGAGTTTATGGGATTTGATACTAGGAATTCAGGAGGTATAGAGTACTAGAGACACTGTGAGGGAGAATGAATGCAAAGATAGGAAGAAGGAAGGTAAAAGTGAAAGATAGAAGGAAAGAGTAGGCCCTGAGTCAGAAAGGAAAAAGCAATAGAAATTTAGGATGACAAATAGGAAAAGTTAGGAGGATAGAATCCGTTTTACAATCTAGGTTTAAAATCTGGGTTAGGGTTGTGGGTTGTTTATCTGGGTTAGTTGTTGGGGGCAATGTTTTTTAATTTGGGGGCGATGCCTATTGATACACAATCATTTGAGAGCTAACACACACATATACACACACACAACTTTGTTTTAGACATAGAGCATTGTAAAATATTCAAAGTGCCCACTTTTTAAATTGGAACAGAGAAGAGAAAGTATTGTTGATAATAATTAGAAGTATATTCTAGTTCCACTTCTAATTGAAAATTTAATTTGATTAAACTACCATTTATAAAATTGGGTATCATGCATGCATGGTATTAAAGGGAGATATAAAATTTGAATAAGACATATAATATAACTTAGAGTTGGGAGAGGTAATAATATGGCATTTACACAAATAATTCTAATACAGACATAATCAAGAAACTAAGATCCTACAATCAGTGGTAATATTTTGGGTTTGGGTTTGTTTGTTTTTTTGCCACTGTTTCTGAAGCAGAGGCTTCAGAATGAAAGTATCATTCGGGTTGTAAATAGATAGTTAAATTGATTATGTATAAGAATGAGATTTGGATCTCTGGAACAAGAATTAAAATATATGAATAATAGGTTTCTGTTGTTAGATATGTAGCATATTATAATGTCATATATATTATTATGATAATTTTGTACTATATAAAATTTTTTATAATAATATAACAAGGGCAGAGCATGCCTAAAAAAATGGCTGATTAAAAATGTATTTGTATAAAATCTAAGAAAAATGGCTCCAGACTAAAAAGGAAAGAGTGTGGGGAAAAAAATTTCCTATGCATGTCCTCCATCCTAGATGCTATAGAGAGTAGTTACAGTGAAAAAAGGAGAATAGGAGCAGAGATAACAAGAAGTTCACAGAAAACAAAATGCAAGAAAAGAGACAGCAATAGAACCTAAAGCTTCAAATGTTTACATACAAATGTATGAAGAAGGCTAGTGAACAAAATGAACCAGAGATTCTGATTTGTAAGGGGCAAATTGAACTTCATAGTTAGAGCAGAATTACAGAACTTTAGAATTGGAAGGGATCCTATTGATCCTCTAATCTAACCCCTAAATGGAAAAGGATTTCTATTGCAATATTTTCCTCAAGCCACTGATCATCCAGTTTCTGTTGGAAGATCTCCAGTAAAGGGAAGCTCATTATCTCATAAGATAACCCATTTTGCTTTGGGACATCTCTAATTGTTAGAAAGTTATTCCTGACCTTAAGCCTAAATTTGGCTCTTTGCAACTTCTACCTATTGCCCAACATTTGCTTATGCTCTGGCCCCTTTTGTTGTGATACATGGTCGCTTGTTAAAGGACATATGGGACCAGCAACCCCTGAGTGGTCTCTTGGATGGGAGAGGGAGGCGCTCTAAGGATGATATCAAAGAAGACTGATATCTGAACCAGAAAAAGCTACCTATTCAGTGAAATTTAAAAGCAGAGTACAAGTTCACAGTCTTTCTATCTCCCCCTCTTTTGAGCATGTCATTTGAGACTCTGCCAGCTCTCTCTTGGACTTCCTGGAAGGAGAGGGATGGAAAGTTTCTTCCCTCCCCTCCCTTTTCCTAGCAGCATTTATGTTAGCTACAAGCACATGGCACTGAGGATATCTGCTTACCTAGATGGGTAGGATACAGAACCTCAAGTCCCCAGGTGTGGCTTTTTAACTTTGTGTTTCTTTCCCTAAGCACATGTCACCTTACCACTATCCTATAAGATGGACGTGTCTAGGTTTGACAGCTGTTTCATAAGTTTTAAGAGGTCAAAGTTTTCTGAATTAAATGCTTCCCTACCCAGCTCACCATTGCAAGTATGTTCCTCAAATGGGTCATGTAATTAAGAGGATGGCTTTCTGTTGTCAGATTGATTAGGATCCTCTTGATCCAGAGATACAGTCTCCAAGGAATCATGTGGATTGTATTGAGGCAGGTGTTTAAGATCAGATTTCTATCATTCCAAAATGATTCCTTCAACTTACAGAGCTTGTACTAATAGGCACTATCACACTATCTCCTTGTGTTCCTACAATAGAGCATATGACTAAAAGCAAATAACCTGATCTGACCAGAAGTGGTAGGCAGGGTTTCTAAATTTTGACTTTTGCTTTCTCTTTCTGTCACTCTCTTCCATTCAGCTGCTAGCAACAGGAATAGTTGTATCCTGGTACTAATCCTAAATTTATCTTCCTTTCTGGTGGCTAGTGAAATGAAAAGCTTCAAGTCCCCTTTTCCAGCCTTCCTCCTTTCTCCGGAGTTGAGCTGGGGAGTTCTAGAGAAGTAATGGAATTTTACTAGATTGAGCATTTTAGGAGACTCAACAGCTGGGAAAAGTCGAGTCCTAGATTTAGGGTCAAAGGACATGAGTTCAAATCCAAGCTCTGCCACTTACCTATATGACCTCTTAGAGCCCATTTGCTCATTTGTAAAATGAGGGGATTGGATTATATGATCTCTAAACTTTAAATCTATTATCCTATGATTCCAGCAGACTGATTAACCTCAGACTATACTACAAAACACCTAGACTGAAAGAGGAAATTGATCAGAAGGCCAGCACAGAGGCATGATTGATTATATATTCACATATATGTGTGTATATATATATATATGTATGCATGTGTGTGCATGTGGAGAGAGAGAGAGAGAAAGAGAGAAAGAAAGAAAGAGAGAGAGAGAGAAAGAGAGAGAGAGAGAGAGAGAGAGAGTAGTGATTGAAGACTTTGACATCCAGGCATCTTTTCTGAGTTCTCTTTCTAACAAAAGCAGAGCAGCCAATTATTTATTGTCTTGTCATACTTCAAGGGTGGGAGAACCAACAAGGGAAAATTCTATTCTGAATCTTATTCTCTATAACAATAGAAAGGATCTCTTTGCTAGAGTGAAAATGATAGGAACCTTGTAGGAAATAAACACTCCATCACACAATTTGTAACAGAAGAGAGGAGAGCCAGGCATACTCTGTCATTCATCTTAGATTGAGGGAGAGCAGGTTTTAAAGCGTTCTGAGGGAAGATAGGTAAGATTTCATGCACAAAATTTCTACAGAGAAAGATAGCCCAGAAGGGGTTAGGAATGAAATTCTGCAGATACAAAGGGAAACAATTTCTATGTAGAAGAAAAGGGAAAGTTGTCTAAAGGAACAAATGTAGATACATAGGGAACTTGTTGATGAGCTAGACTTTTAAAAATATATATATCAAATGCAAGAAACACATCTAAAAATAAGAAACATACAAAGTAAAAGTGAGAGACTGGAACAAAATGTATTTTGTATTAATTGATTTCACAAAAGCAGGACTTGGAATCATGCTATCAAACAAAGCTACAATTAAAACTCACAATATCACAAGACCCAAAAAGCATGCATTATGTTTAAAGAAACCATAGACAAGAAATTAATATTAACAGTGTGTGTGTGTGTGTGTGTGTGTGTGTGTGTACCAAAAGGCATAACACCTAAATTCACAAAGAAAAAGTTAACTAAATTGGAAACAGCCACAAATAGTCATAAATTGTATGCAACTTTGAGCTGGATAAATCTAAAGGAATGATAAAACAGGAAATAAAATATAGACCTGAACAAACTGTTGAAGAAGTTAGAGTTAAAAAAAAAACTTATGGTAGATCTATAATATCAAAGTAACTAATGATAGGAGTAGGGACAAAAAGGGAATTGCACTTCGAGACCTTAAATTATGTTATAAAGCAACAGTCATCATACGTGTCTGGTGGTGGTTTAAAAATAGATATATCAATGGAAGAGACTAGACAAGACAGAATCAGAAGAAATGGAACTCAGTAATCCAATATTCAATAAACTGGAAAACATAAATTGTTTAGTTAAGAATTTACTCGTTGATTAAAAAAAATTCTTGGAAAAACTGGAAAAGCAATCTAACACAAATTAAACTTAGACCAGTACCTTACACCATATTACAAAGTACATTCTAAATGGATACAAGACTTTAATATTAAAGATCATACCACAAAAAATTATAAGAAAAGCAGATTGTATTCCTCTCATGGCTATGGGAAGGAGATACATTCTTAATTAAACAAGAGACAGATGCACCTATAAAAGTGGGGAAATTTTTTTTTTATCAAATTTCTCTGATAAGAGTGTGGTATGTATGTGTTTCTATGTATATGTATGTACAAATACATATATATTCTTACACATACATGCACACACACTCATGAAAAGTCAGTCCCGATAAATAAGTGGTCAAAGTATATGAACAGTTCTCATTCTTTATTGCAAACTATTAACAACCATATGAAAGAATGCTCCAAATTATAAATAGTAAGATAAATGCAGATGAAAATATCTCTGAGGTTTTACCTTGTATTTTACAAATTGGCAGAGATGACAGAAAATGAGAATAATTCGATGTTGGAGGAAGTGTGGAAAGACTGACACACTAGTGTATTATTGGTGGAACTGTAAATCAGGAAAACTATTTTAGAAAACAGTTTGAAATTATGTACTAAAATGACCAGACCCTTTAACCTAGAGATTCCACTACTAGGCTTATTTCCCAAGGAAGTCATTGATAAGAAGAATGCCTCTACAGTAACTAAAATATTTGTCGTTTCACTTTTTTTCATTAGAAAGAATTGGAAACAAAGTAGAAGCTCAGATAACTTGATTCCCTACAAAGAAAGAGAAGGTTCCACGTGATTTTCCATGTTTAGCATGACAATATATACATAAATTTGTGTGTGTGTATACACAGGCAAATATGTGTAGGTATGTGTTTATGTGTGGGTATGTAGATAGATAGATAGATAGATAGATAGATGGAGATAGAATTATTTGTAATGAGGAAACACTAGAAATTTTTCCAGTAAAAAAAAATATGCCTAATATGTCCAGTGTTATTTGACATAGTCCTAGAAATGCATAAAAATTGGCAAATAGGAGACAAAATTTTCTGCATCTGTAGATAACACAATACTATACTTAGAAGACCCAGAAAATAAGCAAATTAATTGAGACAATGAATAGCTTTGGTAAAGTAAAAAGAATTCAAAATCTCTAAAAATCAATAGCATTTTTACATAGTGATAACAAAATCCAACAGGGAATAATAGAAAAGAAAATCATGTTAAAAAAATTAAAAGACTTAATATATCCTAAAGGGGGGCAGGGCCAAGATGGCGTCATAGCAGCAGCAACATATTGCAGCTCTCACATAGCCGCCCCAAAATACCCATAAAATAGGACTCTAAACCAATCCTAGAACTCCAAAATGCACACAAAGATACTTCCCACTAAAGTCAGCTCAGCTACGAGGAACCATATCAGCACTGTGAACCAAAACCAGCCTGCCCTGAAGCCGCGGCTGTGCTCCAGGGGCGGCTGGACGGGAGGAGCGGAGGAGCTTCAGGTGAGCGGATTAGCAGCAGCTGCGAGTGGGGATTGAGTGGGGATTGTGAAAGGGGGAGATAAGCAGTCCAGCCAAAGGCCTCCAGAGCGGAAAAGCAAAAGGCAGAGGTTTTGCACCCACCTCCACATTGTAGCTTCCCGCCCACGGCCTGCAGACAGCAGGGGGACTTAGCGATTGTTCTCAGGCCAGTGCTCTCGTGT
>CM053584.1:57298213-57353175 GCA_028627135.1 Pseudochirops cupreus | reverse complement strand
GTTTTGGGACTCAGTTTTCTGGTATTTAAATGAATGCACTATCTATATTTCTTATGTAGAGAGCCTGTTCCATTTTGTGATTAATAACTATATCAGCATATTTATAGTTACTGTAGGCATTGTGAATACTGCATTGCTGATACATCTATAGAATGTGGTTTATGGTTGTATTCACATAATTCCCAAATTTGTCTTAGTAGATAGACTCCCAATTATTTTATATATTCTGTATTTTTAAAGAGTAGTTTCTTTTTCTACCTTACCCTGCTGAGGATATTGGTAATACACAAAAAGGCTGTTGGGACTTTTTGTGGGTTTATTTTATATTCTGCAACCTTACTGACATTAATAATTGTCTCAATTAATTTGAGTTGAATCTTATCATCTGCAAATATATATACATATATATGTGTGAATACATACATGTTATATATATGTGTGTATATATATTCTTTGCCTATGCTTATTCCCTCAAGTTCTTTTTGTCTTATTGCTATAGCTAGATTTTCTAAATCTATATCAAAATCTGATGTATGAACATGTCTTCAAAATGAACTGCTACCGCTTTATTGAACCTGACCCAAAGATACATGTCTATAATCACTCCCATATCTCAGTGGGTATGTTTGCCCACCGTGGAGAAGGACTCCAATTGATCAAAAAGTTACAGGTACTTTTCTCATCCACATGGCCACAAATTATTCTGAAATGATTGCGGGCTTTAAGCATCCTAATCTCACTTTTAATCCCAGGAGTCTTCTCTCCTCAGCATAACAAGTGAACTAAGTTACAGCGAGGTGTGTGGATTTATTCCATCCAGATCACTGCAGAATCCTGCTTCCCTAATAGTCCTACATCAGCATGTGTCAGGGAATATCTGCACTGAAATTTCATCCTTTTCTACAACTCTTCCTTTGTCTAGGATTCATTTCACCTGTGGCAAGTAACATTGCAACAAAGGTAGGCTGACACAGTTTTCTCCAGAACGAGATAGCACTTTATTAATAGTAACATGTAAACTATTAGTAAAAAATGGGTCACACTTGCTACCTGGACTAAAAAGCCAGGGACCTGAGCATGATCAATTCATTAGTTAGGCTAGCAATAGCCAATAGAGTCAATGATCCCTCTCAATAACCAAAGACCCTGTGTGACAGCCAATAGGGTCTTTTAAACCTAGGTGTGTCTTCCTTCTGATTGGCCCAACAGCTCATCATTTGGATCCTTCCTGGCAAAGGTAAAACAATACCGACTGGTAGACATTTTAATGAAGTTAGTTCAGCTCCTCCGAATTACTTCCTCCTTGGGAGATCGTAGTAATTTTCAGGTGATAGGATTAGTCTGCAGCTGGGGCCAAAGTGGGCTGTCTTTTAGGTGTACCTGATTAAGCTTCTCTCTGACTCTTAAGGAATGTTAATTGTTTTAAGAAACCCAGCAGTCTCTACTAGTCTTGTCTAGGAAAAAAAAAATCTCAATCAGATTACCCCCTGTTTTGGCCTCCCCACTGGAGACCAAGTCACTCCTAACTTTTATGAGGAAAAGCAAGGACAGGAGAGTTGTCCCTTGGGGAGAGCCTAACCCAAGCTGGTTCTCTCATTTACTGGCAAACAGAAAGGGTGAGTTAGCTGGTTGTCCCAGGGCTAAGAGTGATCGTATTCCACAATTATGACTTAGTTCATGCTGGAAGAGGTCTCCTTTTGAGCTAGGCCAAGAAATAGGGTTAAGACAAAATGAGAAAAAGGATGGATTACAGAGTAATAATAATATCAATTATTAATATATATTCCCCATATAGGGTCAAATCCTACAACTATGCCGGGGAAGCCAGATAGCACAGTGAGTACAGTGCTGGGCCTGGAGTCAGGAAGACTCATTTTCCTGAATTCAAATCCACCTAGCCTCAGGTATTTATCAGCTGTGTGACCCTAAGTAAGTCACTTAGCCTTGTTTGCCTCAGTTCCTCATCTATAAAGTGAGCTGGAAAAGAAAATGGCAACCCACTCCAATATCTCTGCCAAGAAAGCCCCAAATGGAATCATGGAGAATGGGAAAGGATTGAACAACAACAAAATCATTTCTCTAGGATTTATTTGCCAGTTTATTTCTCCTCTAATTTTCCAAAATTTCCCCTTTATTTCTTATTTTGGGTTTATTTGTTGATTTTCTAGTTCTTTTGACCCTAATTCAGAATGGGGTTTTTCAGAGACCTTAACCTTATTAAGAAGGAAGCAGAGATTTAAAGACATTATAGCCTGAGAACACTAGCTAACCCAGGCTGTTTTGTGTGTTGTACTTAAAAGCCTGGAGCCTGGGGCAAAAAAAAAATGTCCTTTTGTGTCTAGATTTATTCTGTCAAGATATCCTAACTTGACTGCAGGGGTTACTTACCTCAATTGAGAAGGAGCTAGCACATTTTCAAGAACAGTAGAGTCATGGCTCAGAGGTGCAAGCAGAGAAAGTTTATTGAGTCCTCTCCATGGGGTAGCCTTACTGCCAGATCTTAAGGCAGACTTCAATCCCGCCTCCCCAGTTTGAGTCTTATCTAGCCCAGACCCGCATATCATAAGTGACAAACAGCAGAGTCCAGCTGCCTAGAACAGGATGAAACAAAAATGGGAGAGGGGAGGTGCAGTCACAAGGGCATGAAGGCCCCAGGGTGTGGAGATGCTTATCTGGAACATCGGGTAACCCCACGTATGAGAATCTTGAGCAATGTAGTACCCCATGGCCTCTACATGACCCAGTTTATTCCAGGGCCTCAAACACTCCTTGTGCCTCAAACATAACCGTCTGCAGCCTGCATATTTTTCCTAACCCTCACACTTTTGAAGAAGAAATGTCTGCTTCCTTTAAGGTTTGGAGAACACAAATCTGCCTAGTGGGCTCAAGAATTATTAAGGGTATTTCCCTGGTCCAAAGACTGGTTCATTTTCCATTCTCCTTTCTCAAGAAGCTGTAACTTAAACCCTGGGTTTGGCAAGAAGAGAGATGTCAGTCTACTTCCTTCATAAATGAAAGAGTTAGCACCTTAGCTGAGGTCTCTAGCTCAAGCCAGAAGCTGGTAGCAGAGAAACTGTAGTCTCCTGTCCTGTAGAGCCATGACTGGAAGTCACCATGGGACCAGTGGGGCACTTGCAAGCATTTAGCATCCAGGAACAACAGGCTGAAGTGCCTGGTAGATACTAAAAGCTGTGACTACATGAAGATACTAGTCCTCGGTTACAGGTCTGACAGACATTATATAAGTGACAGAAATTAAGTGCTGTGAAAGCTGTGTGGCCCAGGGCAGTAGAGTAGTAACACTAAGAGAAGACATTTGAGTCCCTATAGTGTTTGAGGCTGAGTTGCCCTTACATATATTCCCTTCTGTTTCCATTGACATGGGGTATATTCATGGGTATAATTACCAAGAATCATAGGGAGAATATTTTGTTGCTATCTTAAAAAAAATAAGCTATTTCATTAACTAATTGACTGAATAGAAACAGGAAACACATCACAATGGGAAACTGTGACTTATATTTAGTTTGGAATGGGTATCTATGGAGCATTTTGATCCTGAGATAGCTTTGCATTTGGAATTAACTGTGCAAGTTGGGAGATGCCTCCTCATGCTACATTGTGGAAGCTCATCTGCAACTGCCATCTTGGATAGGGATCCACTGGAATTTTTTTTGCTTTTTTTTTTCTTTTCACTCTGTGGTTAGAGAACCAGTTTTGTGATATATTTCCTTTACAAATCAGACCAGTTTACCTGGTCATACATTTTAAAAGTACAGATATCTTGTACTTTTGGGTATGGGGGCTGTTGTTTGTTCTTCATGCTGGAAGAAGACCAATGGCATCATAATGTTGGGGTCAAGGTACAATGTGTTCCACTGTGGCTGATCAGACTGATACTAGTTCTGAAGGCTCTACCACTGGTTGGGCACAAATAGTGCATTTGAACATTTGGGATGGATATGTCTCTAGATTTGCATATATCATGTTTCCTTTGTACTACTGCGATTCTGCTGATAGAGCACGGCACCTTCTTTGATGTAGACATGCCATACTGAGTCGTCCTGTGACAGTGTCTCCCATGTCTCACAATTAACTCCAAAGTTCTTCAGAGGCCTTACGTGTATCCTTGCTTCTTCTGATCTCTGTATGAGTGCTTGTCAAGTTAAGCAAAATAATGGATGATGGATGATGTTCTGACTTGCCCGTGAATTGGAGTTAAGTGAGCCGCACAAAATCATCAGCCTTCATCTCTCTTTCAGAGTCATTGAAGTCTTGTGGCAAGACAAAAGTCAAGATAGCTGTCAGTACCTCAGGAAGCAGTGGGTGACTTCAGCATCTTTGATGTCAGACCAAGCTCTAAGTGCTCCATGGTGCTTGCTTCCTTCACATTCTTGGGGTAGATATCCCACTAAGTCACCAACAGGTTTGATGCATGTTGATTTCCCTTAACCTGGTTTAGTCATCTTCCAAGATGGTTTTATCCAGGTGTGGCTGCTGCACATGCTACAGCGTCTTGGAGTCACAGGTAAGAGTTAGGTGAAAGGTGGACACCAAAGGTGGATAAGCAACCTGGAAAAGGGATCAGAAAGCCCTCACCCCAGAAGTGCTAGTCCTCCCTGCACACCCCTTATGCCCCATGGTTGCTACAGTAAGCCATATGAATGTCAGATCTTTAAAACATTGGTTCACTAAGTCAAGCAAGACAGTGCACTGGAAAAAAAAATGCTGAGTCTGGAACCAGAGGACCTGGGTTCAAATCCTAACTCTGTTAGGTCATTTTGGTGACCTTAGACAAGTCACCTAACCTCTAAGGCAGTGGTTCTCAACCTTCCTAATGCCGTGACCCTTTAATACTCATATGTGGGTGTATCTGCATGTGGGCAGACCCACCTGGAGATGGATAGAGGAGCAGTGTCTCAGTTCCTAAGACCATTGGAAATATGTGTTTTCCTACAGTCTTAGGTGGCCCCTGTGACCCCTGTGAAAGGGTCATTCAAACTGCTGCTCTAAGGGCATCAATTTCTTCATCTGTAAACTGACAGTATTAGAATGGATGACTCCGGTCCCCTTTTTCTCCAAATTGTTGATCCTATCATTTCTAGTTAAAGAAATACCTTGTGATCCAAGCAAAAAGGATACAGTTGTTCCTCTGCCAGGCTCTTATACAAACTGGGGGAGAGGCAAAGTACTTACTAAATGACATTAAGAGATAATCTAGACACTGTCTATATCCTGTAAATTACCTGAATGAATAGATTATTATAAAGTTCTTAGTGAATTATTTGGAGGGTACTTGTAAAATGATCACTAAGATCATTCAGAAGATGAGCACTTGCTCGGAGTATGAAACATTATTTTACAGAGAATTATGTCTGTATATAAATAAAAACAGTTAATTAATAAAAATATATTCTTAGAAAATGCTCTGTTCTCATTGATATAAGTGAGTCTAGATATCCCCCACCACAATAAGATAAAATAAGAACTTTCTCAGGAGTAGGTAATAAGCTACTGAGAAGACTTATAACATCAGTTTCTTGATTTATGCAAATTCTAAAGGTTATAAATCCTGACGTCACTTGGAAGGAATAATTGCAAAAATTTGGAATTTTGCTAAAAAGATAATTAAAATGTTCATATCTTTTGCCCCAGAAATTCCACTGCTAGGCATTCCCACAAGGGGGGCAAAGATAGAAAAAAAGGTCATTAAAATATTTATAGCAGCACTTTTTTGTAGCAGCAAAGAACTGAAACAGAGTAGATGCCCATAAATTGAAGGATGACAAAACAGATTGTTACATAAAAGCAAGGGAATGTTGTTGTAACATAAGAAATGATGAATATGATGAATACAGAGAAGCATGGAGAAACGTACATGAACTGATACAAAGTAAGCAGAAGCTGGAAAACAACATACATAATGACATAGACAATGTATGCACAATATATACAATGTAAACAGATAGAACAAGAAAGTAACTGTAATTGAGTGCTTTGAAGTTATAATGACCTGGGCCCAAAGGAGAAAGATGAAAACGTATCTCCTTTCCTTTATTCAGAGTCAGAGTCAAATGTATATGGAACATTGCATGTGCTGAATTCTCTCTCTCTCTCTCTCTCTCTCACTCTCTCTCTCTCTCTCTCTCTCTCTCTGTGTGTGTGTGTGTGTGTGTGTGGTCTTTCTGGCCTTCTGAAATTATTCTTTGTTACAAGGGATGGCTTCCTGGGGTTTTTTTTTTGGGAGGGGGAGGAGGAAGAGGAAGGAATTCAGGTAGGGATGGGGGAACTATATTTGGAAATGAAGGTGACACAGAAACAAAGGATATCAATAAAGATTTAAATTTTTTAATTAAAAAGAAGGCTCACAAGGACCAGAGGGGCAATCAGGCAGTGGTAAAAACACCAAGGCAATATGCTGAGTTTTTCACCCTTACCTTTCAGCATAAAGGGAAGAAACCTTCTGGGTTTTGTGATACATGTAAACAAACTACTACAGAAACTGATAGAAAAAGGAGCAATAAAACCCAAGCGAACAACTGAGGTCAACTGGCACACAGGGATGAGAGTATGGAGTGCTGCAAATGAAGATGTACCTCATTGGCAATAAAGTAGAATAGAAAAAGTTGGATTATGCACAGTTTCTCCAAAATAAGACAATTCGAGAAGACTGGATCTGAAAAAAAGGGGGGGGAGGAGCGAAGACAAGGAAATCCAACTAAATGAGCTCTAGAACATCTCCTGGGTGAGCCACAAAATCAAGGTGCAAGGCAATCATTGACCACTCATACTGACAGGAAGAAAACAACAGACTTGTTATTACTTAGAGAAGCAAGAGTTCAGGGGACCAGAAATCACCATAAGCTGCTGTAAGGATAGACATATATGGAATCACATAGACCTATTGATAGGGGAACATAAATTTACATCAGCTGAGTCTGATGTTCATGGAACTATGGGTCACTCTTCCTACAGATTGATATTCATGGAAGAGAAGGACTTGTATTTATGAGAGGATTGTTTTATTTCAAATTTTCTTAATATTCTGTTTCATTAAATGCCATTGCTTTGGAACAATGGTGTCCTCTGTCTGGCTAGGGAAAAAAAAATGCATACATTGGATAGGATTTGTGAGCTATAGCTTCGATTGGATACAGACCCATAAAGTACCTTGAATGTAGAGTAGGCTTGCCTGGGAAAAACTCACAATAGGAACTGGGGGTGGGGAAAGAACACAGGTATTACATAGGGCAATCAAAATGTGGAATGGGTTGTCCTAAGTGACAGTAGGTTCCCCATTACTGGACATCTTTGTGTAAAACTGGAAAATCATTCATTTGTTTTAGTATAGAGGGAACTTTTATACAGACATGTATAAGACTACATGATCTCTGAGTTTGCTCCTTTTTTTTTTTTTGAGGCAATTCAGGTTAAGTGACTTGCCTGGGGTCACACAGCTAGCAAGTGTCTGAGGCTAGATTTGAACTCAGGTCCTCCATTGTCCAGGTCCAGAGCTCCATCCACTGAACTATCCAGCTGCCCCCTCTGCATTTGCTTCCAAGTATAATAATCTATGATCTTAGTCTGGAAAGCCTATAGTGGGGTACAAGGACAGCTTCCTAGAAGAGGTGACACTTAAGTTGTACTTTAAAGAGTAGGGAGAAATTCAGCAGAGTGGTGGAAAGAAAGAGGGGTAGAGGGTGGAAGACACAGTGGATATATGGAACAATGTAAATAAAATCAGAGAAAGGAAAACACCAGGTATAAACAGAAGAGAGCAAAAAGTTCAATCTAATAGAGCATGTGATGGGGAATAATAGGAGATAGGACTGGATATCAGGGTAGGAATAGATTGTGGAAGCCTTTGACTCATACTAAGGAGTCTAAACTTTATTCACTAGGCAATATGGAGCCACATGAAGTTTGTTGAGTCATGGAGTGACACCATCAGATCCATGTACTATGAAGATTAATTTGGCAAGAGTGCAAAATATGGATTGGCAAAGAGATTGGGCAGACTTGTCAGACCTGTTGAAAAAGGGCAACAGCAGGGTGGTAGCAGTAAGGATACAAAGGAGGAGTGGGTATAAGAGGTTTCTAGAGGTGTACTTTGAAGATTGTGGTGACTAGATAGAAGGGGTGTGAGAGGAATGAATCAAAGAAAGGGCCAAAGATGATATCATAAGAGGCTGAATGAATGACGATGTGCAACTAAAAGAAATAATCAGAAGGAAAAGCAAGTTTGGGGAAAAGATAAAATACTTGGTTTGAGATGAAGCAAGTCAAGACTTTGATCTAGTTTTGACTTAAAGAAAACACTTGTCTGATCCTACCAAACTGTAAAGGCTCTGAGTATTGGCCCAGACTATATGTCTATTCTTCAAGGACTATCCTAGATGAGTACAGAGAGGGTTGCCACCAGTCCATGATGAAAGGTTGGCCATGGTAGCTCTTGAAGACATTCCACTGGGTTATAGACACAGAGGAGTATTGGATAGAAGCAGGAAGATGTGAATTTAAATCCTACTTCTGACAATTACTAACTGTATGGGTATGTGCAAATGATGGAATCTTCCTGAGGTTTGATTTTCTCATCTGGAAAGTGAGGATAAGAGATGTGGCCTAGCATAATGGATATAAAGTTATCTTCAGAATGAGAAAGACCTGGGTTCATATCCTGCCTCTGTCACACACTGGCTGTGTGACCTTGGGAAAGTGAATTAACTTCTCAGTGGCCCAAGCAACTTTTTAAGATCTGAATTGTAGAGAAGGAACCAAGCTGAATTAGTCGAGGAAGTTCTTCTCAGGAACCTTCTTAGACCAATGAAAGGTCTGTTACTGTTGTTTTTTTTTTAAGTGTCCAGTTCAAAATTACATTCTTATGCTTTAACTCTTGCCATAACCTTTAAGTAAATGGTAAAAGCTTGCTGATGTTAATTGCTTAACTGATATCAGGGCAGTAATCACTGGCTATTGATATTGGGGAAACAATTCCGGAATGGAAGCTTGAGCCTACAGCCTTAGAAAGACACATTTCTGGGATTCTTAGACTTTGATAGATGAACTTTTGCCTCATCTTGCCCAGAACTAGGCCTCCATGTCACTTTCTGGACATCTCTACAGCAAACTATGTAATGATGAAGGCAACTGAAGCAGGTACTGTGGAGTGATTAGAGTTTGGTCAGATATCAAAGATGATGCCATATTCATCTACTGCCTCCTGGGCCATTGACAGTCACTTTGACTTTTGTCTTGCCACTGAACTTTGATGACTCTGAATGACAGTGGGGGCTGATGACTTCGTGCAACTCTGTCTCACTTAAATCCAATTCATGGGCAAGTCAAGATATCACCCCATCATGTCATTGGTCCTCTTAGAAAATGAAGGATGAACCACAACAATAACATCACCAAACTGTGTGTACCTCCCTACCTTGTTCCCCCTCTTCTTTATTTGTTTTCCCTGATTATAGTATCCATTCTCTGAGAGCAGGGGCTGTCTTGCTTTCTTGTGTGTACATCCCGACCACTAGTATATGGTAAGTACTCACTCAATGCTCAATCTATCATCTATTCATCTATCCATCACCTTTTATCTATTGATCCATTAATTGATTCATCTATGTCTCCCTTAAATCTTCAATTTAACTTAGCAAGCATATGTAAATCTCATGTTACTTGCAAGTTATTTTGTGAGGTGCTAGGTATGTTTAATCTGGAGCACTCTCTAGATTAATCATCCTCAGGTTCTTTGACCAATGCTTGAACAGCACTGGATTCATCCATCTCATTATTCTGGTTGTCCTGCTCTGGGTGTACTCCCACTTGTCAATTTGTTCCAAAAGCATGTTACTTAGAGTGCAGTTTTTCAGATATGGTAGTGTAGGACTATCATCTTTATAACCTTCTTTTTCATAGAAAGTACTGTTCTTTTCTTATGTGGTCATTTTATTTCCTGAAAGAGACAGATAAAAGATATTTATGTGGGATAATTCTGACGACTTTAGAGAAAATAGACCCTCAGATAAATATACTAAGAGGAATTGCTGGAAAGCATTTCAAAAGTGATAGCATTGAGCACCAGTCTGTCAACAAGTAATTAGTAAGCACTTAATATGGGCCAGGTACTATGCCAAGTACTGGGGGTACAAAGAAAGGCAAAAATTGTCCTTGCCCACTAGGAATTTACATTCTGATTTACTTCTTTCTTTTCTGGAGGGGGAAGGTAAGGCAACTGGGGTTAAGTGAATTGCCCAAGTTCACATAGCTAGTTAGTGTGTCAAGTATCTGAGGTCAGATTTGAACTCAAGTACTCCTGACTCCAGGGTCAGTGCTGTATTCACTGTGCCACCTAATTACCTGAAGAATTTACATTCTAATCAAGAAAGATAGCATATAAATACTTAAGTACATATAGGAATATATAAATATATATGTAGGTATATATATATATACATATATGTATTTATATACACTATATATATATACATATACATATACATTTGAAGTGCAGTGTTTTCTAGACACTAATTTGAATATGACTTTTCAGGACCTTGGAATTAATCACTGAGTAACTCTGAATCAAATAACTATTTTGGGACTATTGTATAGTAATTTTTGTATATACTTAACAGAAATATATATTCAGGGTTTTTTATCAAAAGGTAGAAATGAGTCACTTCAGATGAGGAGGCACTGCTTTGAAGCAAGAGAAAGAGAAGAGAAACCAAAGGTAGAAGCCAATTGAAAAGAGAAATACAAGAGAAACCACAGACAGAAGAAAGAAGCACAGAAGTGCTACATGTGCTCTTATTATTAATACACCCTGAGACTGAATTAGCTTTTCTGGCTTTCATGGCACAAAGCAGATCCATGTTGAGCTTTCATTCTACTGAAACTTCTAGGTATTTTCCACACCAACTACTATAGTCTAGCCACATGTTTCCTGTTTCCTCATTCTGATCTTAAAAAGTCAATTTCTTAAATCCAAGTGTAGAAGTTTAAATTTACTACTGTGGAATCAAATCTTATTAGATTTAACCCATCATTGTAGTCTGTCAAGATATGTTGAAATTCCAATTCTGTCATTTGAAAATACTAGCTATCCCCTAGCTTCCTGTCATTAGCAAATAGGCTAAGCAAACGCCTTTTGTGCCTTGATCTATGTCACTGATAAGAGTTTAACAGAATTGGGACAAGGACCAACCCACTTCAGTGTGTCCTTCAGGCTCACATCAATCTATTAATCACTATATTTTAGGTCTGGTTATTGTGAATCTGTTCTGAATCTAGTTCTGATTATACTATTATCTACTCTGAATTTCACATCTTTTATTCCTTAGAATCTTATCAGAGACTTTGTTAAATGCCTTGATAAAATCCACATATAATATCTTTTTAGCCTAAAGGGAATGTCATTTTCTCTCCTTCGCCCCAACCTCCTTCTACACTAAATACCATCAGAGCCCAATGCTGTAATAGGCAATGCATCCAGCCTTTTCCCGAGAGAAGATAAACTGGACAAGCTGAGAAAAGGCAGCTTCAGAGAGTGTTTCCTCTCTTAGGGATAAGAAAAGTTCAGTTTTAAGACTCCAAAAGTTCTGTCTTTGGTGAGCCATATATGTCTCAGTGAAATTCCATGAGGAATCCAGGAAGGTGGGAAAGGGATTCTATTCTATCAGGAGCCCTGGTTGCCCCTTTGCCATATGTGCTTTCTAAGCTTGAATCTACTCTCCCCTGGAATCTCTATGTACTTGAGAGACAATGTGTCACAGACTTTTGGGGGTGGGAAATACTTTTTATTACTAACTCATTAAATACTCCCTTTAAAAAGACATTATCTCTGTGTGGCTAAATGAAAATCAATTAAATGTATCACTGGCAAATGATAGCCACTTGTAGGGCCCCAAAGGGAGAGGTGGTAACCATCCTCTGTCTGGGAGATTGGAAATTGGAAGAGTAAGCCCAGAGAATCATGATGAATAGGAATAATAGTGCTTGTAGTACTTAGCTCACAGTATTGTTTTAAGAACAAAAGAGAGGATATTTGTAAAGTATTAGATGTCAATTATTATTCCTTTTCTTTATATGGAATTCAGTTGTGACTGGGTAACCAGAATTTCATCCCTGAGTCTCTTGAACTGGTTTCTCTTTTCAGGTCATAGGATCATTTCTACTCTTTCCAAACTCTTTGAACTTTGGTAGCTGGCAAATAGTAAGGGCTTAATCAATATATGTTAATTTTTAAATAGTCTTTTAAAGTCTGGACTACATGCCAGACTATGCTTGACCTTCATCTTTTTATCTATCACAGATTCTAAGATGGCAAAGTCCCTGCCTCCCACTGTGCCTGCCATCTCTACCCCAGCAAGCATTTCTCTCTGTCTAAATCATGTTCAGAAGAGTAGTACCTCTCTTCACTTCCTCTACTTTTTGAAAAATGAAATTTTGAACAAGGAAAGTCAAGGATTTCCTGAGCAGAATACTCAAAAGAGATCCTTGTTACACTGTGTACTTCCGGGAAAGGAAGTATTTATTATATTAAGGAAGAAAAGACAATAAAGAAATAATTGTTATCAGTCAATACAAGTAATTCATGAGCACCTTCTCTTCTAGTGAGTTGTTTTTTTTGTGGCACTGAGCACTAGTATACACTAGCCAGGATGGTGCTAGTTTCTGTGGGGAGAGAGACCAAGTACTGTATTGTACCTTTGATTTAGAATGTAAACTCTGTGACTTCCATAGGGGTAGCCAATCTCAAGAACCAAGCATGGGACCTCATCTAGAATTATTTTTAATACAAGATATGTGTTTGAATGTAATGTAACATATAGAACTTGAAATCAGAGTGTTTAGTTTATTAAAAAAAAAATCCAAAACCAAAAGGAGAATAGCAGAGAATAACATATAAATGAAAGCTAGCGGTCAGAGAAATAAAGCTTCCAAATGCCAACTGCTTTGTCCGACAGTCAGGAAGGAGCAAATCCTATATCCCAGGGAATGTGAAAAAGTCTTTATTTAGTATCTGCTTTGTGCTTGGCTCTTTATAAATATTATCTCATTTGATCCTTAAAACCATCCAGAAATGTAGTACTCTTATCATCTCCATTTCACAAATGAAGAAATTGAGGCAAACAGAGCTTAATTGACTTAATTGCAAAGCTAGTAAGCATTAGAGGCAATTTGAACTAGATTTTCTTAGCTCTAGGCTATATCCACTATTCCACCTAACTGCCCATAGAGAGAAGGATCAGAGATAAAAGCAGGAAGCAATAGCTGACTGAGAGATAGGAAACAACTCCTCACTCCAAGGACATAGCTGATAGAAAATTTCACCCAGATTTGCTCCTGGCAAAGAAAAGTGCAAAACCCAGAAGATCCATAGACTAAACTGTAGTTCATCAGTTCTCATCCTGTAGGTCGCGACCCCTTTGGAGGTCGAACGACCCTTTCACAGGGTTGCCTAAGACCATCGGAAAATACATATTTCTGCTGGTCTTAGGAACCGAGATACCGCTCCTCTATCTGTCTCCAGGCGGGTCTGCCCACATACAGATAGGCCCACGTGAGTTGATCATGCCTGCGTACTTGCTGTAGGGGCTGGAGGGGGGGGGGCACGAGCAGCGCCAGGGTGCCGATGGCGAAGGACGCAGTCAGCACCGGCTCTTTGGCCCAGGCCTCCTTCAGGAACCGGCCCAGTCTGCCCGCCATGTTGACTGCTTTCTCCGTCGCCGCAGGGGCAGCTGGGATTTGTCAACTTTTTTATTTGTTAAAATTTATACTTTGTTCTTTAGCTGGGAATTTTAAATTTGTTATAGTTCAAGTTTTTAAAATATTGAATTATTTCTCTTTTGTTGATAAAAAATTAGAAATCTAAATTTTCCCTCAGAATTACTTTAGTTACATTATATAAAAGTTTTAGTATATTGTCTCATTATTATCATTTTCTTTGACAAGTTTTTCTATTATTTCTCTAATTTGTTCTTTGACCTACATACATATATGTATGTATGTATGTATACTATCTATTTAGTCTCCTATTACTTTTTAATTCTTTTTTTTAAGGGTCCTTTATTGAATGTAATTTTTATGGCACTCTAGGCAGTACATGATGTATTTAGTATTGCTACTTTTCTACATTTTTGATGAGATATCTATGCCCCAACACATGATCACTTTTTGTAAATGTGACATGTACAGTTGAGAGGCATTTAGATTTTTTCCCAATTACCAGTAATCTTGCAATTATAATTTTTTTCTGAAGTTCTATTGAGCTCTTCTTATTTATCTTTCAGTTAGATTTGTCTGGGTCTAGAAGGGACACAATAAGGTCCTTGGCTATTTCAGTTTTACTAAAATTTTCCTCTCCAATTCAATTAACTTTTCTTTTAAGTATTTAAATGCTATTTTATTAGGTACATATATTTATTAAGCACTGCTTTTGATTCATTATCTATAGTGTCTTTGAATATAATGTAATTTCTCTCATTTTTTTTATCCATATTAACTGTAGTCTTACCCCAGATAATGATTGCCAATCTGGATTTTTTCTTAGCTGAAGCATAATAGATTTCCTTCAACTCCTTATTTTAATGCTATGTTAATCGCTGTTTCAAGTGTATTTCTTCTTAGCGATATGTCACATTCTACTTCCTAATCAATTCTGCTATCCTCTTCTGTTTTGTAGGTGAGTTCATCCCATCCATATTCAGTATTACATAAGTAAAAAATGCCAGTTTCTTTGTTACTTTTCCCCTTACCTCATTCCTAATACCAGGTTTTTATTCTTTCTTTTCTCCCTCCAACATGTTGTTGGTCAGTCAACACCCAACTCCTTGTGATCCCATTTGGGATTTTCTTGGCAAAGATACTGGAGTGGTTTACCATTTCCTTCTCCTGCTCATTTTACAGATGAGGAAACTGAGGCAAACAGGGTGAAATGACTTGCCCAGGGTCATACAGCTAGTAAGTTTCTGAGTCTGGATTTGAACTCAGGAAGATGAGTCTTCCTGGTTCCAAGCCAAGTGCTCTATCCACTGTGACACCTAGCTGCCCAATGTTTGAGGGCTTGTTTTTGCTTATCACTATTCCCTTCCTCACCTGTCCTGCTTTCCCTCTTAGCCTCCTCCCCCATCCCTGTTGCCTCCTATTTTCCTTTGGAATTTAATGTATTTCTGTAGCAAACTCTATTTGTCTTGCAGGTACAGTGTGTAATTAATTGTGTTCATTCTTTCTTTATGCAGTTGGGACAAAAGTGAGGTTCATGGGATGCCTTCCTCCAAGATTATATACTCTTCTCTTAAGCACTTCTATTATGTGATAATGATTCCCCCCCCTCCTTCAACCTTTCTTCCTGGACTATAATCCCCTTTCCCTCCCTATTTTGCTTTCTCCTAAAACCATTAAAATAGGACAAAACTACCCACACACCACCTCTCATTTTAATCTTTTTAACAATTTTAGAGTTCTGAGAATGTTGAGGTTTAGGATTTAGGGGTGCTTGAGACTCCAAAATATCAACACACTGGATCTTGTTGAATAAATTAGACTCAAATCTTCTCTCAGCAACAGTAAGCAAAGTTTATTAGAGATTTGCCTTAATGGGTAGACTCTCAAGGAGCCTAAGTGTATCTGAAGCTTATATTAATAAGCAGGCCAGAATAATCTGACACAGAATGAGTCTGGGCTAGATTGAAATATCAGCCCTGTCATGGAAGCAAGATGGATCTTATATATAGAAAGATTGTGGGAGGATTTAGGAGTGGTCTAGAGGAGGAGTTTGGGGAGGATTTTAAGGAGGAGTCTCAGGAGGATCTTGATGGAACTGAGGTCAAACTCCAGTAATGAGGTTAAGAGTGGAAAATAGCTGAAGGCTGTCTGGAGATGATAGACAATGGAGGGTTAGGTTACTTTAAGGGTAACAGATTTGGGTATAGATATTTTGATAGGATCAAGGGTGGGAAGTAGCTGGACTATGGGGGGCTAGACTAGGTTAAGAGTAACAGAGACTTAGGCCTAGCTATAATGAAAGGTTTATTATGGCTTCAGGCAAATACCTCATCAAATGGGAAGATTCAATCAGAGTTCAAGGGGTTTCCCAAAGCCTGTACCCCATCAAGAAGACACTTGTTTCTTATCTCCATATCAACAGAAAAGCAACTCATCTCCACATACTCCCTTTTAATTAGATAAATGCATATACCTTTCTCTCAAAATACCTGTGTTTCCATTTCTAAATTTCTATTCAGTTTTGGTAATTTTTTAAAATCAGGAATGCTTCGTAAATCCTGTCTTCCATTGAAGATACTTTTAATTCCCCCATCTTCCCTTGTTCCTTCACATCAGAATTATACATAGTTTTGCTGGATAGATTATCCTTGGTTATAAACTTTTATCTCTTGCCTTTTGGAATTTCATATTGTATTCTATTTTCTTTATCTTTTTAGTGGCAACTGCTACATCTTCAGGGATCCTTACTGTGGCTCCTTGGTACTTGAATTCTTTTCTATCCGTCTCTAATATTTTATCTTTGACCTAGAAATTTTGGATTTTGTCCATGATGTTCCTAGGAATTTCATTTGGGGATTTCTTTTCAGAGGTAACCCATAGATTTTTTTTAAATTTTTACTTTGCTCACTGGTTCAAAGAATTCTAGGATGTTTTCAGTGATAATTTCATGAAATATGTATCCAGACTTTTTTCTGATCATGATTTTCAAATAATCTGATAATATATAGGTTATTTCTTCTTGACCTATTTTTCCAGGTCAATTATTTTTATATTATTTACATTTTCTTCTGCTTCCCCCCAATTGTTTGGTTTTGTTTTTAGTATTTCTCATCTTATTGAATCATTACTTTCTGTCTGGCCCATTCTAATTCTTCTGGACATTTAGTTCTTAGATGAAGTTTTTCACTATTTGTTCTAAAGTGTCTAACTAATTTTCCCTATGTAAAGCCAAGCAGAAGCAGCTTTCCAGAGGACTGCTGCTGTGAACAGCTTTCAAGGCTCTCATTACAAGCATAGTGAACTCTACATTTATTCAGTAACAAATTAAGGCAAAACATTCACACAAAATCAAAATACAGCATTAACCATTTCACAATTCAGCAACTTAACACTAAAATGGCCACATAGTTTTCACCAAATTGGTCACATAGTTTTAAACAAAGTATATTTATTTAGTAATTCAATAAGTTAGCAAGTCCTCAATTGAATCACAAAGTACAAAGGTTAAAGTTCTCTTTTAAACAAGGTGCATTCATTTAGTCAATCACAAAGTACAAAGGCCAAAAGTTTTCCACCCCTAGCTCACAACTAGGTTACAATATCATCAGTCAGCATTAAGTACCTAACGAGAGGTCTTTTCATCTTGACTAGAGGCAGATTCTCAGCTTCCATGGTTTCCCTTCCCACAGTTTCGGTTCCTCTGAAGAAAAAGCTTAACAAAGCCATAATAACATTCATTTACATTGCCAGCATCCTCATCAATTCACTTTCTGCCTATGAAATCAACCTAGACCCAACAAGAAGGTCTGAGGCCTCAATCAACAAATGAATCTGACAAAGTAACATCAAAACAGACAAAGTACCAGCACCCTAGTCATACCTCCTCAGTTTCTGGCAGCTCCAGCTGGCCCTCAAAAGTCCTAGGCAACTCTGGCTGGCCCTCAGAAGTCTTCAATAGCTCCTGGCAGCTCTCTCTCTCTCTCTCTCTCTCTCTCTCTCTCTCTCTCTCTCAGCATTTCTGGCTCCCGGAAGTTCTCTGGCCTCTCCCAGCTTGGGCTTTTCCCTATACAAAGCACCAGCTCCTCCCTGTTCAGCCCCCTCTCATCACTTTAACAAGTCCATCCCACTGTGGAATTCACAAGCTCTGAAACCAAGTGCTAAGTACCTGTTAGCTTGCCAATACAAGGGGATTTTCAAATTCCATTACCATTACACCCTATCATTCTTTTCTTTTCTATTCTTTATCTCATTCCATTTCCTCTAGGTACTCCTGCAGTTCCTGTGGCCAGAATGAGGTTTTTAGTTAGTTAGTTAGTTAGTTTTTTAGCTTTTATTTGGATTTACTGTGGAGTTGCTATTCTTTTCAGGTTCATTCCTGGGTATCTCTCAAACCAAGGATTTCCTCATGGTATCTGGGAAAGGGTCTTTCTCCTTTCACAGACCTTAAAAGGGTCTAGAACCTTGGGTGTCTTCTCTCAAGCCTGGAAGTCAGAATACATGATTTCTCTTCTCTCCCAAGTTCTGGCTCTCCCTCCTGCAGGCATGGAACACTGAATAATCAGTTTTCATCAGTGAGAAGAATTTCACACAAATAGGCCTTAAAAAGCTCTCTACATGTGTATATCCTGTGTTCAACTATGTGTAAACATGTATCCTGTCAGTAAGATATAAGCACTTTGAGGGAAGACACTCGCATTTTTAAAAAAATGAATTTACAATACCTAACACAATGCCTGGCATGTTAATGCTTGTTGATGGAAGAACTGATTGAGCTTCTGAAGAAAAAAATGCATACATGCACAGATATATACTCACCTGTGTGTAGACAGATATTGGAGAAACTAGTTTTATCCCCTTTGAGATCAATAGAGGGACAGTCCTATGTGTATAGTCAGAGTGTGGTAGTTTGCTGCTACTACTTCTCTGTAAAACATCCTATTTAGAAAACTGTGGGTCATATCAAAGTCCACCTGAAAGATGTTTCATGAGAAGTCTAGTTTTGGTAACAGAGATACTCAGGTAGAAATATTGTATATTGCTTTGTGATCTTAGGCAAATCATATACCTCTATGAGTCTCGGTTTTCTTGAAATGAAACAGTAGGACTAGATGATCTCCAGGATTCTTCTAGTTCCAAATACAACAGTCCTATAGGACTGGTATACAGTTTCAAAGAACTGGTTCTATTGGCCTTCGTCTCTTACTCCTCCCTCCCAACTCTACTTCTTCTCGCCACCCCCTGGCAACTCATCTTTTATTCTTTGTTATAAAGAATAGCTCTTTGGGACAAGGAAGATGTAGGATGTATTGGGAATTCTAAGTGATATAAAAACAACAGGTATCCATGTTTAAAAATTGGTTCCATTCTCTTATGTACACGTATTTATGTGTATGTACACTGTGTATATCTGTATAGAACTATATAAATTGTTCTGATTACTTTTTTAAAAATTTAATTCACAAATCTTCAATTCAATTTAACAAACATTAAGTGCCTACCACATGCCAGATACTATTTTAGGTTCTGGGGAAGCAGGCCATGAAGAGATCTGCCCTCTTTGTTTCCAGTCAACAATGTGTGCTAGCTCAGGTCTTGGGCATTTGGGGGATGGCAAACTCCCTGGATTTTTTTTTTTGGTCAGTTACATGTGACTTGGCATTAAAGGTTCTTTTGAGATGCTGAAGCAATCCCTTTATTGCCTGCTAAGCAGGAAGAGCCAATGACTGGACCTTAAAAAAGGGAGTAACTTCTACTGTTTCATCTATTAAACCTCCAGTTAGCATCATGTAATTCTGAGCATAGATACAGGAAGCAACTGCATGGCACAGTGGAAAGAGTGCTAGTTCTAAAGTCAGGAAAATCTTAGTTCACTTCTGGTCCCAATCACTTACTGGTTGTGTGACCCTGGGCAAGTCATTTAACTACTGATGGTCTGAATTGCCTTATTTGTACAGTAAGGATAATAATAACATCTACTTCTCAGAGCTGTTGTAAGGTTCAAATGAGGTACTATTTGTAAAGCTTTCTGCAAAGCACTGTGTAAGTGCTAATTATTATTACTGTTGATGTTATCAAAGCTACTGCACTTGTCCTGCCAAGTGAATTTGAGATTGGATCTCAGAGCCTTAGATGACTCTTCTGTTTTGTGTTTCTTTTCTGAGGTGAGTATAGGTGAATGAACATCGATGTTGAGATGGAAGCATCTAAGCTTGGAGGTGACCTTGTGAATTTAAGAGATCACTTGTGATTTCAAGAGATTCTGGGTCCATTGGATGGAGATGACTGATAGGGAAATTTCTGCATCAGCCAAGATGACCACTGACAGGAGATCTTGCCTGGCAAGTAGAGATTGATTTTGAAGGAACAGTGCAGAACTGTAGAGAAATATGACAGTTCCATCTTTAAAATTTTATACAAATTCTTTATATTCTAATGAAACTTAAATATTAATTTCCTAGAGGAATAATTTTTTTCTGTCAATGTGTGCTTTATATTTTGGGTTTTGCATTTTTCTTGTTTGTAGAAAATAAATACCTGTCCTATACCTGATTCATATTTTACTTTGAGTTCCTGTCTAGGGATCCCTTTGGGGAAGCCCTAGACCAGAGCCAAACTTAAGTTTTAAGTAAATCTTTCCCAAGGCATTGAATTGGGTGTTTACCAAGCTGAAGACTATGAGAAAAGGAGCTTCACTCCTCTCACTGTGGGAGGCCAGACTCCCACAGGACTGAACTTAGGTTAGATTGTACATGTGGGTTGAGAGCATATTTGGCTCCTTGGTGGAGAAGGTGCAGTAACTCAGCTCCTGGGGCTCAGCAGTGATTTTAATTATTACAGAAAGAAATAAACATCTGTCCCATACCTGATTTACATTGGACATTGAATATTTTTCTGCTCCATTCTTTGGGGAGACCTCAGAAATGAGTCAAACTTGATGTTTAAGTAATTGATCCTAGGGAACAAGGGCTGAGATTTAATGAGCCAAAGAGTTGAGAAAAGGGAACCTAACTCCTTTCATTGGTCCAGGATCCCTCAGGACTGAAACCAGTCCAACTGAGTGCTTGGGTGCAGAAGTGGAGAGGGAGAAGATGAAAATACCTTAGGTCCCTAGGGCCTAGCAGAGGGTTTTAATTGTTAAAAAAAGAAAAAAAGAAAAAAGAAAAAAAAAACCTAGCCCTTGTCCTCAAATGCTTATATTATACTGGCAAGTGAAATGGACTTGAAGTCAAAATACCAGAACCCCCAGTCCAAGTGATTGAGTCATTTACTAGCTAAGAGACCTTGAACAAATTAATTAATCTCCCTAAGATGAAGTTTATTCATCTGCGAAATGGAAATAGTGCTTATACCACATATCTTAGAGTCATTGTAAGAATCAGTTGAAGTCATATGTAAAGAAAGCCCCATGTGTGGCAAGAGCCCACATATAGTAAGGGAGTGCTGGCATGTGGCTCAAAGGGAGGCAGAATACACATCTTTAGCCTCTTCTCTCCAAAGCTTTCTCCAAGGGAAACTTTAATTTCGGACAGGAAAGGAAGGAGGAAGTTGGGGCCAGAGGCCATCACTCTGCTTTTTTTAAGAAATGCTTTAGAAAGAGTAGGTACAGGGATAAAATTTTATCTGTCTGCTCTCTTAAATATTGTTAGTCTAGGGAATATGATCAGTTTTAATCTAAATTCTGATTATTAGGGGGAAATAGGACCCTCAAGCTCTATATTCAAGGCTTGACCCATTTCCTACCAAATACCAGTTCCATAATGAACATCCACAGTGAACAGCAAAGAAACCTATTTATTTAAATCATAGCAAAACAGAAATCAGAGAAGGTATACATAGGAGAATACATGCCAGACAATATGGAGCAAAGGCACTCTCCCATTGGGAGCAATAAAACTCAACTCAATAAGAGAGCTCTGAATCTCACCCAAGGGGAACTTCCTGAAGTTGTTAGTGTAGCAAGCTAGGGATAGGGACATGATGGAGTCTTTGAGCTCCTCTTGTGTATTCCCAGAGTCTTTTACTTCAGCAACTTTGAGTGTGATTGTTCTCTTTCATTTTCCTTCTCAAAGCTGGAAGACAGAGCGTGCAAAGTAAGGTGAAGCTTTAAGAGTTCCAAAGAAGACTGGATGAGAGAGCTCATAACCTCACCAACTCTGCCTTGCTCTTCTTTATGGGGTTGGGTATCCATTTCCACCAATAAGACAGAGTCCCATACCAATGGGCTTTGGGACAGCATGCATTCATGCTTAGTACTCTGATAACCTTAAAGCACTGAATAGTATCGATGAGAGCTATTACTATAAGACTTGTGATTTGTGCATATGTGGCAGAAGAAAAGAAAAACACCAAGATTTGTTATAGTGCACTGTCTTTTGTTTTGGGAACATTTTTCACATTTTTTTTGTATTTGTTCTTATTGAATCTATTCCCAAATACATCTTTTTTTCACCTTCCACTCTCCTTTTTCTTCCTTTATTGTTGTGTTTCTGGGTTCCTTTTTTACACTTTCCTGTTTAATGACTCTGAGGTTTTCCCTTCTGCTTTCTCACATTTCAAAATCTGGTTTCATGTTGAAAAACTTTTGCCAAGGGAAATAACAAGAATTATGTAGTTCATTACACACTGAATTCTTTGTACATTTCTCCAGCTGAAAAGGGAGGTTGCTTTGTATCCCACTCACCCATTTCCTTTTGAGATCCTAAGTATGAATGAATAAAGATGGCATTTAAGCAAGCACTGATAAAGACAATCACAAATTTCCCTAAAAGTATACCTAGGTGGGCCCTTGTTGCTATCCTTTACAATAATTAGGCCACGGAATATATCAAATTTACTATATCAAAATGTCAAATTATGTCCCATTAATCATGACTCTAAAAGGAGAGACTTAGAAATGATATCTAAGGCCTTCTGGGTCTTAAATTCTATCATCTTATGAACCTTTCCTGGTCTTCATCTCTAGCACTAGTCTTTTATGTTTCTTCTGAACTTCATTCTCTTTCTATTCTAGCCAGCATGACTTGTATTCTCACCCTGTCACTTTTAACCTCACTCAAAATGTTTAAAGTTAAAGTGATCATTTCCCCTCTAACTAGTTCTCTCTTTGGGAATTCCATTTCTGCTAAAGGTACCATTCTCCCGGTTATGTGAATTTGAAAGTTTGGGAGTGATTTTTTAAAAAAATTTTTCCTTATTTCTCCCTCATTATCCAATTAGTCAGTAGGTTTTCCTTGATTTTTTTTTCTCCTTAAAGCCTGTTTAATCAGGCCCCCTTTAATTGTGTATTCACTATGAAGACCTTAGTCCAGGGCTTTATATTTAAGCCTGGCCTGCTATGGTAACTGTCTCCTACCAGATCTCTCTGCCTCCAATTCTTTCCACTCCCCTCCCCCCCCCATCTATTCTACAACCATCAATTAATATTTTTAACACATTGCTTTACTTTGCCCTTTTTTGAGACCCCCCCACCCTCACCCCCCAGTCCCTCACTACTGCCATGCTTGGAAGATAAATTAAAACTGCTTAGTCTGTCATTCAAGGGCTTCAACAGTATGACCACTTTCTGTCTCTTCAGCTTTAAAATGAATCCTCTACTATTGTCAAAATTCTTACTATTGTTCTTTGAAACACCATGTACAATCTCAAGTTTGTGCAATCTCAGTTGGATTTCTATTTCTCCTACTCCTCATTTGTCTAAGTCTTCTGCTTTCTCCACGGTCCAAGTCAACTCTCAGAAGAGGTGACTGACTCATACGGATGCCCTTTATGTCTTACGCTTGCCTCCACATACTCTGTGATCCAGCAACACTGGCTTTCCTGCTGTTTCTTGAACAAGATACTCCATTTCTCTGCTTTCAGTGTTGTCACTCTGTCCCTCATGTACAGAACTCTCTCCTTTTGTTTCCTTCAAGTCTCATCTGAAGTCCTACCTTCTGCAGGAAGTCTTTCCTAATTCCACTTAATACTTATGCTTTCAAATCTTGATTGTCTCCAATTTATCTGGTCTTGTGTTCACTTAGTTGTTGGCATTTTGTCTCTGCGTTAGATTTGAGAGCAGGGACCGTCTTTTACCTTTCTTTGCATCCCCACTGCTTAGTGTGCCTGGCACATAGAAGGTATTTAATAAATACTAGTTGAATTGACTGGGCTATGTGTGAAATTGTATGCAATATTCCATGCATACAGTAGGCACTAAATGCTGGCTGATTGTCCCAGCTACTTGTTTGTAAAACTCATTTGGTGGTTCCACCTTCTTCTCATATATCCATACATATATTGTGAAGGAAAGGATGGAATTTTAAGCTTTTAATTCCCAGTATCTAGTATGTTGCCTTAGATCTATAATAACTCTTCAATAAAATATTAGCTGAGGATATTTAAGAGTTGGTTCTATATTCAACTTAATTAGCATTAATTTATATTTGACTTATAAAATGTCCATTGTATTTTCTACAAAATGAAACTCGTGTTCAAGAAACTTTGGTTTTTAAAACTTAAGGATTTAAAAAAATTAGATTTATGATGCTGATGTCAAAAGACTGAATTAACCAAACCACTTTACAGGTTAAGGGTTCTTAGGGGTGTGTGTGTGTGTGTGTGTGTGTGTGTGTGTGTAACCCCCTTTGGCAATCTGGTGAAACCTAAGGACCCCTTCTCTGAATGTTTTTAAATACATAAAATGACAAAGGAAGGTAATTATATTGAAATAGTTATCAAAATACCAAGAAAACCAAATGCATGAACCTTCTGAAATCTCTATATTAATCCATGTTGAGAATTGATGTAGTTGCCAAAGTTTTCAGTTTTTTGGAGTAGATGGGTATGATTCCATCAGTGGTATATGTAAATTTGTCGATTATAACAGCTGCTATATTTTAATTTTATATCATTTTTGTAGGAAAGGTGGTGTTTATGTTTTTTTGAGACTCTGAAAAAATATGGTTGGTATTTGGCTGCTCCTGAATGCAGAGGTTAATCCTTAATCCCTGGGTTTGGCTCAGTAAGTAGGTAATTGGTAAGACAGGTGTACCTGAAGATATTGGGTGTCACCTTTGTAACAATGTACTTTCCATAAAGGCAGTCCAGTAAGTGCCTGGGTTGCTGGGCCTTCCCATCCAGACCCTACCTAAGCCCTTGCCTCTTCTGAAATTTGCTCCTCTTAGGCCCTAGGGCGAGCACCTAGAGGACTCTTAACGGTCTTCCATAAACTTTGAGGGTTGGTTAAAAACTGAAATCTCTTTTTAAAGGATCAAAGAAAGTTGGCCCTGAAAAGGATCTAGTCCAATTCCCTCGTTTTACAGATGAGGCAAATGAAGTCCAGAGAAGGGAGATGAGAGACTGAGTCAATAAAGATTTATTAAACACCAATTCTGTGCCAGGCACTGGGCTAAACTCTGGGTTTACAAAGAAAAGCAACTGCCTACCAATCCAGGCTCTCCAGAAGTTCATGCTGTAATGTGGGACACAACATACCAATATATTTATAAAAACACGCAACATACAGGATAAAGTGGAGATAATCAACAGGAGGAAGAGACTAGTGGGAATCAGTAAAGGCTTCCCGTAGAAAGTTGGATTTCAGCGGGGACTTGAGGGAATTCAGGGAAGTCCGGAGGCGTCGATGAGGATAGAGAAGCGTGGAGGACTACAGCCAGGGCAGAGGTGTGCATTAGAATGCAGGTCTCCTAATTGACAGCCCCTCAATAAACGTTAGTGGAACTGAATTGCACCCTCTGCACCACCGCAGATATCTTTGTCTCGGAACTGAGTCTCGCTTTCGCCACCGGAAAACCCCGCCTGCTTTCATCAGCTAACTTTCCTTTTCGACTCACGGTCCTTGCCCTCGTCCTCCTCTTCTTCCTCCTCCTCCCTCAGGAATGCTTGGGAATCCTGCGCATGCGCAGTGGTGGAACCCACCTCATACCACCCACCTCTCTCTAGGTCTCCTCACTCTGGAATGAGGATACGCACGATCCATAATGCGCTTGCGCATTCGGTTGAGGATTTGCTTACCTCGACTCTTCTACTCTAGACCACACTCTTCTCTGGGCGCTTCTCCGCCCCCCCAGCCCCTTGCTCATTGCCCTCCTACCCCGCCCCATTTCCAGTTTCTGCTGCACATCGTGAATCAATAAAGCTTTCAACAAGGAATTCTTCCGTAGCTAGGCAGTGCTCGCCGTCGCCATGGGTGTGTGTTGCGTGTATGAGCGCGGAGGCGGCTGCCAATAAAGTTGTACCTCTCGGGCTTCCTCCGCCCTCCCCATTCTCTCTCGGCCTCCGTCTCGAGTGTGCGCGCACGCTCTCCCCGGCCTCGCTCGGGGTTGGCTGCCGCAGAACTCGGGGTGGTAGCTGTGTGCTCGAGAGCGCATTTTTTCTCCTCCCTCCCCCTCCCGGTGTTTTAGTTCCCCGGCTTCCTCCCGCCGGCCGCCGTTTGTGTGTTTGTTTTTTTCTTTAAACAACTTTATTGTTCCCTCCCGGGTGGCAGCCTCCGCCCCCTGCGCTGTGCGCGTCCTCAGGATGCACTGAGGTTGCAGGGAGGCGGCGGCGGCGGCGGCGGCGGGTCCCGGTCCCCGGTCCCTCGCCCTCTCCTCCTAGTGCCCAGCCCAGGGAGGGGGGAGTTACGATGTCCGGCAGCCGCCAGGCTGGTCCCGGCGCCACTGGGACAGGGCCCGGCTCCTCCGCGGCCTCCTCAGTCACTTCCGCGTCGTCGTCGTCGTCGTCCTCCTCGTCGTCGTCGTCGCCGTCGCCCCCGTCCCTAACGGCGGTGGTGGCCGCGGCGGGGTCCAGCGGGGCCACCGGCTCCGGGGGCCTCGGGGCCACCGTGCGGCCTCTGCTGGTGGCCGCCGCCGTGTCGGGCTCGGGCGGCGGAGGAGGCGGAGGCGGGGGCGGGGGCGGCGGGGCGCTGGCCGCGGGCCTCTCCCGGCTCGGGGGCTCGGCCAGGCCCGGGAGCGCAGTCAACGGCGGCGGTGGAGGCAGCTCGGGCAGCGGGAGCAGGAAGCGGCCTCTGCTCACCCCGCTGTGCAATGGGCTCATCAACTCGTACGAGGACAAAAGCAACGACTTCGTCTGGTGGGTGGAGAAGCATCCCTCTTCCCCATCACTCCATTCCCCTCCCCTTCTTCTGCTGGGTGGGATGCGCGGGCGGGAAGGGGGGGAGGTCTCGGATGGGAGCAGGTGATGGAGGGTGAGGGCAGCGCGTGCTGGAGCTTGTAGCTTGGGAGCAAATGGGCGGCGGGTGGGTGTCCGGGGTCTTTCCATAGGAGGCAGTTCTGGTGGATAGGGGGGTTACACCGAGCGGGAGATGGGGGGGAGTGCAGAATAGGGGATAAGAGGAACGAGTCAGGAAGTCAAAGCCCTGAGTTCAGCAAGTGCTAGGGGAAAGAGCTCCAATACTTGTTGAATGGAATTGAAGTGTAGGAGGGCATCTTTGGTGGAGTTATTGAGAGTGAGGATGGAAGCCCTTGGCATGCCAGTGAATTCCTTGGGCATACTCAAGTTTATCGAGGGGATTGTGAATAAAGAGAATGCACGGGTATTGCTATATGTGAAAGGGATATTAAGTGCCATTAGACTGAACTTTATGAAAGTAGACTGTTTTTTGCTATTATTTGCATCCCCAGTACTTAACAACAGTGCCCGGAGCATTGGCGATGCTTAATAAATGGTAGCTGACTGACTGATTACCTGCAAATGTGCTAAGCATTGTTTAATATGTATACACAAATATACGTGATATATTTCTGCTTATTGTTAGCTTATATCCATCGTCTCTGTACGGTGAATCCTGCCAGTGAGACTATTAGTCTATTTGAAGTCAATGAGAAACTATTTTTTAATGTCTTAGGCAGATTTCCGTGTACCACATATATTATGCATTGCTACACAATTTTTAGCACTTTATTTATCATGACATGTGTTTATTAAGCATCTGCATTGGAGGTGAAGTGTAATATAAAACTGAAAAATTTTCTGTCCTCATGGAGCTTATGTTCTAGTGGGGAAGATGTACAAATGCCCATATGCAAGTATGCACTAAACAAGCTGAAAGTAGTTTTTGTAGGGAGGGAACTAGCGGCTAGGGATAATCAGGAAAGGAATATAGAAAATGATACTAAGTTGAGTCTTAAAGGATTCCAGGTATTTCAAGAGATGGAAGTAAGGAGGGAGTGTATAGCAAGCATTGGCAGCAGCCATTGCAAAGGCTTGGATGGAAGATGGAGCATCGTCATAGGTGAAGAGCAACAAATAGGCTCCCATGAGTTCTTGAAGAAAAGTAAATGTATAAGAAGACTAGGAAGGTAGGAAGGATCACACCAAAGCCTTTTGAGTTGGGAGCATAAGGAGGAGTGTTGCCGTTTTGCACATGAGGGCACTGAGGCTCAGATGGGTGGAATGCTTCACTCACTGTGAAACAGCCAGTAAGTATGAGCATTGTGGTATGGATTCAGGTTCTGACTCAAAGGGTAGAGGGCTGGACTTGGAGTCAGGAAGCCCTGAATGAAAATCTAGCTTCAGACACTAGCCAAGTGACCCCAGGCAAGTCACTTAACCTGTTTGCCTCAGTTTCCTCTACTGTAAAATGGAGATAATAATAGCACCTACCTCCCAGGTACCTACCTCAATCCTATCAGGATTATTGTGAGGATCAAATGAGATAATATTTGTAAAAAAGTACTTTGGATAGTGATTGACACATCTGCACATAGTAGGTTCTTTATCAGTGTTTATCCCTTTCCATTGTATATAGGTTACTAGAGGTTGAATGGTTGTAATTCAAATTATTTATGGCAATTCGTAGCCACATTTTTTTTTTTTTGGCATGGAGCAGTTGGACTCCAGCTCAAAGAGAGGTGATTGTTCCATTAGGAGCACTTTGGAATTTGGGATTTTCTTCAGTGGCTGTAGGTTTGATGGAATGATTACTAAAGCTTTCTAGATTGATGACTGTAGTGGAATTTGGAAGTTGATATTAATGACTTAAATTTGTATAATCACATATGTAAGAATGATCCTTGTACTGATGCAGATTGCATTCATTTATGTCTTAGTAGACCACCTGAAGGTTGAGTTGCAGTAGCTGACATTAGTAATCACCAGCCTTCTGGGGATGAGCCTCCCAGTTTTGACAGGTTTGTCTTTTGTCTCCAGATTGGTAGTTGAAGCATTTACGATTTAGTAGGACCTGCCAAAGCTTGCTCTTCGTTAGCCTAACCTTCAAAAACCCAGGGTCCCCTCCATACCATAAAAAGGAGGACAGAGTTAAGAGGGTGCTGAAATTCAGATGGGCAAGCTGATTTAGCCAGTGTCACATGACTACTTAGCTTCATAGGTGAGACTTGACTCCATCTTTCCATCAACGTTTATTGAGCACCTTTTGTGTGCCAGGTACTGAAGGCCCTTGGTAACACAAAGTTAAAAAAAAAAATGAAACAACATTTGGAGGACTAAGGGCTTGGAGAGAGTCATACAAAGTTTTAAGTAAGATACTGTCTCTGTCCTTATGGAATTTATAACCCAATCCTGCAAGCATTTATTAAGTGTCTATTCTGTGGAAGCAGCTTGGGATACAAAAATAAAATGAAAAATGAAATGAGACAAACACAGCAGCTTTTGACACTGTTGATTACTCTTTCCTCCTTGATACTCTCTTTTCTCTAGGTTTTCAAGATACCCTACTCCTGGTTCTTCTCCTCTCTGACCACTCCTCAGCCTCCTTTGTTGGATCCTCCTTCAGATCATGCCCTCTAACTGTAGGTGTCCCTCAGGGTGCTCTCCTGGGCCCTCTTTTCTTCTCGCTCTCCACTATTTCACCTGGTGCTTTCACTAGTTTCTGCAGATTTAATTATTCTCTCTGTGCCAATGATTCTGATATCTACTTATTCTGCCCCAATCTTTCTGCTGACTTCCAGTATTAAATATTCAAATGCCTGTCAGACATCTTGAAATGAATGTCCTGTAAATACCTTAAACTCAGTTTATCTAAAACAGAACTCATTATCTTTCTAAACCCCTCCCCCCCACCTTCTCTAGTACTATAGAGGACAATACCATCTTCCTTCTTTCTTCCTAGTCTCTCAGCCTCACAACCTAGTAATCATCCTGGACTCCTAATTCATTTTCTTTTTCTCCCTCTCACTCTTCTTCTTCTTCTCTCTCTCTTCCTCTTCCTCTCCCTCTCTCCCTCTCTTTCCCTCTCTCCCCCACCCCCAACTGCCTTTCCCACCTCTGCAGTATCATATTTGTTGCCAAGGCCTTTTGATTTCACCTTTGCAATATCTCTTGAGTACACCCCCTTTTCTTCTTTGACACTGCCACCGTTTTAGTACAGGCCCTGATCACCTTATGCTTGGATCATTTCCGTAGCCTACTGGTGGGTCTTCCTGCCTCAAGTCTCTCCCCACTCTAACCCATATTCCATTCAATGACCAGAGTGGTTTTCCTAAAGCTTATGTCCAACCATATCACCCCACTATTCAGTAAATTCCGGTGGCTCTCTGGTTGCCTTCAGGATCAAATGCAGAATGGTCTGTTTGACATTCAGAGCCTTTCATAACCTAGCCCCCTCCTACCTTTCCAGTTTTCCTACATTTTACTCCCAGATATGTACTTTTTGATCCCATGATACTGGCCACCTGGTTTTCCATGAACAAGACACTCCATCCTGGGCATTTTCTCTGAATATCCCCCATGCCTGGAATGCTTTCCCTCCTCCGCTTTGATCACTGAACTTCTTGACTTTCTTTTAAGTCCCAACTAAAATCTTTTATTGGAAGTCTTCCCCTTCCCTTCTTAATTCTAGGGCTTCCATTCTGTTAAGTATTTCTTATTTATCCAGTATATGGCTTACTTTGTATATTTTTGTTTGCATGTTGTCTCCTCCATTATATTGTAATCTCCTTGAGTAGAAGGATTGTCTTTTGCTTCTTTTTGCATCCCCAGTGCTTAGCACAGTGCCTAGCTAATAGTAGGTGCTTAATAAGTGTTTATTGATTGATTGAAGTGCATTAGAGTTGAAAATCAGTCACGTTGGACTAATAAAGTTTGGGGAAGGAAATCAGGGAAAACTTGCTTCAGGTCTCTTAACTCATAGGATTAGACCAAAGAGGGACCCTAGAAATAATTACAATGACATTTATATATTACTTTAAAATTTACCAGTTGCCTTACATACATTATCATTTGAGTCTTATCTTAATCTATGAAGTAGGTACTTCATGTAGTATTATTTCCATTTTATGGATGAGAAACCTGAGTGTCAGAGAAAGTGATTTGTCCATTGTCACACAGCTAGTAATTGGAACCCAGGTATTCTTTACTCCAAGTCTAGCATATCTCTGCTATGTCATTCTGTCTTATAGATCCTCTAATATAATTCCTTCATTATACAGTTAGGAAAATTGTGACCTAGTGAGACTTAATGATTACTCCAAGATACAGTTAGTAGCAGGATCCAGATTTGAACCTTGGTTTTTTGATTCCAAATTCATTGCTTTTCCCCCTACAATGGGCTGCTTTCAAAATGAAGTCAATTTTTCCTTCCTGGGAATTGAACCCTGTTTGCCTTGAGATCATACCATAAGAGCAGTTGGTTGAAAAAATTAATGCTGTTTTGTCTGGAGAAGAGAAGACAGTAGAGACATGATTACTTTCTAGGTTTTGGGAGGGATGTGGAAGTAGAGAGGTTAATCTTACTAAGACATAAGCTGGCTCTATGTGAGACAGGGGTGAAGGAGGAGGTAGTGGTAGAAGGCATGAGTAATTTGAGATGAGGAAGAGAGAACTCATGATTAATGGCTTTAATTTTTTTCTGTAAAATATGAGGCAAGTTTTTTAGCTGAGAGAATGGGGGAAATGAGAACCATGGGAAGTTTGAGGAGGGATAAAAGTATTTGAAAGAGTGGACTATTGAGTTCAAATTGAAGATGATACTTAATGACAGACCTGGGATAGATAGATGGATAGACTAAGCATTTATTAAGCACCTACTCTATGTTGTGCTATGCTAAACATTTTAGAAATGTTGTCTTATTCGATCTCACAACCCTTTGAGATAGGTACTATTATTATTTTGTTTTACAGTTGAGGAAACTGAGGCAGATAGAAGTTGATTTGCTCGGGGTCACACACCAAAACTTAGGTTTTCCTGAGCCCAGTCCCAGCAATCTATCCATCACGTCATTTAACTGCCCCCAGGTGTCTGATATGCTCCTGAGGGCTCTATTCAGGAATTTTATGGATTGGAAAATGTTTTGGCTGTTGGAATAAAGGTAGTTCCTGCTAGTAATTTCATTCATTTATATTTTATCAACTTTCCTTGATGTGTGAAACCGCCTTGAGTGAATTTATATTTTCATTTGATATTTTCATTGTACCCTTTTAAAATGGTACAGTGCTTTTCACTTGAATCCTAGATAAGTATTGAATGATGTTAAACAGGATTTGATTAAGTGACAGATGTGTTGGTACTCACAGGGCAGAGAGAAAATGCTACCAAAAGCTGAAGGGAATGTGTATAACACTGCTGTATTCTAGAATTGAGACAAATATTTAAAATAGTTTGTGCTTTTCATTTTATTACTTATTTTCATTTTGATCCTATGTAGAGTGAAAACTCTAGATCTACAGTGAAAAGGTTTTGGGAGAATTTCTGAGTTTGCCAGTAGCTGTGGACAAATAAATCACTTAGTAGCTCAGAGCCTCAGTTTCCTCATCAGCAAAGGAAGGATAATATCTGTACCATCTGACTTATAGAGTTGTTGGGAGGTAAATGATCTATAAACTGATTACTGTGTGTTAATGGTCTTAAAATAATGTCAGTGAGAAATCATTTAAATTATGTTTTATAGATATGGCATCTAAGATACAGAAGAGAGATTTGGTTAATTCACAGTTATATTACAATTCCTTAGCACAAAAGTAATAAAATAGTAACTTATATTTAGTAAGGAGGCATATGGTATAGTGAATAGAGGGCTGACTTCAGAATCAGAATCACTTTATTTCAAGTCCTGCTTCTGACATACTGGCTGTCTGAACTCAGGCTAATAACTTAAAATCATTCTGTGCCCCCAGACAACTTTCTAAGACAGCGGTTCTCAACCTGTGGGTCGCGACCCCTTTTGGGGTTGAATGACTCTTTCACAGAGGTCACAGGGGTCACCTAAGACCATCAGAAAACACATATTTCTGGTGGTCTTAGGAACCGAGACACCACTCCTCTATCCCAGGCGGATCCGCCCACATGCAGATACGTCCACATACGAGTATTAAAGGGTCGAGGCATTAGGAAGGTTGAGAACCACTGCTTTAAGAAAGGGCTTTTGACTTTTAACTTTCTTTTGTAATTCTATGTGTTTCACACTTTTTGCCTTGAAAAACGTTATTCTGAGAAGTCTGTCTGTAGCATTCATCAGACTGCCAAAGGGGTCCACGTCACAAAAGAGTTTAATAACTCAAATCAAGGACTTGATCTACTTAGGTAGAAGGATTTAACTCACTGAGTCTCCTATACCATTAAACTTACAGGTTTGAGGAAAAAAATACAACTCATATTTCTACAACCCTTTTAAGTTTTTAAGAAATGCTTTCTTCACAGCTACCACTTATTCTTATCTGTAAGGGAAGTAGTGTATATTTCCAGTTTACAGATCAGGAAGCAGAGACTGTGAAAGTAGATGAATTTCCTATGATCATGAGTGAGATGGGATTGGAACTCAGACTTCTTCACCACAAATTCAGTACTTTAACCACAATTCCAGAAATATAATTTCCTTTCATTTTCTCAGAATTTTCCACCAGAAATTCTTTTAATGTCTGTCTCTTTAAATGAACTGTTTTATTTTGTTTACTTACATTTCTCTTATGTGTAAATCCTCTGCCTATGGTTAGGCGGTGGGATAATGTTACTACAGATGTTTCAAGAGTTCTAACTTCTGTAAGAAGATAGATTGAAGTCTTGGGCTTCTGTTTTAAAAAAAACCTATTCTAACTATTTAGAGAAGAGTGGGAAGTAGAAAGAAAAATTTTGATATGAAGAGACTAAAAATGGTTGGGAAATATGGGTTAATTTTATATTTCAATAACCAGTTTTTTTTTTCTGTGATACTATTGCCATTCTCTTGATCATCAAAACTGAAAACCTTGGAATTACTTTTGACTTTTCTTCTTTACCCTTCCTTTCTTTCTTATATACTGTCACCTAGTTTTGTTTATCATGTCTTATATTATTCTCTTTTTTTGAATTCCCATTGCAAACACCCTTTTCCAACTTCCTCATCTTGTGTATGGGCTGTTGCAATAGTCTAGTGTTATGTACAACAAAAACTTAGAATAAACATTTGTTAAATACTGATTGTATGTTCTGCTACCTGCCAACAGAGTTAGAAAATTTATGTAAGGCATAGCAGTCTTGCCTGTAAGGAGGTGAATGTCTTTTGGGAAGAATAGGTATAAACACAGGCAATACACAATATTAGGATCATATGGTCATAGAATTAGAACTGGAATGGACCGTAGAAGACATCTAGTCCAACCTCCTTATTTTACAGTTGAAGAGACAGGCACAGAGAAGTTGAAAATTGCCCATGGTTAAGTTACACGGGTACTAGATATCCAGGATAGGGCTGGTCCTCAGATTCAGTATCCTTTGCTTTTTTCTTCTGTACCATGCTGCTTCTGACATGATAACCTTTATTAGAAGAAATTACTGTGTGAACTGGAAGAGGAGGGAGGAGGTCTTTATCAACTTTGGGAATCAAAGAAAGATTCCTGAGAGGTAGCATTAGAGGTGAACTTAGAAAAATAGTAGTGATTATAGAAGATGAAGAGGCATACACACACAAAGTTAATAATATGAGCAGAGACATGAGTGTTGCATATTAGGACACTTCAGCATACATATTGATGCTCTTGCAAACACCCTAACCTCCAAGTTCCTCAATTTATTTCCTACAACCTATACTTCTACCCCAACTCAGCTACACACAGAAATGTACTACTTCCATGTTCTGGAACTGAAATTCTCTTATATCTTACAGTCTATTGTTGTCATTCACTTTTCCCTCTGCCGTGCAACCGTAAATATTGTCATCATGTACTTCAATTTTGAACCTTCAGTTCTTTCCCAGGCCACCAATCCATTGATGACTACACTCTTCCTTTCCTTTTCTTGACCCTTTATTGGACGAGTTCAACTCTGCACTGTCATTTTCTCTCTAATTCTTTGCGCACCTTTCACATTGCTGATCTTCCCCTGCCAAATCCCAGCTTTGGATTTCTCTTACCATCCATCTGTGTGTGTGCTGCTGAATGAAACTGGAGAAAATTTTTTTAACCAAACTGTACTGACTGGTTCCACTACAGATTTGTGTTACATAATCTCATCTGGGTCCTCACTACAGCAAAGCAGTACTTGTATTGATTTGTAATTAAGTAATCCTTAATTAACTTACCATCTTACTTATGGTGGTTTTTCCAAACCTTTTCATTGCTCCTCATACTTTACCTGACTACTCTTCACCTTATTCCCTCAGCTGAGAATCTTGCTATGTATTTCACTGAAAAAACTGAAACTATTAATGGATAACTCCTTACGCTGTCTTTCTTGTCTCACACCACTCAACTGCCTTCTGGCAGGATCTCTTCCTTCACTCCCATCTCACATGAAGAGTACTCTTTCCTCTTGCCAAAGCAAACCCCTCTATACGCACAAGCCCCATCCTGTCTTCTCTAACATATTACCCCCTTTATCATTTCAACTCACGAATCTTCTGTCTCTTCCTGTTTTTTGGCTGCTTCCCTGCTACCTATAAATATGCCTATCTTTTCATTTATTTCTGCTCTTGTCCTAAATCTGACCTTCCTTTTGCAGCTAAACTTAATGAGAAGTCCATCTACAATTAGTACCTTTACTTTATTCTTACTCTTTTTAAACTCTGCAGTCTGCTTTCAGCCTCATATTTCAGCTGAAATTGCTTTATCCAAAGATACCAGTTATCTCTTCTTCATCGCCTAATCTAATGACCTTTTCTCATTCTTCATTCTTCCTTAACTCTCTTTAATCTTTGACACTGTTGATCATTCTCTTCTCTTTTATATTCTCTTCTGTCTAGATTCTCATGACTCCATTCTCTCCTGTTCTCTTCCCTAATGGACCAATCCTTTTTATTCTCCTTTTCTGAATCTTTATCCAGGTTGTGGCTATTCACAATGAATGTTTCCCAAGTTTCTGTTGTGGGACTGCTTCTCCCTGTATGCTATTTGATGTGGTGATCTTATCAACTCACATGGATTCAATTTTCAGAAATCTCTATGTGGATCATTCTCAGGTCTATTTATCCAACCCTAACCTCTTTCCTGATATCTCCCATCTCTGACTGCCTCTGGAACTTGATGTTTTGCAGACATCTGAAACTGAACAGGATTACATTGAGGCAGCTACATGGCACAGTGAATAGAGTGTTGGACTTGCAGTCAGGAGGAGCCAGGTTTAAATATTGCCCCGGATGACACATGACTAGTTACATGGCCTTGAGCAGGTTCTTAACCTCTGTCTGCCTCTGTTTTCTCATTTGTAAAATGAAATCCTATTTGTATACCGCTTTCCTGACTTTAAAGTGCCACATAAATGCTGGTTCATATTATGTCCAAAACAAAATGCATCATGTTCCTTTCAAGTCCTCTTCTCTTCTTAACTTTCCTATGTATGTTCAAAGGCAACACCATCCTTTCTGACCTTTGCAATTGAGGAGTCATCTCTGGTATACACTTCCTTCTCTTTCCTCTGACACTGCTACCACCTTGGTTCAACACCCTCATTACCTTATACCTGAACTGGCTCAATAGCCTTCTGCTTGGCTCACTGCTTCAAGTTTCTTCCCACCCCAGTATATCCTCAGATGTCAGATTGATTTTCTTAAAGAGCAGGTGTGATTTTTGTTGTTCTTTAACAAACACCAGTAGCTTGCTATTACTTTCAGGATCAAATATAAAGTCCTCTGTTTGACTTTCAGAGTTCTTTCTAACCTGACGCCCTCTTAATTTGCCAGTCTTCTTACATCTTATTTCTCCCCATATACTTTGTAATCCTGGATTTCTTTGCACAAGTAGTTCCATGTCTTCTGACTCCACACATTTTCACTGGCCTAGAATTCATCCCATGCCTGGAATTCTCTCCCTCTTTGTTTCTCTGCCTCCTGGTATCCCTGCCTTCCTTCAAGCCTCAGCTCAAATCCCACTCTGTGCAAAAAGCCTTTCCTAGTCCTTCTTTAATGTTCTCTCATTCAGAGATTATGTCCAATTTAGCATGTATATCTTGTTTATCTGTAATTTTTTTTTTGCATGTTGTCTTCTTTTACCACTAGATGGTGAGCTCTTTGAGGGCAAGGTTAGTTTTTGTCTTTGTTTGTATCCCCAGCATTTAGTGCAGTGTCTGGTAGATAGTGGGTGCTTATTAAATACTTGTTAATTTAACATGTATTAGTGGAAGTTTCTTTCAGGTATGAGTTAAACTGGATTCTATGCCTTCTAACTCAAATTCTGTGATTCTGTTTCACACTTTTACACTGCTACTACACTCTCTTAAATTCCATTTCATTAGATTGGATTTATCATTCTAGGCTGTTGAGATCATTTTTGGTCTTGACCCTTAGCTATGTATCCTGAGGATAAAAAGTGTTGGGTAATTGTTACCATCATCCACTATCTTTGTCTCATCTATTTAGCAGCAGTTCTTTTCATCAGAACTTTTAACACAAGTTCTTACTTTCTTCAGCATTTCATTCTTCAGTACTTCCCAGCACTCTTGGGCTTACCTCATCTGCAAAATTTTAGGCTGTGAGATAATATTTCTTTGACCCCTTTGAAATTTGCTTTCTTACACCTAAGGTACATGTCAGACCATCCTTCACTTTGACCTTTCCCCAGCAATTCTAAGGTAGAATGGGCCATTCTTCTCAGGTTTCTTATTGCTTATATTTCGTAAGCCAATTCTTTGTTGATCAGCATCAGGTCTAGACTAAGTGTACCCTTTACTTGGTTTCTCCACACTTTGATGTATGTACTGGACATTTCTTAGCTGTTTTGTGTTTGGCAGAAAAAGAGTAATGGGGTGAGAGGAGGGTTGGGAGGGATCATAAAAAGAACTCCCTAAGATTTTTTCATATTTGAGTTTCCCATCAATTATCTTTACACAGATTGCTCCCAGATCTTTATATTCAGCCTTAATTTCTTGTGTGATCTCCAGCCCACCACTATGATGACTTGTAGGCATCTCAGTCAGTCAGTCAGTAAACATTTATTAAATTCCTACTATGTGCCAGGCACTGTGCTCAGCACTGGGGAAACAAATATGGAAAAGATTGTCCCTGCCATCCAGGAGCTTACAATCTATTGAGGGTGGGGGTGGGAAGGAAACAACAAATAGAAAGAAGCAAGAGTATGTGTGGAGTCCAGTCCAAAGAGTCCAAGCAGGTAGGAAATGAAGAGGTGACTGGCCTGGGTGCTCGTATTCAAAGACTTTTACAAGCTGATCTCAGCATATCTTTCTAGCTTTATTATACGTTATTCTATCACCTTTCTCTATGTCTTTTCATTGGGTCTCCCTCATACCAGGAATGTACTCCCTCCTAACTACCACCTCTTGGAATCTTTTATTTCCATAAAAACTCTGCTCAAGTTTTGCTTTCTTCATGAAATCTTTCCCGATTTCTTCCCTGTCTGCTAGTACCCTCTTCCCTCAGAATTACTTTGTATTTAGTTGTTACATACTTGTATATGTACATGTTGTCTTCGTTGAGAATGTAACCTCTTTGAGGCAAGAACTGTTTCATTTTTATCTTTGTATCTCCCTAATCTAGCATAGTGCCTGGAACATGGTATTTAATAAAGGCTTTTGTTGATTAATATTCAGAAGAACTCATCTTAGTCCCTTTTAGTTCCTTCCCTTTCTTTTGTTGATTACTTTCCTTCCTACTAACCCAGGGTGGTAACCTCTGAGATAGCCAAGTCTTCTTTCCTTTTACCCCTGTCTAGTCATTTGTCAAGTTATATAACATCCACCTTCACAATATCTCTTGTGTCATGTAGGTATCACCCTAGTTCTGGGTCTCCACTGCCTCTCAAGATTGTTGCAGTAGACTGCTATTGATCTTTCTACTTCCATTTTCCCCCCTCTCTAACCCATTATTCACTATAGCTGCCAGAATCATTTTAAAGCACAGGTGTGATCTTGCGGGGTGGGGGGGGAGGCACCCAAACGTTAAACCTGCAGAGGCTACCTATTGTTTCTAGGATAAAATCCAAAGCACTTAATACATTGATATTCATGGTCCATCCTTCTAGCCTTAAATTACTTATCTTCATGCATTCTATGTTCCAGCCAAACTGAGTTTATTAGTCTCTCTTACATTCTTGCATTTGTACTAGAATACACTGTCACTTAGTCTTTGTCTTTAAAAATCCTCATCTTCCTTCAAGGCTCAACTCAGTTTTCTAGTCCATCTCAAAAGTCTCACTGAGATTGCCCTCTCCCTCTTTAAAATTATGTTCTATTTCTTTGTGTATATATTGTGCCTAGAAGTGGAATGTAAGAGTAGGAACTGGTTGTTACTATGTCTTTAGATCTGAGCACAATGCCTTGACATAGACATTTAGTAAAAATAATGATTGAAAGGAATTAATCTTAATTTATAGGGGCAGTATTGTATGCACAGAGAGGTTGCTACTTGACCATATTTATTTAGTAAGTGCTATAGATGAAATTTGAATCCAGGTCTTATTTAATCCAGTTCTTTTCTCACTACAACATGCTACCTCCATGTTGTACATTTCCCTTTAAAAGCCTACAGAACTAGGAAGGAACTGGTAGTTTTGTTTCTGTCTTGAAGGCAACTAAAGACATAGGGATTGACACTTGTTCTAGAGGTCACATGTATATTCAGTGGCAGAGACAAGGCTAAAATCTTGTTCTTTTTTTGACTAAGGAGTAAAATATTCTGGTAGCCTATGTTGCTTTCCTCTAACACAGGAAAAAGGGTCAGTTGAGTATTAAAGTGTGTGTTTGTTTTCTAATTGTAAAATAATAAACACCAGGAAAGCCAGGCAGCCATTGAGATAATATGAAATCATATTCAGTTCTATTCAGTAAACATTTATGAAATTATTTAGTATTTCCAATGCATGATGCCAGGTACTTGGAATACAAAGAGCCAAAACTGTGTAATTTCTGCCACCAAGAAGGGAGTCACATAGTCTAATAAGAGAGATATTGCATGTATAAAAGTATGATAAAAATTAGGACTTGATAAGGGGTAGAGTTCCAGGCAGAGTACTATAAAATAATTTGAGGGCTTAGATCACTTTCATGGGTAGAAATCAAGGTAGATTTCATAGAGAAAGTGCTATCTGATCTAGTCCTTGAAAGAATGAAACATTTCAGCAAGTAGAAATGTGGAGGCAGTATGTTCCAGGCATGATTGATGGTACTTTAAAGAAATTGAGACAAATATTGGACTCTAAATGCCTCAGTGCTGACCATGGTCCCAGACTTATGATGCTTACTTCTGCTACTTAGAACTCTAAAAAGTGGAAGCTGAGTCCTTATCTTACTTTTGAGTTCTAGGACCCTGAAGATATCTGGAATCACAGAATTTTTAGAGTTAGAAGGGTCTTCAGAAAGTCACCTGCTACCTTCTTTTGATTTCAGCATCACTCTTAAAATGGAAAAGGATTGGTGTGGGTGTTGAGATCTTACGTAATAAGTCTGTGAAGACTGGCATTTGAAAGAGATGAGGAAAATGCTAGGCCTCTCTTACTGAAAGGGTTGAGCCTCTGGTAAATACATGAATGAATGCTTATAGCAGTAATTGAATACTTTCTGTGTGCAAATCACAAATCATAATCCCTGGGAATACAAATGGAAAGGGAATGGGGGAGACTTGACATATGGAAGATTTCAACTGCAAGTCAGATGGAAAGGTCCCTTGTTTCTGAGGGTATAGTGGCAAAACATATGGGTAATGCCTCTTCTTTAATATCATATACATTGATAAAATCATATCAGTTTCCGATGTTGAAACATTTGACAATCTCAAGGATTTTGGTGACTAGAACTTTCTTTCTGGTCTTTAGTAGCTGTGGCTATAGCATTTGCAACTGCAGTTGCCAGACTGTATCTTGATGAGGGTTGCCTCACAGGATGATGATTGTGGGCACTGGGAGGGAAGCTTTACTATTCCAAAAACTCTTGGGCCTAAGGGCCTGGATTGTCTCTGAAAGATGGTAGTCAAGTGGTGGTGGGGATTTGACTTGCCTGACACCTGCTGCTTCTTATCTCTCTCTCAGGTTGCCCCACTGCTTTAGATAGGCAGACTTGCTTGTCCTGTGAATCGCAGTTGGTGGAGATGATTGATCTGTTCCTCATAAAATTTGTTCCAGTGCAGAATAGATCCTGGTACTGAGATAAAGACTTTAGGCCATTTTAAATCTTTTCTCACTTGTTTTTGCTATTTTCCATGAAGAAAAGTGACCTGTGAGGGCACTGCTGTTTAGAAGACAAATTATTCCTCAAAATTGATATGTTGCTTTGTGAACCACAGGTCCTATAATACCTTGGGACAGTTTTTTTTGGTTTGTAAAAATATAGAATATTTGATACAGGAATATCACCAAAAGTGTGTGTGGATACACATACACACACATATATACATATGGTCATAGCAATTCATGCAGTTTGTTTACTCTTTGGTCTTGGAGGGATTCTGATCTTCCCTATTCAGTGAAGCTCTCTTTCCTGTGATATCATGGATCTTTGCAATATTAAAGAATATCACTGATATCACTGGAGAAAGCACTATGACACTCTGGCTAGTGCTAGGGAAATAGTTCCCTCTAGGAAGTTTGATAATTAGATCAAAATCTTCATAATTAGGAAATTAATGAAATCTGATTCAATTAGAATTGATATTTGCAAGTAGCATGAAATGACTGATAGCATTTTTGTTATTACTTCAATAACAATAGTAAAACATTTATATAGTATTTGAAGATTTTTTTAAAAAACATTTTTATTTTTTGGAGGCAATTGGGATTAAGTGACTTGTCCAGGGTCACACACTAGTAAGTGTCTGAAGTCGGATTTGAGCTCAGATCGTCCTGACTCCAGGGCTGGTGCTCTATCTACTTTGCCACCTAACTTGCCTTATATTGTATTTTAAAGTTTGCAAAGGATTTACATACATTATCTCATTTTGTCCCTGTGAAGTAGGTACTCTTAATTTTATAGATAAAGTAACAGAGACTCAAAGAGTTTTGTCACATATTAGTTGTGTGCCTAACAAGTGTTTCCCCTTTTCCAACTCTAGCATTTTATCCCTTAAACCAGAAATTATTAACCTTTTTTGTATCATGGGGCTGAATGGCAGTCTAGTGAAGCCTATGTATATGTCCCTTCTCAGAATAATGTTTTAAAATGTATAAAATACATAGCATTACAGAGAAAATCATATTAAAATAAAATGTGATTTTTTTTCCACATCCAAGTTTCCAGATGCCAGGCTAAGTAAAGAACGCTTGCATTAAATAATGGCAAAAGAAGAGAAACAAAGTCATCTGAAATGGAATTAAAGGAGTGGGTGAAAGAAAGCATATTTAGGGAATGTCCCAAAGGTTTTAAACTTGAATATCTGAAAAGTACACTTAAGACTTTTGGAATACTCTACAGCTTGACAGTTTAAAATTTTGCTTCTTATCACAATGGCTCTTGTAGAATAAAATTTTATATAGACAGTGAAATATTTGATCTAGTACACTACTAATTTTTTTTAACCTGAGAGTTACTGTTAAGACATTCTTCCCTATTGCAAAGAGTTTTTGTTTTCCAAAAGTCTGATATAGTTTGGTTCTATATAATTGAGGTAGAATTTTAATTCTTTTTCTTGATAATATTTGAATCATAGGTTTACATGTCTCTTTTTAGAAGTGATGATAGTGGTGTATTCTGGGATACATTTTAGAGATTTGGAATGGCTGTTCCTTAACCACCTAAAGTAAGCTAGTTTGTTATTTTTCAATAACATATTGTCTTACTGTTGGTTTGAGGAAACTTTTCCATTAAAATTATTACCACTCTTAGATGCAGAAAAATTTCTATGTTGTAAAAACTAGGTTTTTATATTTTGTTCCCATTATTATTTCCCAATCTTTAACTTTATGCTAGGCATTCTTATTATCACCAATGTATCATTTATTTATTAAGTTCATATTGTGAATATTTTATTTTTAAAAACCTTTTATTTATTTATTTTTCGTTTTCAACATTCATTTCCACAAGATTTTGAGTTACAAATTTTCTCCCTGCCTTTCACCTACCCCCCCAAACCAAGATAGCCAGCTTACTGAATACCCCTTCCCCCAACCTGCTCTCTCTTAGATCCTCCCCCATCACCGCCTCCCCGCAACTTTCTAGTAGGGCAAGATGGATTTCTATACCCCATTGCCTATATGTAAAAAACAATTTTTTTACATTTGTTTTTAAAATTTTGATTTCCAGATTCTTTCCCTTCTTTCTTCTTCACCAACCCCCTACTGGGAAGACAATTCAGTACAGGTTGTTGTACATGTGTAATTATGCAAAATGTTTCTATAGTAGTTATGTTGTGAAAGACTATATTTCCCTCCATCCTATCCTGCCCCCCTACTTATTCTATTTTCTTCTTTGACCCTGTCCCTTTTCAAAAGTTTTTGCTTCTAACTACTCTCTCGCCCAATCTGCCTTCCCTTCTAAGATCATCCCCTCTCTTGTCCCCTTCACTCCTACTTTCCTGTAGGGTAAAATACCTAATTGAGTGTGTATGTTATTCCCTCCTTAAGCTAAATTTAATGAGAGTGAGATTGACCCCTTCCCTTTCACCTTCCTGTTCTTCCCCTCCATTGTAACATTGCATTTCTCTTGCTTCTTTTATATGAGATTATTTACACTATTCTATCTCTTCCTTTTTCTTTCTCCCATTACATTACTCTCTCACCTCTTAATTTTATTTTTTAGATATCATCCCCTCCTATTCAACTTGATCCTGTGCCCTCTGTCTATGTGTACATGTACACACATATACACACACTCACATATGTATTTATACACACATACACCCTCCTATATGTACACACACACACATACACGCACATACACACACATACACGCATGCACACACATATATTCCATTCAACTATCTTCATAACTGAGAAAAGTCTCATAAGTTACAATTGTCGTTTTTCCATGTAGGAATGTAAATAGTTCAACTTTAATAAGTTCCTTATGATTTCTTTTTCCTGTTTAACATCTCATGCTTCTTGCTTCTTGTATTGGAAAGTCAGATTTTCTGTTCAGCGCTGGTTTTTTCATCAAGAATACTTTAAAGTCCTCTATTTCATTAAATAACCATATTTTTTCCTGAATCATTATACTAAGTTTTGCTGGGTAGGTGATTCTTGGTTTTAATCCTAGCTCCTTTGACCTCTGGAATATCATGTTCCAAGCCCTTTGATGCCTTAGTGTAGAAGCTGCTAGATCTTGTGTTATCCTAATTGTGTTTCTACAATACTCAAATTTTCTTCCTGACAGCTTATAATATTTTCTCCTTGACCTGGGAACTCTGGAATTTGGCTTTGATATTCCTTGGAGTTTTGTTTTTGGGATCTTTTTCAAGAGATGATTAGTGAATTCCTTCAATTTCTATCTTGCCCCCTGGTTCTAGAATATCAGGGCAATTTTCTTTGAAGGATGATTTCTAGGCTCTTTTTTTTTGATTATGGCTTTCAGGTAGTACAATAATTTTTAAATGATCTCTCCTGGATCTATTTTCTGGTTCCATGTTTTGTTCCATTTTGTCCCCAAAAAAGGATTCTATGGTCTGATTGTGCTTCCTCTGCTTGGCTCATTTTGCCAGCCAATTACTTGACTTCTGAGCTGTTTGCCACAGTAGAACTCTGCTTCCAGAGTGGAGGGAGCTGTGTCCCAAATTGCTGGGGTTTTTGCAAATGTTTTCAGAGATATAAGGAGGGCACCCTCTCTACAGCCACCACAAGCTCTGGCACACTGGTATTTCTCACCCTAGAACTACCACCTAAGACTGCAACCCCGATCCAAGCAGGTTAAAGCAAGAGCGATTACCCTTTGAGTGGTGGCTTGGTCCCCCTATAATCTGCAGGCCTGGAGCCCTGGGGGCAGGGGCCCATCATGATCTTCTGTCTCCCAGTTCTGAAAGAGTTCCCTGCTGACCTTTTACTTTCTCTTTGGCGTTTATGGGTTGAGAAGTCTGGAAACTACCACAGCTGCCAGTGATTCAGTTTCCTGAAGTCTGCTCCTGCTGGTCAGGGCTGCCCCAGGTCTGGGCCATGCAGTTCACATGGGGCTCTATGAATATTCTTAATCTTTGTGGAACTTAAAAACCAATTTCAAATAGAATATGTTTAGTTTGTACTGTGATGTTCAGTGTATAATGAATATGTGACATTTTCTATCTTGGATTTAACCTAGTCATTTATTTTGTGAATTGTTTTTCCCATTGAAACTTTTAATCTCATACCACATGATGTTGCTTATAGGATGCTCTATACTAAATGCCACTGTGAATGACTTCTGAATATCTGAAGAGAGTTGCTTTTTTTCTTTTTGCCTATAAGGCCTAAATACGTCATTCAGAAGCATACAGCGTTTGATTTGTGTCAACTTTTACTTTCAACATAGCAATGTAGAATTTGGAGCTGGAAGGAACCTTAAAAAACCATCTAGACATGGGATTTAGAGCTGGAAGGAAACTTTGAGGTACATCCCCTGTTTTTGACAGATGAAGAAACTGAGGCCCAGAGAAGTGAAGTGACTTACTAGGTTTATGCAAATAGTAGCAAGTCAGAATTGACTTCAGATCCAGGGCATTGGTTAATTGACCATTGCTCAGCTTTTTGTACCTTGTACATTAAAATTCATTGCTTATCTCTCTGTCTTTTCATAGTCTGTCCAATGTCAGAAATATGTTCGCTCTTCACTTATAATCAGGTTCTTCCTGTATCAGAAGCCTTTCCTTGATTTCCCTAGTTGGTGGTGCCATGCCCTCTCCCAATTGCCTTGTGTGTGTTGTGTTTATGTGTATGTATGTATGTGTATATATATATATATATATATATATATGTCCCTATATATTATATATATTTATACCATTTGATTATCCTACCTTCCCCTCCTCACCATTCCCTTTTAGTCCCCCAACAGGATATTAAGTTCCTGTAGGGCAGGGACTTTGATTTTTTGTTTTTGTATTTGTCACCTGGCATGGTGATTGGCATATAGTGGTAGATACTCAACTGAATTGAATTAGTGAAGTGAATTAATGGTAATATAATTCTTATGTAATTTTTTAATGATTATCACCCTAATTTCATGGTTTGGCTTCAAATAAAATTTGTTCTTTGAAACAATTTGAGGAAGACATTTTCAATTAGAGAACAAGTAAACTCTGTCTATTCAGAGATGTTCATAATATTATTTCTAAACATCCTTTCAAATATGCTGACCTGATAACCAAGAATTTAGTACGTGGAAGAATTTTTATGGTGTACTCTGTATCTCTTTTAGCTCTTATCTCAGTAACATTACCCATGACTTGCCTGGATATTTCCACCTTGACATCCTACCACTGGTTCATGTTCTATAGCTGACTATAATTATTTATAGTTAGAAAATTGTCTCAAAGATAGTTATATGAGAATCATTTATTGTTGGTATATTTCAAAAATACATATTGCAACAAGGGGTATCTCATTTTATCTTGAAATCATACAAGATTCCTTGCTAGACACAGCAACAGAGTTTCATTGTCTCTAGCTGATTTTGGTTATATAGATGGCATCCTGTCTTCATGATATGATTTCTCAAGGAAAAAAAAATAGGATTAGTATAAATTGGTATTGACAAATTGACAAAATAATTTTTGGAAAGAATCAAGATAAGTATTAATAAGCCTGTATTTTAATTGTGTGGTCAGAACTTAAGCTGTAGAATTTTGAAATTGGTTTTTGCATTATTTGAGCACATTCATGTGCACTGGCCATACCTTTTAAAGATAGAATAAAATGACTAACAAGGCAAATCTGAAACACAGCATTAATGGATCATGTGTCAGTAAAATTTAGTTCAGCTGCACTTGTTGATCAAATGAAAGATTTTAATGTTCCCAAAAAGAATGTGCAAGTAATGATTAGAGGAACAGTTTAGACTAGAGCATATAGTCTAGTAGTACAAATGGTTTTGGGCACCTTTTTTGTTTCTCTGTTTTAAATCCATATATCTAATAAAGCCAGAATGATGGTTATTAGGTATCTATGAAGAGCATAAAAACTTTTTTTTTGCTTTTTGGGGAGGGGAAGGGTAGGGTAGTTTGAGTTAGGTGACTTGCCCAAGGTCACACAACCAGTAGGTGTTAAGTAGTCTGAGGTCGGATTTGAACTCAGGTCCTTCTGACTCCAGGGCGGGTACTCTATTCACTGTGCCACCTAGCCATCCCCATAAAAACTTTTTAAAATTAATAAGCATTTCTTTTCTTTTCTTTTTTTCCCCTACTTCTCCCACCTTGGAAGTAAAAAAAAGAAAGCAAACCCTTGTAATAAATCTCAATAACCAAGCAAAACAAATCCCTGAATTGGCCATAGGTAAAGCATATCATCATACATTTTGAGTTTCTAATCTCTCTGTTAGGTAAGAAACATGCTACCTCATTGGTCCTCTGAAAATTCTGGTTGGTCATTGATTAGAGTTCTTAAGTCTTTCAAAGTTATCTTTCAGTGAAATTGTTCTGTTGGTTCTGCTCACTTCATTCTGTATTAGTTCATGAAAGTTCTATCAAGTTTATCTGAATCCATTCCTTCTGTCCTTTTTTTTAAAAATGGTACATTAATATCCCATTATTTCCATATAATTTGCTTAACAGTTCTCCAGTTGAGTACTCCCTTAGTTTCCATTTACCCCTAGAAAAAGATTTGCTGTAAATATTTTTGTACGTGTGGATTCTTTTCCTTTTTTTTTTTTTTTAAATCTCCATGGAGCACAGTTAGTGGTATTTTTGGATCAGAGGAGACAGTCTTAATTTGGTGACTTCTGGGGCATAGTTCTAAACTGCTTACCAGAATGGGTAGACCAGTATATGGCTCCATCCATAATTCATTAGTCTTCTGTTTTCCTGTAGCTCCTCCAATATTTGCCATTTTTTTCCTATTTGAAGGAACCTCAGAGTTGCTTTAAATGTGCATTTCTATAGTTATTAGTGATTTGGAGAATTTTTCTTTGGAAAAATGTAGCTTGGATTTCTTCCTTTGAGCGCTGTTTACTCATATCCTTTAGCATTTATTGATTGGTAAATTACTTATTTTTATAAATTTGAAATCAATTCCTATGTCTTAGAAATGACACCTTTTTAAAGGCTGTAAATAGGCAATTTTTAAAGGAAGAAATTTAAGCTATCCATAGCCATATGGAAAAAAAATACCATAGATACTTAGAGAACTTTAGGTAATTTTAGGTAAGCAACGTGTCTATTTTATCTGCTGTGATCTTTTCTGCTATTGTTCATTATAAACTATTCCAATATCATAGACCTGAAAAGAAATTGCTTCTTTGCTTCTTTTTTTTTTTGATAAGGTTACATCATGTATCTATTTAGAGATTATCTTGCCATTATTTTTAAATTTTGATATAAACTTAATTTCCCAACTACTTTCCAGTTTTCTGTGAAGATTTTGCTGCATTGTATGAGTTCTTATTAGTAGCTCAGGCCCATTTGTCAAAAACAATTGATGTCATCCTGTCCTAAAGCTCTGATTGAAAGAAAAAAAGTACACTTAACATGAATGAGTCTCCATTGTTAAACAATCAGACTTTTAAATTAAATGAGAGCAGAATAAGTGGTAGGAAGGTTTAGCATAAAAAATCCTTCAAATATAATCAATCAGTCAACCAAAAACCATGTATTAATCCATGTATTAATCTCTACCTATGTGCCAGGGACTATAGTACACATTGGGGATACAAAAGGAGACAGAAGCCATTCCCTGCCCAAAAGGAGCACACTATAGTAGGGAGACAACAAGTGTGTGTGTGTGTGTGTGTGTGTGTGTGTGTGTGTGTGTGTATGTATATATGTATGTGTGTGTGTGTATATATATATGTATATATGTGTGTGTGTGTGTATATATATATATATATATACACACACACACACACATATATACATAAAACAAACTATATACTGGATAAATAGGAAATAACAGAGGGAAGACACTAGAATTTAATGTGGACATTAAGGTAGTAGAAAATGAGTCAGAAAAGAGGGAGAGATTGAAAATGATTGAAAGAGTGAGGTTGATGGAGGGAGAATCTGGTGGAGGAGATGGGATGTAATAAGATCTCTTGAGCAAGTAGAGGTGTAGTATTAGTAAAGGAGGAAGGCCATTTCATCATTTGAGATGGGTGAATGGGGAAAATGGCAAAAGGCACATTTGATATGTGTGTACATATACCTGTACCTATACCTATAACTATACATGTTTGAACCAGATGGTACTTTGAGAATTACATCAGTCCCATTGAGGGGAAATGATTTGTCCAAGATCATATCTTTGCATCAGTAAAAGACTGAGGACTTTCTTGATCCCTAGGCAAGTTTTCTTTTCATTGGGCCATTATGCCATTATGAGTCATAATTCTCAGAAACTTACCTGAGTGTGAAATTTCTTTGTTATGCCTCATTTCCCACCTCAAAGATGGTACCATATTGACTTAAGGATTACCTTTTACATGAAACCTTTCTAGACCTTAGAGACTATTGAGTCTAATCCAAAATTAAGCAAAAAATTTTTCTACACCATATTCTCACTCATTGGAATTTAGATATGTGACTCAACTATGAGACAAGAAAAGACTTCCCTAAGAGTATCAGGGAGCTAGCTGTCTCTACCTTTATCCCTCATTCACACTTGGCACACAATTCCATTGAGAACACTTACTAGTTCCTATTATTTCCCATTATTTAAAGCAAATGTAAAATATGATGATTCCAGGCATTGTCTGCAAAGTGATTTGTGAGAAATTGCTAGGTTTACTAATGATAAATTTATTTGAGAATCTGTTGGAATCCTGAATAATTTCCATTCTTTCGCAAGAGTTTACAACCAATAGAAAATGTAGGCAAATTATGCTTGACATATTTGAATTGTAACCTAAGTACTTTAAAAATTCAAGTATAAAATACTGTTTGAGAATGTTTTTACATGGTTATATTTGTGTTTGGTGTGTAAATTTGGATTGACTTGATTTTGTCAGAAATAAAGTTAATTTTTTTTCTGGACTTAAAAAGAGTTAGTAAAATAGGATTTTGCATTTGACCAGCAGGAGGTTTTTTTAGCTGAAAATTTCTTTTAATAATGGTTGTGTCATATTTTAAGGTTTGAGTAGTTATTCTAACCAAATTATCCTACTTGCTGTTCTCTTAACTCAGCATTTGATATCTTCATCATGCCTTTGCACAGGCTACCTCCATTGGTAGTGCCCATGTGCTAAGTGCTTTTCGTTTGATTACCAAGCAAACTACTTTCTTTCTAACATAGGGAAACGGGGTGTTCTGGTTAATGACCTTGCTGTTTCTTAAACAAAACACTCCATTTTTCAACTCTGTGCATTTTTACTGACTAACTACCATCCTTGAAATATTCTCCCTCATTTTGGCCTCTTGGATTTCCTAACTTTCTTCAAGTCTGAGCTAAAATCTCACCTTCTAGAGGAAACCTTTCTCAATCCTTTTTAACTCTAGTCCTTTCCTTGTATTGATTTTTTCCCCCCATTTTATCCTGTTTGTAGCTTGTTTGTACTTAGTTATTTCCATGTTTTCTCCTCAATTAGATTGTGAACTCCTTGAGAGAAAGAACTCTTTCTTAGAACAATTCCTGGCTTATGATAGGTGCTTATAAATTTTTATTGAATAACTGACTGAAATATATTATTTATTGTCAGTTACACAGTTTTTTAAGGTTTGCACAGTCCTTTACATTCATTCTGGTATTTGAATCTCATAACACTCATAACAATGCCTTTTCCAAACCTTTTCATTTTTTTCTTAACTCTAATGTTTCTCATTCCCCTTATTCTCTGGACTGAGAACCTTGCCTCACATTTCCCTGAAAAAATTGAGAGTTTCTTCTTTTCCTCTCTTCCTTAAGTCACTTTAAGTCATATGCCTTCTGGCACTATCTCTTCCTTCTCCTTTCTCATGTGACAAGATACCCTTCTTGTTGATGCCAAACCCTGTACATGCACAAATCATCCAATTCCATCCCATCTTTTCTAGCAGATTGCCTTGTCTGTCATCTCCACTCTCATTAAACTTTCATCTCTTCCTGTCTATTGGCTCTTTTCCTACTGCCTATTCGCTTACCTCTCTCTTATCCTCAAAAAACCTTCCTCACTTGATCTGTGCCCCCCTTGCTAGCTATTATCTTAAATCTTTCTCTTTTTTGTGGCTAAAGTTGAGACTACCACCTACAGTTGGTGCCTTCACTTCTTCTCCTTCATTTAACTATTGGTTCCCTGACGTTTTCTTCCAACCTCATCATTTAACTGAAATGATTTTTTCCAAAGTTACCAGTGATCTTTTAAGCATTAAACCTGGTAGCATTTTCTCATCCACTCTTTGACACTGGAGAGATCACCTTCTTCACTTCAGTATTCTCTTTCTAGGTTTTCATAACACTACTGTCACCTGTTTCTGTTACCACCTAGCTAACCATTCCTTCTTAGGCTGCTTTGCTGGATCTTTATCCAAATCATAACCTGAGGCTCTGTCTTGGGCCCTATTCTTCCTTCTTCTCCCCCTATTCTATTTGGCTTGACGATTTTATCAGCTCCTATGGATTCAGTTGTTATCTCTACAGTGACTTCTCAGATCTACTTATCTAGTCCTAACCTCTCTCCTGGCTTTAGTTTCACATCTCCAGTTACCTATTAGACACTTGCAATTGAATGTGGCATAGATATATGAAACTCACCATTTCCAAAATTGAATTCATTATCTTTCTCACCAAGCCCTCCTCTCTTAACTTTCCTATGTCTTTTATGTTATGTCTGAGAGGACCACCATCCTTGAAGTCTCCTAGGATCATAACCTAGGTGTTGACTTCTCATTCAACCTCACTTCTCTATATCGAGTTAATTACCAGGTTCTATTGATTCTGCCTTTGTAGTATGCCCCCTTTATCTGCTTTTATTTGCTTTGCTTTTATATCTTTTATCTGCAAGTTTGGTACAGGCCCTCGTTATCTCATACCTGAACTGTAGCACTAGCCTTGAAGTTAGTCTATTTGAAGTCTCTCCCCGCTCCAGTTCATCCTTCACTCAGCTGTCTAATTGATTTTTCTAAAAAGGTCTGACCATATCAAACTTCTTTTTAATAAATTTCATTGGCTCTCTATACTCTCCAAGATAAATATAAGATTATTATTATTATTATTATCGTTTTGTTATCAAACCCTTTCATAATATGTACCTCTCCTACCTTTACAGTCTTCTTATACCTTAAACCTTCTTATACCTTATTATTATACCCCAGGTACTCGGTTCCGTGACTATTGCCTTCTTGTTGTTCCTTGTTTAAGACAACATTTCCTGACTTTACATAAGTTTCACCATACTTTTTCACCTCTGTTCCCCTCTCCAGAATTTTCTCCTTCATCTCCTCCTCTAGGAGTCCTTGAAGTTCTAGCTAAAATCTTACCTTTTACAAGAAGCCTGTCCTAATTCCCCTTTAATTATAATTCTGCCCACTATTGCTCATCTTCAGTTTATTCTGTATGTATCTTGTTTGTACTTAGTTTTTTGGGTGCTTTCTTCTGCAATGAACCGTGAACTCTTTGAGAATAGGGACTGGTTTTTGTCTTTCTTATAGCTCCAACTTTGCATTGTACCTGACACCTAGAAGGAGCTTTGAACAACTGACTGACAGTAATTTTATGAAGGAGATTATACAGATATTATTTTTCCTAGGCTCAGGGAGGTCAAGGCATGCTGCTAATAAGTCGTGGAAGTAGGATTGGAGCCTAGATCTTCTGACTTCCAATCCATTTCTTATCTACTATTCACACTTCTTCTCAAAACAATAGTTAAAGGAGAGCTAGCATAAATATTATGGATGGCTTAAAGGTCAAAGAAATGGAATACAACTAAAATATAATGCTTTTTAAGATTTACAAAGAACCTAACATATCCTTTGATCCTGTAGCAATCCTTTGAGGTAGGTGCTGTTTTTGCCCATCTTATAAAAAAGGAGCCTGATGCTTTATGAGGTTAAGTGGTTTGCTTGTGTGCACTCAGTTAATACTGTCAGTCAGAATTAGAACTCAGGTGTCTCTTGATTACCATCTCACTGTGTTTTCCATTATACATCACTAGTTTTCTTATCACCGTTTATCAGATGGGAAAGGTCTTAGAGAGGTCTGTGTTCAGACACCTATTAAGTGTATGAGGTAGGATTTGAATCCAAGTGCTTTCTAATACTACTTACAGAACACTATGCTGCCTCCCAAAACATATACAAAACATTATCCACTTTATTGTAATGCAGAAAAGGTTTCAAGATTTTACCCTTCTTTGGAGTCAGCATCGTGAGCATCAGTTACAATTAGAGTGGTGAATTTTGGAAGGTGAAGTTATTTAAAGTTGATGGAGGCATCCTGAAAATCATGCTTTTTCTTATTTTCCTGGTATTGTCACTGATTCTTCTTTAGAATTGTGCTATTTTGTGTTTGCTTTAAATAACAGACTTGTCATATTAATTTTTTGCTTTCTTTTAGCCCCATCTGTTTTGATATGATTGAAGAGGCATATATGACGAAGTGTGGCCACAGTTTCTGGTAAGATATTTTTGTTTGTTGAAATCATGTTTTAGGGACTTCTAACCGAATTCATTCACTTTCCCATCTTACACATTGTTTATATTTCAGCAATTTCAAAGAAAGATAAAAGTCTAGTTAAAGTGAATAGTCTCTTTAAAATGACTAGATTTACCTTTAACCCTGTAGATCAGTGGTTCTCAACCTTCCTAATGCCTTGACCCTTTAGTACTCATATGTGAGCGTATCTGCATGTGGGCGGACCCACCTGGAAATGGAGAGAGGAGCAGTGTCTCGGTTCCTAAGACCATAGGAAATATGTGTTTTCCAGTGGTCTTAGGTGACCCCTGTGAAAGGGTCATTCGACCCCCAAAGGGGTCACGACCTACAGGTTGAGAACCGCTGCCGTAGATTGATTTTAAAAAAAGTTTCGTATCATGTCTTTCACCTCAAGGCAGTGAATGCAGATAGCTTGAATATAAGTACTGGTATTTAACTTTCATTGACATTAAGTGCTTTCATCATTCCCATTTTATTTTAGGCTTAATTATTTCTATCGCCCTGAGCCTTTACTTTGGAGTTTTTAAAATTTAGTTTCTGTTTTGGGGTTATTAAATGAATTTTAATTTTCTGCAGATTTAACTTGATTTTGAAAATGGCCTTCCCAAATTATCTAATTGTTTCCATAGCAGTATAATTTGGAATTATAAATTTACTACTTCTGCTTAAAGTTGGTAGGATGCTAAATTGAAAATTTTTAAGTATTCGAGATGGGGTAAGCGAAGAAGCATTTATTTACTGTCTGCTGTGTATGAGGCACTGTGCTAAGTGCTTTACAAATATTATCTCATTTAATCCTGACAAGAACTCTCTGAAGTAAGTGCTGTTTTTATTTCTATTTTACAGTTGAGAAAACTGAGACAAACAAATTAAGTGACTTGCTCAGGTCCATACAGCTAGTTAGTCTCTGAGACCAATTAATTTCAGATTCAGATCTTCCTGATTCCAGCTTCAGTGCCTTGTCCACTGTGCCACCTAGCTGCCTGATGGCTTTTAAGCTGGAATTAATAAGCAATTAGTGAGCCTCAACTGTATGTCAGACACACATAGTATATACTGGTGTATCGGCAAGCACCCTAGCATACCTAGGGCGGCTACTAGCACAGGTTCTTAGATCTGCTTTTCTAAAGGAAAGCAACTCAAAGTGGGTTAACAATCTTACTTTAATCAATCAAATACCATTTACCTAGTTCAGGGGGAAAAGTCGGCACCCTGAACTTCAGAGAATACAAACAGAAGTTACAAACAAACAGAAA
>CM053584.1:57256501-57297713 GCA_028627135.1 Pseudochirops cupreus | reverse complement strand
GCCTGGCGCCACCGGCTCCACGTGACCACATTCAGCCTATTAGGGAACAGAGTATACTTTCAAATATCCAAGGGTCCTCAGTCACGTAGACACTTTAGCAAAGGGCCTAGGGGCAGGGAAGATCTTCAGATTCCCATAACAACTGGTTATTCTGAGATAAAAAATGAAAATCTCTGCTTGCAAGGGGCTTAAATTTTAATTTGGGAAGCAGTAAGTATATACAAGCATATACAGAATAAATATAGAGAGGGCGAATACAAATAAATACAAAGTAGTTTTTCAAGGTATTTTGGGAGAAAAGACATTAACTGTTGGGAAATTAGGAAAGACTTCTTATAGAAGTTGGTGCTTGACCTGCCTCTAGAAGGAAGAGAGGGATTGATTAAAGTGGAGATGGGGAGGGAGTTTATTCCAGGAATTGTGAACTTCCTGTGCAAATACCCAGAGCTTGGTAATGGAGTGTTGTATGAGGAACAGACAAAAGGCTAGTTTGTCTGGATTGCATTATGTGGAGTGTGGAGGAGGGGAATTAAGCCCAGTAAGGTTGGAAAGATAAGTTAAGCACAGGTTATGAAGGGCTTTAAAAGTGCAACTGAGGAGTTTCTATTTTATTCTAAAGGAAATTGGAATCTACTGGAGTTTATCAAGTAAGAGAGTGATAAGATCTGTTCTGCATTTAAGGAGAATCATTTTGGCCACAGTGTATAGGTTGGTCTTGAGTGGGGAAACACTTGAAGTAGGTAGATTAGTTAGGAGATTGATTCTAGATGAGTAGTGCTGAGGGCCTGAATTTAAGGCCTGACTTTAACACAGCTGTGTGTTTTCAGAGAGGTCATTTGCAAGAAGTATTATAGAGTAGAAATGGCAAGATTTGACAAGTGCTTGGTTATGGGAAGTGAGATTGAGTTAGGAGTTAATGTCAAGGTTACAGTCCTGGAAGCCTGGAATAGGTATGGTACCTTTGAAAGAAATAGGAAAGTTTGGAACAGGGGTAGGTTTGGGAGTGGGAGAAAGATGAGTTCTGTTTTGGATATGCTGAGTTTTAGGTGATTTCACATTGGATGAAATGTTCAGTAGGCAATTCAATAGCTTAGAGATATTATCAAGAGGAGAATTTAATCATGGGTATTAATGAAGTTTTTAAGATAGAGTATATAGAGAGAAGAAAGAAAAGAAGAAAGGAGGGCTTGCTACAGAGCCTTAGGGGTAGGCATGCTATATGTCATCCAGAAAAGAGGACTGAGGAGTAGTCAGGCAGATGAGAGGAGAACCCAGAGAAAGTGGTTAGGAAAATCCAGAGACAAGAAAGTAGGAGCAGAGTGAAATGTAGCATGTAAAAATTAAGAAAGATCAAAACTAAGAAAAGACCATCACATTTGACATTTTAGAGATTATTTATAACTTTGGAGAGAGCAGTTCAAGTTGGAAGCCAAATTTGAAAGGGTTGAATGAGGAAGGGGAGAGGAAATGGAGGCAGAAGCTCTTTTTAAGAGTTTAACTAAGAAAAGGAATGATATAGGATAATATCTTGAGAATATGGTAGGGCCTTGTGAAGGGTTTTTTTTCCCCTTTAAGGTTAAAGGAGATGGGTCAGTTTAAAGTAATGGGCAAGGAAACAATACATAGGAAGAGGTAGAAGATATGAGGGGGGGAAGGAGATGTAGAGAGGAAGGTAGGGAGGAGAAGGGGGAAGACAGGAAGAAAAAGGGTAGAGAGATGGAGAGAGGTAAGAGGAGGGAGGAAATGGGATCAAAGGTACCTCCTTTTCAGAGACAATGGAGAGAATGGAAGATGCTGTCATGGGCTTTTGAAATGAACTGAAGGGGAGGTTGGAGGGCTTAAGTTGAATGGCCTCAGATTTCTTTGTAAAAAACCAGTCTTTGGCGTAATATAGATTACATAATATAATTACTTTTAGTTTGTATGATAATCCAGTTTATTAATTTGTTGCAATGTTGTATTTTTTCCTGCCACTTTTTAGATGGATGTTTTTTAAGGAACATATAGATATGTAAAATACTTTCAAACTTTAAAGCATTTAAAATTTTAGCTATTATTAATATCAATATTATTACTGTTGTTAAAGGGCAGTTGATGCCATATGTTTTAACTCAGATATGTGTCTTTTCTGTGCAAGGCACTATGATAGGTTCTGGGTTATACAGAGATGAAAAATGATATGGTTACTTTCCTTAAGGAGTTTGAATGAATGAATGAATGAAAAAGCATTTGTACTTAATGTTGATGTGGTTAGGGTTAGGGGTGCTTTGGAGATCCCAAAATACCGACTTGCTGGGTCCTGCCAAATGAATTCGACTCAAGTCTCCTCTCAGCCAGACAAAAGCAAAGTTTATCAAAAGTTCATCATATTGAGTAGAGTCTTAAGGAGCCTTGGTATCTTTGACGCTTGCATTGGGCAAGCAGGCCAGAGCAAGTCTGTGCTAGGTCATTCTATGGTGTTCTCACACAGTGAAGGGGGAAGGAGGGCACCAAGAAGGGGTCATATATAGAAAGGTTGTGGGAGGAATCTAGGGATGGTCTGGAGGAGGAGTTTGGGGAGGATCTTCAGAAGGAGTCAATGAGGTCAGACTCCAGTAATGAGTTTGGGGAGGGTCTTCAGGGGGAGTTAATGAGGTCAATGAGTGATTAAGGGTGGGAAGTTGCTGGAGGCTATCTGGAGCCAAGGGACAATGGTGGACTAGGCCAGATCAAAGGTGGATTGATATTTTGATAGGTTCAAGGGTGGGAATTAGAGGGACAATGGAGGGCCAGTTTAGTAACAGGTTTGGGTCCAGCCACAGTGAAAGGCTTATAGCTTCATGCAAATGCCTCATCTTATGGGAAGATTCAATCAGAGTTTAAGGGGGTTCCCAGAGCCTATACCTCAAAGATTTAAGGAGAGCTCAGGGGGGTTCCCAGAGCCTGCACCTCATCACTGTGTGTCAGAAACTATGATAAGCACTGGGGATACTAATACAAAAATGAGACAATCCCTGTCCTAAATAGGAGTTTATATTCAAATTGGAGCAGGTAATAACACTGTATAGTACTTAGGCACAGTGCTTCACAGATAGTAAGTCCTATATAAATGTTAATTGTTGTTACTGTTATATTCCTGCTATTAGGGTAGTATGATAGTATTTTGCTGAGGTAAGACAATAGAGATTGTAGATGAAATAACGGAGCAGTTGATTGATATATTATTTCTAGAAAGCAGTGGTGATGTTGATTTAGTACTTATACTGAAGCGGTGCTTCTGTATTATTTTGGGAGCCTTTTGTACCCCAGTTTGTAAAAAATCTCACTTGTGGTTGGGTAACTATGTATGTCACATCACTTTGTAACAAGCCTGTACCATTAAGCTGTAAAAGTCACACTTTCCTCACTTTAGAAACCTTGCAGCCGTAAAGACATTCACTCTGCCCCTCCCCCTGCCCTCAGCGTCAAAGTCTTTTCCCAAAGTCTGCTAGATAGTTTCCCATGAATCAATCACTCAAGTATTCTTAGAGAAATACATAACGCCTTTTGTTCTTAGCGGCCAGCTGTGCTTTAGAAACCTTGAACAACTTTATCAAGGAGATAACTCCCTCCTGAGATGGTCTCTAGTCAGTCTAGCTTCCAAACCTGGCACATCAAGCCTATACTCCCAGCAGCTATGTTGGACCTATGTCATTCATCCTTGACCAAAAAGTTACCTAGTGACGTGTCAAGGCAAAAAATACACCTCTTGCTCCCCATCCCATCTTTTTCTCCCAGTGAATTATGGGCAATTCGCCTGCGCAGTTGATATTAAAAATGTATGGCCCTTTAAGCACTCAACCACTCCCAGACTCCTCCCTAATCCCACCTTTGCCCACCTAGTTAGTATAATGAGCCTCTGACTGACAGTTTTATGCCTTTAAAACGGCACCTCTATTCCTAGCACTCTGCAGGCTTTTTCTATCACTACCCCTGCCTGCTGAAGAGCATCAGCTCAACCCCCCTTTTGCAGGTCTTCTTTCTATCTCCCCTCCCCCCCAAAAAGTGTAACTTTATAACTTTGTCTTAAATCCCTGTCAGCTTGCACCCCTTGCCTCAGGGTAACAATAAACTTTTATGATTCTGTCAAAGGACAGCTGGGTCCAGTAATTCTTTCAGACCACAACGAACCTAGAAAGGATTTCATTAGAAATCCCCCAACCCCTTCTCTCTCTTCAATACCAGAGCAAGAAGTAGAAAGTGTGGGTTTGGAGGAGAGTCAGAAGATGGCGAGGTGAAATATTAGTTAGGCCTGAGCCTGGTTAGATAAGATAGGCTCTTGTCAATCAGGAGGGTGTAGCTTCAGGGGAGGACTGGCATTCCTAAGTGACTTAGTTCCTCCAGACCATGATAGCCCAAGGCAGATGCAAAAATCTGTAATGCTTCTGTAGAGCTCTTTACTAAGAATAAGGAGATCTGGTTTCTGTAATCCATATCCATAATAATTTAGAATCATAGATATAAGTTGGGAAGGACCTCAGAGGACATCTAGTTCCATCCTCTCAATATACAAATGAGTAAACTGAGCCAGAAATGGTGGTTACACAGATGGTAAGCATCACAGGTAGTTTTGAAACCTAAGTCCTTTGATTCCAGAGTTAGTGCTACTTCCGCTAGACCACTTTGCTTTCTGCAGTCTTAGGAGCTAAAAAAGGGACCTTTTAAGTTCAGTGATTGGCACACTGCCTTTCCTCTCTCACTTCTGCTCCATACATGTTGACACTCCCTCAAATATTTAACTTCCAAGGCCCTCAATTTACTCATTTCTCATGACTTACTTCTCCACTTTACCTCAGCTATACACAGATCATATACCTTGATCTTTTTATCACCACAAATGCACCACTTCCACGTTCCTTGGGCTTTGAAATTCCCTTATTTGATCACAGTCTATTGTCATTCTGCCTTACCTTCTGCTTTGTAACCCCACACCCTATGCTTTGTCCTCACTATGCCCTCCAGTCTCTCAGTCCCTCAGTTCTTTCCAAGGGCATCACTCTTAGTGACACCACTGGCCTTCTTTCCTCATTTTGACCCATTGGTGAACCAGTTCATTTCTACACTGCCATTTTCTCTCAAGATCCTTGCCCTTTTTCATATTGCTGATCTTCCCCTGCTAAACCTCAACCTTAGATTATTCCAGCCATCTGCTGCCTTCACATCTTTGTACATTCTGCTGAGCAAAGCTTGAGAAAAATCATCTAACTTTGCTGACTGAATCCACTATAAGTTTATGTTACATAATCTCAGCTGGGCCCTCTCTACAGCAAGGTAATCCTTTTACACCTTAATTGACTTACTATCCCACTCCTGGTGACTTTTCCAAACCTTTTGTTGCTCCTCAAACTTTCCATTAGCTCCCCCTACACCTATCCTTTCAACTGCTTGCCTTATGTTTCACTGAAAAAATTGAGGCCATTAGCAAAGAGTTCTATCTTTTCCCTTCCTTATCTCACTTTACTCAAATACCTTCTGCTACTATCTCCTCTTTAACACATTTAACACATTTCACATGAGGAGGCAGTTCTTTTGTCTAATTTAATTGTCTGATTTGTGAGATTAAAATGCTGTGACCGAGTGGTTGCAGTGGTTTCTTCTAGTTCTAAGATTCTGTGAAATTTCATATTTTTGCCTCAGATTTATAATATACCTATAAATTAAAAAAAAATAAAATGACTTTGGGTTGGTAGGTGAGTGGGATGAGTATTATTTGAGAATAAGAAAAAACATTTAGAATTTCAGAGTGTCAGTCTTACCTTGTAGCGGTTGCTCACAACTTTTGATCTCCTTGCCATAAAGTTAGGGATAAGAGTTGATCAAAGAGCTGATTGATGTAGGTCTTTGACATTGTCTGGAGAGAGGAAGAGGAAGACTATTTGGAAAGTTAATGAATATACTGTATCTGAGCAACAGATGCGTACTGGAGAGATTATATGCCAGATGATGCCATGCTATTTTAACCAGAGGAGATTTCTGTACCAGGTTTTGGCCTGTTCTGCACTTAACTTTAGTTAGGGTTTAAAAAAAATTAATTAATTTACTTTTAATTTACAACATTCAGTTCCAGAATCCCTTGAATTTCAAATTTTCTCCCCCTTGCTCTCTTCCTCCCTCCCCCATGGTGGCATGCAATCAAATATAGGATCTACAAATACCTTCACATTAAACGTTAATCAGGTTGTAAAGAATTATAACCAATGGAATGAACAATGGGAAAGAGGAATCAAAACAAACTAGAAAAAGGAGACCAAGTAGTTTGCTTCAGTCTGCATTCAGACTCTGTTGCTCTTTTCTTTGGATGTGGATATCTCTTTCCATCATGAGTCTTTTGGAGTTGTCTTATAATCTTACATTGCTGAGAGGAGCCCAGTCTTTCAAACTTAGTTGTCACACATATGTTGTGTCTGTAATTGTCAACAAATTTCTCCTTGTTCTGCTCTTCTCACTCAGCATCAGTTTATATAAGTTGCTCCAGGTTATTATGAAATCCGTCCACTTTTCTTTTCTTATAGCACAGTAGTATTCCATTACATTCATATACCACAACTTGTTTAGCCATTCCCAATTGATGGGCATCCCTTTGATTTCCAATTCTTTGCCACCACAAGAAGAGCTGCTATAAATATTTTTGTACATACGCGTCCTCCTCCCACTTCTATTATCTCTTTGGGATACAGTGGTTAGGGTTTTTTTTTTTGTTTGTTTTTCTTCTCTTTCTTCCTTTCCTTTCCAGGAAGAAAGTGAAAAATTTGAGCCAAGTAGTAAACTAGTATAGTAAGTAGGTTTTGAGGGAAATGCATGTATGTTTTTGTTTGTTTCTTAAGGGAGAAAGGAGGAAGACATTACAAAGTACAAATATTTGGAATTTGGATATAGAATAAAATAGGTTTCTCTTAACAATTCATTGCTTCATAACATTTTTTCCTTAGCATTTGTCTTCAAGCTAGTCAGTTGCCAAGTCTTACTGATTCTACCTCCCCATCGTTTTTGGCATCTGTCATCATCTTTTTACTTGAATAACCACCATCCTAACTCAAGTCCTCATTATTTCTCAGCCGTTAACTTTATAATAGCTTTTTAATTGATCCCCTGGCTTGTAGGTTCCCCTACTCAATCTATTCTTTGCACACCTACCAAAATTATCTTCCTAAAGCATGTGACCATAGCACAGTTTTGCTTAAGAATGTACACTATTCTCCTCTTACATATAGGTCAACATACAAACCTTCAGGATGACGTTTAAAGGCCTTCATATTCTGATACCAGAATCAGAATCTAGACTTACTTCATATTATTCCCTTTTATATGTTCAGTGTTCCAGCTTAGGTGGGTTGCTTTATGTTATATGGATTTGTCATTTACTCTCCTGTCTTTTAGCCTTTGCATCTCCTTTTATCCATACCTGGGTACCTGGAATACATTCCTTCCTTGGTTCTGCCTCAGAATTCTTAGCTTCAAGGTTCATCTATTATGTAATAGGATTATAATTTTAGAGGAGAAGACCTTTAGATGTCTCATCTGGTTCAACCTCCACATTTTGTCTCCTGCTTAAAACTTTTCCATAAACTCTCTAATTAGTAGTTTTCTTACCTTTTTCGAATTATAGTTTATTTATTGATCTGCTTCTATGTCATAACCCCCATTAGAATGTATGTCTTTGAGGGCAGGACTGTTTCTCAATTTTGTCTTTGGATCTCCATATCCTAGCACTGTGCCCTGCACTGGCAGGTACTTAACACTATTTGGTGTGAATTAGATTGTATTTTTGTTGGAGAAAACTTTAAAAAAGTTTGGTTGGTCATAATTCCAATTTGATAACCTTAGAACTACATTAAAATATATTTTATTTCTTTTAGAACTGGAAGGGTCCTTAGAGATCCCTAGACCAACCTCATAGGATCATAATTCTAGAGCTGGAAGGAACCTCAGAGGCCCCCTGGTACAACCCCCTCAGTTTAAAATTGAGGAAATTGCATCCCAGGGAAGTTCAGTGAGTTGCCAGAGGTTATACATATTAAATGGCAGAGCTGGGATTTAGACCTGGGTCATCTACCTTAAAGTCCATCACTCTGCACTAATACTATTTCCTATACCTCTTTTTGGTTTGGAATAACTTATAATAACCTCACTTAATAAGTAACAATAATTTACCAGATTTGTGATTTTAATAGTGCTCTTTGCAAGTGAGCATTAAAAATTAGCTATGCAAAAACTCATGTTGGCTTCCTAAGGATAAAATCATACAACTCAGAGGCAGAGCCAAAATAGTGGAGAAAAGGCAGCAACTTGCCTGTAATTTCCCCCAAACCCCTCTGAACACCTTTAAATAATGCCATGAAACAATTCATATAGCAGCAGAGCCCACAAAAGGACAGGGTGAAATAAATTTCCAGTCAGAGACAACTTAGAAGTTTGTCAGGAAAGGTCTGTCTCACTGGGATGATGGTGGAGTGCAGTTCTGCATAGGCTGTTTTGGTACAGACTGGGCCCCAGCAAACTAGGAGCAGGTCTTGGGAGCCACTGAATCTGCTGCAGCAGCAACAGCTGCTTCTGGAGCTCCCAGCCTACAGACAGTAAAGGAATTGAACAACTGATTAGAAGGAGATTACCAGGGTCTCTTTTTTGGCACTGGGAGTAGGACTGTTGCTTTGCTCATGCTTGAATCTGAGTTGCAGTTCTGGGTGATGGTGCCAGGGCAAGGAGGAGCACTAGCACAGTAGAGTTTGTAGGCTGCAGTGGAGTAGAGACCCTCGTCATACTTCCACAGCAAAAAAGAGTGCTTGTGGTCGCTCGCAGACCAGATCATAGGCCAGGAGAGTAGTAAACACTCTCCTTATATCATACTACCTTGGAAGAACTAAAAATTTACAGGTCTCTAGAAATAGCCCTGAAGACAGCTGCAAAAAACCCTGAAGCTTGGGATAGTGCACGTTTCACCCTTGAAGTAGAGCCCCATTTTAACAAAGAGTTAAAAGTCAATAAATAGACTGGAAAAATGAGCAGACAACAGAAAATCCGACCCAAAAGGATTTTGAAAATCAAGTAAGAAAAGTAGAGGAAAATTGGAAGAGAAATGAGAGTGATACAAGAAAATCATGAAAAAAAGGGTCAACAGCTTGGAAAAGGAGACACACACAGAGTTTTTTTTTTGTTTTTTGTTTTTTATTTTTGCTTTTTGGTGGAGGGGGAGGTAGGGCAATTGGGATTAAGTGACTTGCCCAAGGTCACAAGGCTAGTTTTGTGTTAAGTGTCTGAGGCTGGATTTGAACTCAGGTCCTCTTGACTCCAGAGCCGGTGCTCTATTCACTGTGCCATCTAGCTGCCCTTCACACAAAAAAGTACTGAAGAAAATAACACCTTAAAAAACAAACTAGGTCAAATGATAAAAGAGGTACAAAAAAACTAGTGAGGAGAAGAATGAATTGAAAAGCAGAATTGGCCAAATGGAAAAGGAGGTACAAAAGCCCACTAAAGAAAATAATTCCTTAAGAATTAGAATTGAGCAAATGGAAGCTAATGACTATGAGAAATCAAGAAACAATAAAACAAAACCAAAAGAATGAAAAAAATAAAAGACAGTGTGAAATAGCTCATTGGAGGAATAAATGACCTGGAAAATAGTTCCAGGAGAGATAATTTTAAAATTATCGTGCTACCTGAAAATCATGATCAAAAAAAGGAACGTAGACATCATCTTTCAAGAAATTATCAAGGAAAACTGTCCTGATGTTCTAGAACCAGAGGGTAAAATAGAAATGAAAAGGATCCACAGTTTACATCCTGAAAGAGATCCCAAAATGAAAACTCCCAGTAATATTATAGCCAAATTCCAGAGCTCCCAGGTCAAGGAGAAAATATTGTAAGCAGTCAGAAAGAAACAGTTCAAGTGTCATGATACCACAGTCAGGATAACACAAGATTTAGCAGCTTCAATATTAAAAGATTGGAGGATATGGAATATGATATTCTGGAGGGCAAAAGAGCTAGGATTACAACCAAGAATCACCTACCCAGCAAAACTGAGTATAATCCTTAATGGGAAAAAAAAAATCTTCAACAAAATAGAGGACTTTCAAGCAGTCTTGAAAAGACCAGAAAATTTGACTTTCAAATATAAAACTCAAGAGAAGCATAAAGAGGTAAACAGGAAAGAGAAATCATAAGGGACTTAATAAGGTTAAACTGTTTACATTCCTACATGAGAAGCTGATACTTGTAACTCATAAGAAGTTTCTCATTATTGGGGCATTTAGAAGGAGTATATATAGACAGAGGGCTTGAATATGAAGGGATGATATCTACAAAGATAAAATTAAGGAGTGACAGAGGAATGCAGTGGGAGAAATGGAAAGGGAAAGGTAGATGAGGTGAATTACCTCACATAAGAGGCAAGAAAAAGCTTTTATAGTGGAGGGGAAGATGGGGGAGATGAAAGGGAGTAAGTGAACCTCACTGTTATTGGAATTGGCTCAAAGAGGAAATAACATACACCTTCAATTGGATATAGAAATCTATGAGGGGGTTGATAGAAGGGAGGACAAATTAGGGAAGGGAGTAGTCAGAAGGAAAGCACTTTTGAGGAGGGGCAGGGTAAAAGAAGAAAGAATAGAATAAATTGGGGAAATACCATGGAGGGAAATATAGTTAGCAATTGCAACTGTGAAAAAATTTTTGAAGCCAGTTTTTCCAATAAAGGTTTCATTTCTAAAATATATAGAGAACTGAGTCAAATTTATAAAAATAAGAGCCATTCCCCAATTGATAAATGATCAAAAGGTATGAACTGTGTTCAGATAAAGTAATCAAAGATAGCTATAGCCATATGAAAAATTGCTCTAAATCATTATTGTTTGGAGAAATGCAAATTAAGACAATTCTGAATCACTGCTTCATACCTATTAGATTGACTAATAGGATGGCAAAGGAAAATGACAAATATTGGAGGGATGTGGGAAAAAATGAGACATTAATGCATTGTTGGTGGAATTGTGACCTGATTGAACTATTCTGTAGAGCAATTTGGAACTACACCCAGAGGGCTCTAAAACCCTTTGACCTAGCAATACCACTACTAAGTTTGTATTCCAAAGAGATAAAAAACAAAAAGGAAAAGGACCTTATCGTAAAGACCTATATCAGGTCTTTTCAGGTGGCAAAGAATTGGAAATTGAGGAGATGCTTATCAATTGGGCAGTGACTGAACAAACTGTGGTATGTTATTGTGTTGCAGTATTATTATGCTGTAAGAAATGATGAGCAGGATGCTCTCAGAAAAACCTGGAAAGACTTATGGAAGCTGATGCAAAGTGACATGAACTGTGTACAAAGAAGCAGCAATATTGTAAGATGATCAGCTGTGAATAACTTAGCTATTCTCAGCAATACAATGATCTAAGACAAATCTGAAGGACTTAGGATGAAAAATGTACTCCATCCCCAGAGAAAGAACTGATGGTGTCTAAATACAGATTGAAGCTTGCTTTTTTTTACTTTCTTTATTTTTCTTGAGTTTTTTTTTATTTTTTCACAACATAACTAATGCAGAAATATATTTTGTGTGATTACACGTGTATAACCTATATCAAATCGCTTGCCTGCTTAGTGAGGGGGGTGGGTAGGTAGAAAGGGAGAGAATTTGGAACTCAGTTTTAAAAATGAATGTTAAAAATTGTTTTCATATGTAATTGGGGAAAAATAAAAAATACTAAATAAATTTTAAAAAATCATAAAACTGACTATAACTTTTTTGAGCATATAACATATGTCATTGATGTGATTTTTTTTTTTCATTTTTCTTTCCTTACCAATAGCTATAAATGTATCCATCAGAGCCTGGAAGACAATAACAGGTGTCCCAAGTGTAACTATGTTGTGGATAATATTGACCATCTTTACCCTAATTTCTTAGGTGAGTATTTGGAAATGCTTTTAGATTCCACTCATTTGTGTAGACCTGATAATTAAGATTTTGACTTTCTTAGAGATGCCAAGTTAGAGACAGATAACTCTAGTATTTCATTGCTAGAAGACATGGTTATAACCTGTTAGAAAGATAATACTTTAACTGTTTAAACCTAAAACTAGTGTTTTGTGTGATCTCTTGTTTGTTTTTTTTTTAAATTTTATAACGTATACATCTGATTAGTGGATGTTGCTTTTGTAGTGGTTGTCTGTTTCTTTTTGAGAAAAGCTAGGTGGCACAATGAATAAAGTGCTGGACTTGGTATAAGGAAGATTCCTCAGCAACTTACTAGTTCTGTGATCCTGGGCAAGTTTCTTATCCTCTCTAAGCCTCAGTTTTGCGTTTTGGTTTTTTAATCTGTAAAATAGGGATACTAATAGCACCTTCTTCATATGGTTGTTGTGAGGATCAGTTGAGGTAACATTCAAAATACTTTGTAAACCTTAAGGTATTTTGTTAATTGAATAATATCATTTTAACTTCATACAGATTAAATTATAAGGTAACTTTATATAAGTAAATATTCTTAGCTTTCATTCTTATAAAATTTTATGATGATTAGAGGGATATAAAATTAAATAAAATATATATATATATATATAATAAGATGTAGTAATGCATTTTTTAAAGATTAAATTACATGGTAAGGAAAAATTAATATGTTAGAGTGGATTTGCATCACTAGGGATGTAATTTAGATAACCTAATTAAAACATTGTTATGTGGTATATATGATATAGTTAAAGATTTTCCAGGAATTACAATAAATTCAACATTCCTACCTTGTCTGGAATCCTGCTCCTGATATTTTTTACTTTTTTGGCATCTTTATGCTTTTCCTCTCCCATGGGCTCTTTCATATCTATGTATGTATATATATATATCTATATATATATATCTATATATCTCTATCTATAGATAGATAGATAGATAGATATATGAACAAGAACTATTCTTTAGTAGATAAATGGTCAAAAAGATATAAATATTCCTATATATACATTACATATATAAGTTCCTTGTACATCTTAGATATCAGGCCTTTATTGGAGACATTTGCTGCAAAAACTTTTCTCTTGCTAATTATTTCTCTGCTAATTCTAATTGCATTACTTTTGTTTGTATAAATAGTTTTCAGTTGTGTATGATCAAAATTGTCCATTTAGGCTCTTATTAAACTTTCTGTTCCTTGTATAGTCAAGAACACTTCCTTTATGCATTGTTGTGGAAGGTATCCTATATTGTGTTCAAATGATAGATTTCTTAATGTCTGTTTAGATTCCAAATAGGAATTTAGATTTCTGTTCTCATAGATTTCTTAGAATTCAGTCTAGATTTTTAAAATAAAGAGTGTAGAATTTTAGATTTCTTTTTAAGACCTTGACTTCTTATTTATCATTTTGTTAGATTTTTCTAGGTATGAAATGAGGCATGTTCAGGTCCCCAAATATTGTGCTTTTTTTCTATTTCTCTCTGTAATTTAACTTTTTCTTTAAGAACTTAGATGCTTTTTTATTCAGTACATATGTATTAAATATTGATGTTGTTTTATTATCTGTGATAACTTTAGAGGCGTTAGTGGATAGAGTACTGAACCCAAAGTTAAGAAGACCTGAGTTCAAATGTGACCTCAGATAGCTGCTGGCTTTGTGACCTCAGGCAAGTCACTTAAACCTCTATCTTCCTCAGTTCCCTCAGCTATAAAATGGGAGTGATAATGATACCACTCTCTCAGAATTTTCATGAGGATTAAATGAGGTAATATTTGTAAAGCACTTAGCACAATGCCTGGCAAATAGTAGGTGCTCATTAGATGCTTGTTTCCTGCCTTCTTTTCTTTTGTTAAGTATAATAGCTTTTCTGCTTCTTTCTTTTAGTTATTTTTTTTAAGGTTCCTATTCTCATATTATGATTGCTACCCCTATTTTTTTAGTTTTCCTGAAACATAATATATTGTACTTAAACTTCTCATTTTAGTTCTATGTAAATTTTTTTTGTGTGTGTGTGTGTGTGTGTCTTTACTGTAAGCAACATATTGTTAAATTGTTTTCTAATCCATTTTGCTGCTCTTCTCAGTTTTCTAGGTGAAGTCTTTGTTATTGTAATTTGCATATTTTCCTTCATCATGTCTTTTTATACTTTTTCCTCTTTTCCTTCCAACCCCTTCTTTATAAAGTTGTTGTTGTTGTTTGTTTGTCCTTGGTTCTCAAAGAGGACATGACGTCAGGGAGGTGAAGCCATGCCATGCAAGTTAATTGGATTTAAGTGAGGGAGGGTTGTGCAGAGTCACCAGTTTCACTTTCTGTTCTGGGGTCATCAGGGTCCAATGTTGAGATATAAATAAGGATGACTGGAGATAGCTCTGGATACAGTGGAGACCTTGGTCTTTTTTAAGTTAAGATCTTTAACAGGTCTCATTTTGACTGAGGCAACATCCATTCAGTGATTAAGGATAGGTAAGAAATGAACTCTATAAAAGAAGGGGATAGAGAAAGCGAAGGAATTTGATCAGTACTAGTTATCTATAATTTGTATGGTCTTTTCCTACTTCTCATTCCTTCTTTCTTGACTAAGCTAAGACTGCAGTTTCTTTCTTAGACTCTATTATTTTTAATTTCTTCTTTAGGATAAATTCTTAGAAATTGAAGTTTTCCACATGATAGTTCCTTCCTGAGTCTCTTCTCTTTCTTAAACTCCATTTTCTTTATCCCTTTATATGTCAGTTTGTCTGTTGAGTTACACACCAAACCTTTTATGTCTCTGTGTGTATATGTGTATGTTTTCATTCCTTCTGTGTTTGTTCAGATAAGAATGGGGTGATGGGGTTTTTTGACTTTTCTTCTTATGTGCCCCATTTATCTGAAATGTAAGCTCATTGTCTAATTCATTTATTCCATAGTATGTTCTTTTTCTGTCCATTTTCTTTCATTTAAAAAAAAACCAATAAAATCAAAAAGACCTTCACTCAGGCCCTGTTTTTCTTTAAATTCCTTCTCTCTGTAACCCTTGAAGATATAAGAATCCGAAGGGAGAATAAACTCTCCCATTAGAACCTGTCCCTTCTTTATTGTTTACTCCCTTTCAATTATTCTCTGTATTTACTGTTCTGTGTTTCTCTAGCCTATAGATTTTACATTTCATAATGTGTAAGCTTTGGTATTTTTGTTAAGAATTATTGAAAGTTCTCTATTCTATTAAATGTTCATTTTTCCTGCTGTAGGATTATACACTTTTACAGGATAAGTTATTCTTGGGTTTAAGTGTTTATCTTTTGCTTTTTTGTATATTATATTCCATGATTTTCTCCCCTTTTATGTAAGTTGTGGCCAGTATTTGTTTGATCGTGACTGTGGTTCTTTGATATTTGAATTTTTTTTTTTTCCTGGATGTTGAAGTATTTTTTTTCTTTGCCTTTTGGCAAGATTACAATCTTTGCTATGACATTTCCAGGCCTTTTCTGTTTGTGGTTCCTTTCAGTAGGTGATTGGCACATTCTTTCTATTTTTACTTTGTTCCCTTGATTCTAGTAGATCTGGGAAGTTTTATGATTTCTCAATATAGTGTTTAATTTTTTTTCTTTTGTCTTTGTTTTCAAGGATTTTGGTGATTCTTAAATTTTCTACTCTACCTATTTTCTAAGTTAGTTTCATATGGTAAATATTTTAAATTTTCTATTTTTTATTCATTTTAAGAATTTGTTTCTTTACAATGTTATCATTGTTCTCTTGGTTCTATTAATTTCAATCTACATTATTTCATATTTTCCTGGATTCTCTCAAATGATCTCTTTTTTCCTTTCTTATGGCACAGTAACATTGCACTAGTTTCATGTGCTCTTCATATGCTCTTCAGAATATAAGAGGCAATATAAGGCATCCCCTTACAAAGGAGTATAAATTCCTGAAAATAAGACTTCATTAGATTTCTTGAACATTGTTCAGCCTGGTATGATTCTTTTTTCTTCTTACTGAAGTAGCTGGCTTTTTGTACCTCTTTTGCCATTTGAGTTAATCTGTTTTTTAAGGCATTATTTTCTTCAGTCAGGTTGTTGACTATCTTTTCATAATTTTCATGTATCACTCTCATTTCTCTTTCCAATTTTTCCTCCCCTTCTCTTACTTGATTTTCAGAATCCTTCTTGAGCTCCTCCATGGCCTGTAACCAATTCATACTTTTTCTTGGAAGCTTTTGGTGCAGGAGTTCTGACTGTTTTGTCTTACTCCCATTCCATGCTTTGATCCTTTTTGTCCCCAAGAAAGGAATCTAAAGTTGGATTGCTGTGCTTGCTTTGCTTCCTTTGCTTGCTCATGTTGCCGCTCAGTTACTTGACTTGAGCTCTTTGCTGCAGTAGAACTCTGCTTTCAGAGGGGAGAGCTTTGTCCCAAATTGCTAGGGTTTTCGCAGCTGCCGGAGCTATTAGGAGTGTGCCGTCTCTGCAGCCCCCACAAACTCTATCTCACTGATCACACACCTCAGGACCACCACCCAAGATGGTGATCCAGATCCAGGCAAGTTAAAGCAACAGTAATTACTCTCTGAATGTTCACTTGGACCCCCTATGATCTGCAGGCCAGGAGCTCTGAAGCAGCCACATGGAGGTGGCTGCAGGGCCGCTGCACCTCTACCACTTTTAGCTCTGGGGGCAGCGGCTGGATGTGCTCCTCCATCCTCCCCAGTTCCAACAGAGTTCTACATTGACCTCTCACTTTTTCTTTGGCATTAGTGGGTATTTTAGTTCTTGTTTATGTTGTTCTTCAGATTCTGCTCATTTCACTCTGCATCAGTTCCTAGGATCAAATATCTAATACTTGAAGCCCATTCCTGATCTTATAGAACAGGAGACATAGATATGTTTGTATAAATATAGTTTTCCTTTATAGAGAAATAGTCCTTGTCCAAAGGATGTTGTTGAGTTATTTTTCAGTTGTGTTTGATTCTTCATGACCCCATTTGAGGTTTTTCTTGGCAGAGATACTGGAGTGGTTTGCCTTTTCTTTCTTCAGCTTGTTTTGCAGATGAGACTGAGGCAAACAGGGTTAAGTGATGTGTCCAGGATCACACAGCTACTAAGTATCTGAGGACAGATTTGAACTCTGGAAGGGGAGGCTTCTTAACTCCAGGCCTGGCACTCTAACCACTGTGCTGCTCCAAAGGATGGGACCCTGTAATTGGAGGGCAAAGGCATAAAGACTTAAGGCAGTGACTGAGACAGAATTATGCATTAGTATTATTTACCTATCAAAGTAATACAGTATAGGCCAATCAAGAATAAGATAGTATATAATAGGAAAACCCACTTTTTTGGTTTGTGGTTATTGTTCCTTTGTCCAAAGCCTTGGGATTGATTATAGGGGTAAGCGAGAGTGTGTGTGTGTGTGTGTGTGTGTGTGTGTGTGTGTGTGTGTGTGTGTGTGTGTGTATACATGTGTGTTTATGTTTTGACAGATCTGCTGACAGGTTGGGAGTATGACTACTATGAAGTCAAGACACATAATTGGGATATTAGAATGGTAACTCACTTAATGACTTTAGAGATCTTTTAGGGCTTTGAGATCCATCAGTGGATCCTGAACTACTAGTAAACAATTTCTTTCCCTTCCTACCCTCAAGGGGTTTTCCCTTCCCTCAAGAAGGATAAAATGAGGCAGGCATAAATAAACAACAGTTCATATGAGGAAATCCTAGGGATTTCAGTGTACTGCAAGGGTGATGAGTGTGGTGTGGCAACCAAATTAAGTCGTACAATCTTAGGCAACGTTATGGAAGCATAGTGTCCAGAAACTTGTAGATAGTAATCCTGGTGTACTTTGCTATGGTGAGACCACAGCTGAATTCTATTCCTTTTAATAGCACAGTAATATTGCGTTACATCTATAGACTATAATTTGTTCAGCCATTCCCTATTTGATGGGCTGCCCTTAGTTTCCACTTTTTTTTCCTACAACAAAATGTGCTACTGTAAATGTTTTTATATATATGGATTCTTTCCCTCTTTAATTTTTGTGAATTATATACCTACTTGTCATGTTGTCCAGGCACATGTGCTGAGTCTTTCTTCTCTCTATTTTCACTGTGAATACTCCTTTATAGATACTGATTTCTCTTCTCCTGGACTTTGGAAGTGTCTTTCTAACAGATCTTCTAGCATCTCTTTCTTCACCTCCTTTAATCTACTCTTGATACTGTTAGAGAAATAATTTTTATTACATATTGTTCTGGTTATGTTATTCCTCTGCTCAAAACCCTTAAATGGTTCTCTTTCAACTACTGATTAAAGTTCAGACACCTTTGCTTAATACTCCAAACCTTGAGTAACTTGCCTTCATCTGTTCTTTTTAACTTGACTGTCATACACTTTCCTACTATGTAATCTATGTTCCAGCTGAACTACTATACATACCTTATACTTACCAGCCTCTGCTCACATTGTTCTTTATACCTGTGGAATCCATTACACTTGTTCCTAATTGTACAATTCTTACTCATCCTTTAAAACTTAACTCAAATGTCACCTCTTCTAAGAATCCTTTCTTTTTTTTTTTTGCCTTTTGGAGGGCAATTGGGGTTAAGTGACTTGCCCAAGGTCGCTCGAGATAAAAAGATTACTGCTGAAGAAAATCATGTGACCGAGCCTGGACAGTAGAGAGATCAAGAGGAGGGGTTCTCAAAGACATTACAGAGCCCATGGTTCTTTAGCCCACTGAAACTTTTAAAATAATTTAACTTCATAATAAATATATGTAGATGTGCTTATGTTAGTAAATGATAGTTGATGATAATAGTATTTATGCATTTGTGCCTTGCTGAATTTTTTTTAGTCTTCTTTATATACATACATTAGTTGTAATTTTCTTCAGTATGCTTCAGATCCCCCAAAATTTCTATTTAATTATCGATGGCCGACCCTCTAATAACCAACACCCCAAATGTGAGACCTTTGCACGTCAAAGGATGCTTGTATTTGTAATGCAGGCAGAAGTTAGTTTATTGGTAATTCATAGTGGTATATGTCATCAGGGCTTGATTTTGTCAATAAACTGGTGTCTTTCCAAATTAATTCTATGAAAGGCTAATTGCACTAGCAATTAGCAATAAGCCAGACTTTAGCCTAGCAATTATGGTCACATAATCTCAGAATTGGAATTGTCAGTTAGTCCAAGACATACCAGAATAAGGTCCCCTTCTGTAAAATAATTTGACAAATAGGCATCTTGCTTTTGTTTGTTAACCACCAATAAGAGGGAAATTTACACTTTCCTGAGGCAGCTAGTTTTAGTTTTGGACAGCGCAGATTGTTAGGAAGTTTTTCTTACAACCAACCTGAAATCTACCTCTTTGCAGTTTCTATCCATTGCTGTTGCTTTTAGCTTTGCTTCCTGGGGCCATGCAGAACTACTTAGCCTCCCTCCTTTTTCATGGGCCAGCTCTTCAGATACTTGAAGACAATTATCATGTCCATAGAAATATTTTCCCTGCTAAGATGAACATTTCTAATTCCCTAAAATAATTATTATGGGTCTTGAACCTGAGGCCTTTGCTTTTTAGTTTCCTGCCTCTGTATGTTCTCCGGTTTGTCACTTTGCTTCCTAAAATATGGTTCCTAGAACTTGTAATAAGCACTAGCATTGATAGAGTACTTTAAAGTTTGTAAAGTGCCTTATGTGTATTTCATTGGATCCTTGCAGTGACATTCTGAGATTGGTGCTGTCCCCATTTTATGAATGAGGAAGCTGAGATTGAGAGAGATTAAGTGATGTCATCAAGGCCACACACCAATAAGTGTAGTTGCTAGTATCTGAGGCAGGTTTCCATGACCAGGTCTCGACTACAACTTTTGACGACTTTCCCATTGTGCCACCTCCCTGGATTCTTTGTTTTTTGATTGATCTTCCTGCCTCGTCTCTTTCTACTCTAATCTCCTTCCACTAAACTACTAAAGTGAGGCCTGACCATGTTACTGTCACTCAATGAATCCAGTGACTCCCTATTTCCTTTGAACAAATATAAAATTTTCTGGTTGGCACTTAATGTGTGCCACAGCCTATCCCCAGTTTATCTTTGTAGCCTTGTGATGATGCTTCACTCTCCTTCTCACACTTCATATCTGAATTGGCCTTCTTGCTACTACACGACATACCGTCTTCCATCTTCATTCCTTTGCACAGATTGGTCTCAGTGCTGAGAATGCATTTTCTCATCTCTGGCCCTTAGAATCCTTCGTTTCTGTTGAAGCCCAGAATCAAAACCTCCCACATCAGCGCCTTTCTTGTTTCCCTCCCTGCTCCCCACTGCTGAGCTGAAATTTGTTTTGTGCATGCTTTGGATTTACTTATATGTTTACATGGTGGTCTCCCCTGATATTCTGTGAATTCTTGCTGGACAGGAATGTGTGTGTGTGTGTGTGTGTGTGTGTGTGTGTGTGTGTGTGTGTGTGAGTGTGTGTGTGTGTGTGTATGTGTGTGTGTGTGTAATATTTGATATCTCCCAAGGCTTAGTAAAGTGCCTGGTACCATATAGTAGTTACTAAATACTTATATATTAATTATGTTATATATGTTACTTATATAATATATTATTTATTATAATAATTATATAAAATATTATATATAGTACTTATATATTAACTGATGATTTATTCTCTTCATTAGAGTATAAGCTCTTTGAAACCAGAGCCTGTGTCTCCCAAATATTGGACCGTGCTCTGTATATGATAGATAGCTAATAAATGATAGTGGAGTGAATAAATAGAAGAACTTGAAGATATTACAATAACGTGCTATATATTATCTAATGGCATACATTTATGCAATTTGGAAGTTCTCCGCTTTATTTTTTAAGATTAAAATTCCATATATTTTACTCAGAAGAATACTGCATTGAGAATTGACATATGTCACCAAGTCAGGTTGACAGAGCTCCCAGGTTGTTGTTAAGCTGGTAGAAGATGCATTCAAGTAATTTTTTTCCACGCTTACATGTGTGGAAAATGGCATAATACTTGATAAAGAAGGTCACTTGATAGTCAGCTTTACTGGAATGTATTCTTTTTTTTTCCTGGAAAATGCCTGTATAGTACTCTTAGTAGAAATTAATTAAAATTTGTTAGTACTTTGACTTTTTATATCATAATTAGAGAGCAGACTTTTAGAATTTTGGGGAGGCAAGTTGGTAGAGGAAGAAGGGTATTTTTTAGCTTACTCTAACTTCTTTGGTATTGTGGTAGGACTGTTTAATTTAGAGTCAGGAGAACCTCTAACTCTCTTTATTCCTTCTCTCAAGATGCTTCCTAATCATTTAACATCTCTGAGCAACAGTTTCCTTATCTTTAAAATGGGAATGACAACATCTGTAATGGCATACGTCTCATCCCATAAGGCTCACTTACTCTGCCAAGTCCGTCTAGGACCTTCCATGGACTGGGTGAAAACAAAAATGAAACAGTCCTTGAGCTTTTGTTCCCTAGGAGGAGTATGTGCAAAATAAATATCTACAAAAAAATACGAGATAATTTTCTGGGGGAGGATATTAGCATTTGGGAAGAATTAGGAAAAATCTCAAAGGATGTGGTGATTGAGCTAAGATTTGAAGTGTACTAAGGATTTTAAAGTTCAGGTTGAAAAGAAGTGCATTCCAGGTATTGAGGACCACCTGTGCAGAGGCAGGAGACAGGAGGAGAGGAAATATGTTGTGAGGAACAGCAAAAAATCCATTTTGGCTGAAACAGAATGCTTAAAGAGAAATAACAGGAAAGTCCGGAAAGGTATGTTGGAGCAAGGTTGAGAGAAAAGGGCTTTAGAGTTGAGTAGAGGAATCTGCATTTTATTACACTGGTATTAGAGAGCCATTGGAATTTATTGAGTAAGAGAATAAGATGGTCAGAATTGTGCCTTTGGAAAATCCCTTGGATAATTGTGTGGAGGCAGAATTGGAAAGGGATAGACTAGAAGCATGGAGACCATTTAGGGGACTATATCAGTAATCTAGACAAGGGGTAATGTGGAAAGAGGAGGAGATGGGTGTGAGAGACACTGTGAAGATAGACTGGATGTAGCTGTACCTGATTGTATTTGTGGGGAAAGGGAGAGGGAGAAATAACACTAATATTATAAATTCAGGAGATTGGAAGGCGGAGTATGACTTTGACTGAAATAAGGAAGTGTAGAGGAGGGGATGGGTTTTAAGGGAAAGATAATGATTTTGTTTGGGATATGTTGAATTTGAGAGGCTTATGAACATCCAGATTAAAATGTCCACTAGCCAATTGATTACATCCAGTTGGAACTCGACAGAGAGACCAGGTCTGGATAGAAATAATAGTTGAATTTGTGAGAGCTGATTAGATCAAAAAGAGAAAAAAGAAGTAGGATCAGGACAAGCCTCATAATTAGGGGGTTGGAAATGGCTGATGATCCTGCAAAGGAGACTGAGAAGTAGTGCATGGTCAGATGGGTAAGAGGAGAACCAAGAGAAAGCAATATTACTAAAATTTAGGAGGAGAGAATATTTAGGAAGTGGGGAGAATGGTCAGCAATGTCTGGCTACAGAAATAAAAAAGGATTAGGCTTCAGAAAAGGCTGTCAGATTTGACTACTCATTGGATCAAATGACATAATGTATGCTGCTCATTGGATCAAATGACATAATGTATAAAAAGTATTTTTCAAATCTTAAAACCCTACATGTATATTCCAGGCATTATGTTTATTTCAGTAGGTTTGTTCATTCTTTAAAATGGTTAATAGTAAACAAAGCAAGAGAAAAAGTCCACGTTTTCTGCTCTTTATAAATTATTATGTTTTATGCTTGTGAAATTAAAATGATAAAGCTAACTAAAATAGCCAAGTCGATACATATAAAATAATAAATTCTTTTTCTTCCCAGTGAATGAACTCATTCTCAAACAGAAGCAAAGGTTTGAGGAAAAGAGGTTCAAGTTGGACCATTCAGTGAGTAGCACCGTACGTTTCTATTCTTTTTTTTAAATTACATTTTATATCTCATTCTGTTTTTACCTAACAATTTAATCTTAAGGAAAATTTAAAATAGTTTATCATTGATCCAACTAAAGGAAATTGTTTGGTCTCTGTAGGGTTTTCCAAATAAAATTTTAAGAATTACCTGCTTATGAGTTATTTGTAATACTTACTTTGTTTGTGACTATCTGGAACAATTAGTGAATAAAGTTAGGCTCCCTAGACTTTAAAGTCTGCGAAGACAGTGACCATATTTTTAGTTAACCTTTTTTATCTACCTTAGTGTCTGATCAATTGTGCTTTCAGTAGTAGGCGCTTAATAAATATTGAATTTGATTAGAATAAGACCTTATGAAAATGAAATGGGATGTTGAAGAAAAGAATTGGGAATTGAGGAAAAGAAGATGATATTACTGTGGGATAGGATTTTTGATAATCTCTCCAAAAATCAGGACTAGTCCTAAAAGGGTTCTAATTTGCATTTTGGTCAAGGGAACTACATGATATCTTACCAAGTAGACTCTTGAAAGAACTACTTGAGCTTTCATTATCATTAGCAATAGTAATAATTCCAATAGTAACTCACCCTTTAAGCACTCTTTTTAAAAATACAGCTGTTTCTGTTGTGCTGAGTAAAGTGATTTTTACTCTTTGGAGTCCTTTCACGTATTTTATTCAGATAATCTGTTCTGCAATTAAATTAAACTTAAACCTGTTTAATTCAATAGAGTGTAGCCTATGAAACCTTTTTGGTCCTAATCGTGCTCTTACATGAGTAAGCAATGAAATAGTGAAAATTTTAAAAAACTTTCTCCTGCATTTGTATATTAATCCTTCAGATAATCAGTTTGATCAGAAAGTGAAAATGAATTACAATTCCTCTTACTGTATATTTTTGACAATGTAAGCAATGGCGCAGCTTATATTTAATATTACTAATAATTCAGGAGAATGTACTTCCTGAGTGTCAACTCATCGAGGACCAATACCATTTCTTATTTTTTCTTTATAGTGATAGGATGTCTTGCACATAGTAGCTTTCTGATACACATTTCTGGAAGGAATGTTGTACAGCGTGCATAATAAGAGAATGCCTCAAACTGGAAAAATATCAGATTTTAACTAGTGACATTAAAATTTCAGAAAAACAAAATCCTTAGCTATGAGAAAATATTTTATTTTTGTCCAACATAAGCTTTGTTTAGATTAGTCCCAAGTTATAGGAAAAATAATTTCCTCATGACTTCATTCCTCTATACTCCATTTCCTTATTCTTACATTATTTACTCCTTAGTTGTGTATTTTATAGTTTGAGAGAGATTTAAAGATTTATGGAAATTTTTCCACATTTCTGTTGAACAGAAACTTTGCAACAGATCTCGTATGTATATAAATGTATACTTCATTATGAAACACAGTAATTAATACTTTTAAAAAATCCTCTGGGACTGAAGTGCTTATTAAGTAGTTGGGCCTAGGTCTATGCCTGTTTCTGGCATGAGCATTGGATCAGTTTTTTTTGTTTCTTTGCTGTAGGGATCAGTGTGAGTCTAAAAGCACCTGTGGTGCTTAGAGTCACAGCCCAGTTGCTAAGCTCATGGAGAAGTTGTGCAAGACCACTCGCCTGATGAGCGGCAGCTGAGATGACTGGCTTGGCCTGTCCTCCATTGGTCCATCCCTCCAGCACACCTGGAGATCATGCTTTAATCATGTTACCTCTAGGGTATATAAGGAGGACACTACAATACAATAAAGGACAGCTGCTGTACACTTCTCTCTCTACCTCTGGTCTCTTCAGTCCCTCCTGAGAACACAGCCTAAGGCTGGCCCTTAGGCTACTGAGTTAAGAAGCAGCCGCAACACTTTGCTGCTAGCATCAGCAGTGGTAGTGTCTTAGTCATAGGCTTCTATCTTCAGAACCTTAAAGTCTAGCTGATGTAAGATTTACATTCCATCACTTGCCATGAGGTAGACATATTCAAGCCAAGACAATGAGCCATGTGTAGTTTTTACTTAAGGAGATGGGAGACTCTTGGGAAAGAGGAAGGGCAGTCTGTTGTTTGGATCAAAACTACAGCCTTGATTGTTTGGTTGGGGGAGAAGACTATCCCTCCTAGTTTCTTATAGAAAATGCTCAAGTTCAATTATTGGCTTCAAAGCAACTGAATTTTCTCATTGAACATAATAGAGTACTGAAGACTCTTTTCATTAAAATACAGACATCTTAAAATAGCTTTCTTAACCTATAGATTTAATTAATGCATTTGGTTTCATTTTATATGTATTCCAGAATAATAATAATGAGCAGTTTATCACTTTCTTTAAGAATGAATGTTGCGTTTGATTATTTTTGACATGAAGGTTCCAGTGAAAAAAAATCAGGAAGATTTTTGCTATGAAAGGTAGAAGGACATAGTTTCATCTAGAAGGCAATGTTGAGCCATTGGCTGGGAATCAGTAGCATGGAATGTGGTGATAGTAGTATATTTTTGAAGGCAGCATAACAAACATAATGGAGTCCCATAATTTAAAAATGTATTATAGAAGCATATAGAATATGCTTTTTTAAGTTAAGATTTTGTATTTCCTCTCTCTTTTCATTTTTTCTATTTCAGAATGGCCACAGGTGGCAAATATTTCAAGATTTATTGGGAACTGATCAAGATAACCTTGATTTACCCAATGTCAACCTGATGTTGGAACTACTTGTACAAAAGAAAAAACAGCTGGAGGCAGTAAGTGGAAAGATTTTTTTGTTTGCTTTTTCATTTTTCTTGTTTTTTCTCTAATCTTGCTCTGTGTCAGGAATGTATTTAAACAGGCATGGCAATAATTTTAGAAGTAGTAAGATGGTGTAATTCAATCTACCTTTTTTCCGGTTTAGGCAGGTAAGATCATTTTTCATTTTCATTAGCATCCCCTTTTGAATCAAAGGGCATCTATTAAAATTAAGTTTGTTTTGCTGAAAATAAATGGAATAAGTAAACAAAGCAGTTGTACTTTGCATCAATTAAACACATCTGGATTATTGGGTCTCCTACTGATGCGTGCCACATTGCAGAAGGGACACTGGCAATCTGCACTTACTCAGAGAAGGTTAACCTTGAGAGTGAAGGAGTCTCAAAACAAAGCTACATGAAGAATTAGTTAAAGGACCTGGAGATAGAGGTTTAGCTTGGAGAATAAAAGACTGAAGAGGGGACAGTCTTGTAGTCTTTAAAAAGGTTGATAAGTAAAAGCACATTTAAATTGTTTTTCTGTGCTCCCAGTAGACAGAACTAGGCTCAGAGGGTAAAAGTTAATAGAGAAACCTATTTCAACTCAACATAAGGAAAAAATTGCTAACAGTTAAAAAGTTCAGAGTTGCTTTTGGAGCTAGTAGATTTCTAGAGGTCTTTGAGCAAAGGACTAGAGGTCCTTGAGCAAAGCCTGAGTGACTACCTGCTAGGTGTATGGTCATAGGGATGCTTTTTGGAGTATGGGTCAGACTAGATATCCACTGAACTACCTTCCAACTAGGAAATGTCATTATGTATCTTAGGAACAAAGTCTTTTTAGGTAGTAACATGTCTCAATTGCTTATATTCAATATTAGTCTCAATGAAAGCTATTCCCTCCCACCCCTCTGCCTATAATTTGACCTTCATAAAATCTGAGTACTACCTTTATTATCTTATTTTTCAGTATATACATAGATGTATGTATTTTCCTATTGAAAAATTTTTCATTTTAGTGCCTGCAAAAATTTTTGAACAATACAATAGTTGATAGTATTGGGAAAATTAAGATAAAAATTAAATTTGATTTAGAGATAGCTTTTGAGAATTGCATTTTTGTATATGTGCTTAATCATATTGTGGCCATTTTGTATATATTTAAAGCACTTTGAAATCTTAAAACAAGAAAAGTTAAGCTTTGTCATATAGCTGTCCTTCTGGTAGAAAAACTGCCTTTATCATTAGGTTCAGAATATAATTGGTCAACAAACATTCATTTTTTTCATTCATCCTTCTTTTCATCTTTGTGCTTTTTAGACACATTTGATCACTTCCTCTCACCTTGGCTTCTGTGATACTTCTGTCCACTCATTTTCCTTTTACCTATCTCACTGTTCCAGCAAAGTAGATTGGAAAGGAATGGTGAGACAGGTAAGGGTCTCACATTTCTCTTCTCTTCTCTCCATGTTTTCATAGATTGCTTCCAAATCTCTATATTCAGTCCCGATCTCTTTCTTTGAATTTCCGTCTTCCATTTCTGTGGACCAATGAACTACTCTAAATAAAGACTTGGTAAACCTCCAGACCATGTCTCTTCTGTTGGTTCTGTTTTCTCTATTTGCATCACTACTACCCTAGATCAGGCGCATTTCTTTTCTAGACTGTTGTAAAACCTCATTGGTTCCCTTTCCTCAAGTCTTCTCTCTCCCTTCTATCCTCTACCCTGATTTCAGAATGGTCTTTCTGAAGCATAGATGTGACTGATTGCCAGTGCCCAGCTCAAGAGGTTTCAGTGAGACTCTGTTATCTTTGATGGGGGTGGGGTGGGAGGAGTGTTTTAATAACTTAAAAAAATCATTTTGATAATTTGATTTCAATATAATTGATTTCCTTTGTAAGTAATTTACTTTATGCTTTTGAAAAATTATTCTGAGGTTCAATGTCTTCAACAGACTTCCAAAGGGATCCATCTTACAAAAAAGGTTCAAAACTCCTACTGTAGATCAATAGAAACTCGTCTGATATTAAAAGCCCTTTATTCTTCTCTAACCTTTCTTTTTAAGTGGATTACACATCACTCTCACTCAGACACTGCATTCCAGTCAAACTGACTTGCTTTTTCTAAACTATTCAGGACATTCTCTCCTCATCTTCACCTCTTGGAGTTTCCAGCTCTATTCAGCTCTGTTTGTGTCACTGATTATGTATGGCATCTCCAGCTGCTTATAGTATGTGTCATTTTGCATGTTCTGAAGCATCGTAAACTGCACTTGTCTCCCCTTCTCTCTCTTCTTATTTTTTTTCTTTTCCTTTTGAGGGGACCATGGTTTTCCTAGTCACCTTGGCTCACAACCCAGGTGTCAGCTAAGAGGCAGGTAGGTGGCACACTGAGCAGTGCTCTGGGCCTGGAGTCAGGAAAACCTCAGCTGCTCACCAGCAATCTGATCCCGGGCATGCCAGTTGACCTCTGTCTGCCTCAGTTTCCTCAAATGTAAAATGAGCATTACTATCCTGCCTCACAGGGTTGTTAGAACATCTGTGAAGGGCTTAGCACCAGGCTGGAACATGTCATTGTTCAGTCATTTCAGTTGTGTCCAGCTCTTCGTGACCCCTTTTGGGGTTTTCTTGGAATAGACAGTAGAGTGGTTTGCTGTTTCCTTCCTCAGCTCATTTTATAGATGAGGAAACCAAGACAAACAGGATTAAATGACTTGGTCAGGGTCACACAGCTAGTCAGTATATGAGGCCATTTTTGAGCTCATGGAGAGCAGTCTTCCTGACTCCAGGCCCAGCACTCTCTCCTCTGTGCCATCTAACTGCCCATACAATGCCCAGCATATACTAGGTACTTATATTCTCGTTTTTTCTCTTCATCCTTGCCTCTTTACCGTCACCCCTATATCCATTATGTTGCCAAGTACTGTTGATTTTTCTTTCATTACATCTCTTGTATATTCCTCCTTCTGTCCTCAAACAACGTCACTACACTGGTGCAGTCCCTCTTCTAATACAGTAGCTTTCTGGTTGGTCTCCCTGGCTCAAGCCTTGCTCCATTCCATCCTTCACTCAACTATTAAAATTGATCTTCCATATCACCCCCTTATACATTAAACTCCTGTGGTTTTATGTCACATTTAGGATATCAAATTCTCAGTTTGGCATTCAAAGTCCTTCAAATCTGATAGCTCATTCTTATCTTTCCAGTGTTTTATACCTTACACCCCTCTTCCTTCCCACTCAGTACTCTGATCCAGTAGTGATAATTGGCTTCCTTCCTATTCCTTGCAGAAGACACTGGATCTCCCAACTCCAAGAATTTTTACTGTTGTCCCCAGGCCTGAAATTCTCTGCCTTATTTTCTCTTTTGACTTCTCTGATTTCCTTCAAGTCCCAGTTAAAATTTCACCTACAGGAAGCCTTTTCTGATCATCTTTAATGCTGGTGCCTTCCCTGATTGTCTCCAATTTATCCTTAAGAGCAGGGGCCATCTTTTGCTTTTCTTTGTATTCCTAGTGCTTAGCATTGTACCTGGTATATAACAAGCACAAATACTAGTTAAATTGACTCATGAAGCCAATACTTAAATTAAATCTGTGAAGTTAGAAACAATAAACTATTTGATACTAAGATATCAAATGAAAAAAATTAATTTTTAACAGCTCTGTGGGAATGAATGAAAAGACAAGTTTTGGATTACCAAGTAACCCAGATTCTCAACCTTGAAGTCTTCCTCCATCTTCTCACCCCACATAGCTGATCAGTTGCCATATCTTGAATACAGAATGAATGTAAAAGCACTTGCTTACTGTGTACCTGCAACTGTGCTAACTCCTGAGGATACAGATATAGGAAAGCAAGATTGTTCTTGCTCTCAAGGAATTTCCATTCTACTTAGGGCAGTAGCAGCCAGGAAGGAGCAATGATTTCCATAAAAGTATTGATTCTACCTCTGCAGTATCTTTATTTCTTTCTCTTTGTCTCGTCATACAGCCATCACCTTAAATTATCTTCTATTATTTATAGACGTACACATGTACTTTTAAAAAATATTATGATATGTGCATGGTGTCTCCCTCTCTAAAGAATGAGAGCTCTCTGAATGGCAAGGGCTTTCATATTTTTCTTGGTTTCTCTGGCACATAGCAGCATGTTAGTGCATGTTGGCTGTTAATAAATCAATTTTGATTGATCTTTCTTCATCAGTATCAGTTATAAACATTTTATATTTCACATTTTACTGTGAATAAATAAAATACACTTTTTTTATTATTGCCCATTTCACAGCGTTCTTGTGAGAATGTGCTTTGTAAACCTTAAAGCACTATTTCAGTGTGATCTATTATACTAAAATATTTAGGCTTACAGCTGCCATCATACCAAGTTTAGTTCAGAGTGTTTGAATCTGCTAGTTCAGACTGTCAGTGCAAATTTTACGTTCTTATGCTGTCATGGAATATTGCATGTTCACGTTTGTATTGCTGTTACTGAATAGGGGTATTAGATTTTATTTTCTTCACATGCGCCATCCTTTGGTAGTTTTCTCAGTGACTAATGAATTACCTAAATGATGGTCATTAGCAAGGTGAAAGAGAAGATGTAAATACTTAGAAAATACCTAAAGTGAGATATTCTTTCCTTTGTAATCAAAATTTGTCTTATTTCTTTTGGGACATTTATGCTGATATCTTTAGGAAATATGTAAGCATAAAGAAAATTTAAAAACTAGCTAAGTTAATTAGAAAAATTATCTTGAAACCTGTATTAAATAAATAGGAGCTTTATATTAATTTTAGGCTTAATTGATATAATTTTTAAATGGGAAGAATTTTATAAATTTATGGCTTTATAGAGATTTGAATTGTGATTAATTTTAAATAATATTAGTACTGTCTCTTTGTATGAAGCCATGAATTTTATGACACTGTAAAAGTAGGTCCAGGCATCAGGATTTAGTAGAGCAACAGACTAACTCATAGTTGGGAGAACTGGGTTTTGTCTTCCTATTCAACTAGTTAGTTGGGCATTCTGGGACAGGTTACTTACTTTATTTTATTTTTGTCATTTATAAAACAAGCAGGTTGTACTGGATGTTCTTTATGGTTTCTTCCATTTATGAAATTCTGCAATTTTAATAAATATTTACTAAGAATGAAGTCCCCTCATTGGTTCCCACCTTTAATGAGGGGCCAAAACACCTCACTGGTCTCCATTCTTAAATCTGAAGAACATTATACGTATAATATGTTCTCCTATATTATTTTATCAACATTTTAATATGACGTACTTTACCCTTAATACAGTTTTTGAAAATCTTTTATTCTCTTTATATTTCACACTGTCTTCTTGTATATTTGCATTTTGTTATGCTGACCCTTTCTTTGTCATTGTAACTGATCAATTTGAACTGACCTAGGTTTGCTAACCCACAGAATTAGCTGCATTTGAGGGGCCTCCCAGGCAAAGGGCAGGTGTGTGGGAATTCTCTGTGGTTTCTTTGTTTCCAGTTTTCCTCTTTCCTTGAATTGATTCATAGTATTCATTGTTTTTTTTTTTAGCCATCATATTCAAGTCCTGTTTCTGGTAAATGGAAATTTAGGTACATAAATGAACCCCTTTGAAGATAACATGGCCACTATTTTGTCAAAACTATCTGAACATGTTACTCAGGTGAATATTTGTTTTTAAAGGCATAAGTAAAATACATAGAATTACACACACACACACACACACACACACACAAATATAGTTATCAAAATAGAAAAAAGCAATTTCCGGGACCCCCGTGTTAAGAAATCCTGCTCTTCAGTATGTAATGGAGATAAAGCCTGTGACTAGTGAACATAGTGTATCTTGAGACATGCAAACAAATCAAAGTACATCATATGAGAATGGAAATATATTTTAAGTGCCAAGAAAGTTGCAGTGTGTCTGGATATTTTCTTTTTTTTTTATATTTGGTCACCTTTCTTAACTTTCACCCTTTTGGAGAATAATGTTAGTAAACATGCAGTGGGAATTTTAATTACAACTGAGAACATTCATTGGCAAGGCAGATGGATAGTGGAAAAAAAAATGTTTGAGGCATACAAATGGAGACTCGTCTTAGAGTGTAAACTGGCTGGTTTTAATTTGCTTTTAAAAGCACAATACATTCAACAAAGAAGAAATCTACTTTACTTATTTAACTTCAAGGAATTTTATTTTGTTGCTTTTAGAAACTTATTTTTCTAATGTAACTGAAGAATGAGGCTTCGTTTCTTAATCTTGATTCAGATTTACTTATTCTTTTTAATGTTTTCATTTGAGAGAGATCATCATCTTTTAAAAATTTAATTATTAATCTGCCACTGTGCCTTTGTTAGCACCTTAAAATTTTTTATCTTCTCTCTAATGAATTATTTAATCTACAATGATTTTGTTCCTAGTTCAGATTTAAATAGGTGATTTGTCTGATCTGAGAGACAATTAATAATAGTTTTTCTTTATCTGGCTGATAATATGCACATGGTTTATTTGACTCACTAATCTGGATTGTTTGTATTTTTCCCTTCTCTTTCCTTAAATTAGAGCATTAAAAAAATTTTTTTTACTTCTTTGTTTTCCCACAGCCATACATTTATGAATTCTTGCAATATTTGTATGGGAATGTAGAGTTTTAATGGATATTTCTAGTTGGCTTTGTAAAAACAACCCATTTATTATCTTTAATTTTTAATCTTGTATGATTAAACAAGATCTGTGGAACATGATCATTTTAAGTATGAATGATGATTCTAGAATATCAGTTATGTTTCTTGAAGTTTCTTGAAATTGCATTGATTGTGTACTACTTTTGTTCTCTGTAAGAGTAATTGGTTAGCTGGGAGTTAGAAAGTTTGAAGCAGACAGGATTTGTCATTTTTCATTATGTATTTCTTTTGTATAGTATAGCATGAATATGTCTATGTATAGTATAGCATAGGTCAGAAGTAGCCATATGTGGTGGATAGATTACTGGACATTCATCTAGAAGGCCTTGGTTCTGAATCCTGCCTCTGACAGTTATTAGTGCATTAATTATGTGATGGGCAAGTTAATTATGAAATCTAAAGAATTTCATAGATCATCTGATCATAAGAGATTTAAGGTTAAAAGGGTCCTCAGAGGATATTCAGTCCAAATCCTTTATTTATAAATGAGAAAGCTGAGGCACAGAGAGGTTAAGTGTCTCACTCAAGATAATTGTCTGATCTTAACCCAGGCCTTCCTTGTGCCAAGCTCAGTGCTATATCCATCATGTCATAGTGCTTCCCAAATTATAGACAGATTGTTTTCTGTCTTGGTGTAGGGAAATTTCTAAACTATAAGTTTTCATGTATTATATTGATGAAATCATGGATCATTTACTATTTCCTATGATATAACTATGATGTAATTGTGGTATAATGAAAGAGTAGTGGAGAAATGGAAAACTTTTTACGTGATAAAGAATTAGAAAGGGAGTCAGTTGAATGAGGAAAATAAACATATTAAATACTTCAGAAAGAGGTTTTCTTTCTCCCTGTTAATAGCAAAGGATATGAGCAAACAGTTCTCTAAAGAAGAATTGTAAGCTATTAACCATAAAAAAGATTGTTTCAGAGCACTAATGATAAGAGAAATGCAAATCAGAAAGCTCAGAGGTATGTAGCAAGTTTTCATTGATGACAGAGGATGAGAATAGTCAATGTTGGAGGAGTTATGGAGTAATACACATATTAGTATGCTTTTGATGGAGCCAAGAATTGCTCTAACATACTGGAAGGTAATTTGAAATTTCATTAAGAAATTTATGTAAGTGTCCATACATATGCTTTGACCCAGAGAGCTCACTGCTAGACAGATTCTTCAAAGTGGTCAAAGACAGAAAGGAAAGTACCATTTCTACTAACATTTATAGCAAAGTATATACATATATATACATAAAACAAAATAGAACAAAAATAGATAACCATTGATTAGGGAGTGATTAAACAGACTTTAGCACATAATTGTAATGGAATACTATTGTGATGTAAGAAATTACAAAAATGAAGACTACCTAAAGCAAAGTGAAGTAGCAGAACCAGAAAACGGTTTATATAATGGCCATAGTAATGTAAATGGAAAGAACAACTAAACAAAAACAGAATGCTGTATAATTATTTAGATGAGAAAATGTACTTCTGTTCTTTGCGAAGTTGGAGACCTGCACATAATCAGGTGGTACGCTTTTTAATATGGCTGACCTGATTAGTTTCTCTTTTGTTATTCATTGTTATAGAAGACGGCCCTCTGATTAGGAGAAGAGCGTATTTGGAAATGAAAGTGATATGAAACCAATAGATGTCAAGAATGTTTTTAAAAAGATAAATACTGACTTGTCAAAAAGAACTGGTTTCAAATTTATCTTACTCCATTAAATTCTGGTATGGTAGAGATTTAGAAAATTTAGAGTTTGAAGAGCTGGATTCATCTGCTGACTTACTTGTAGAACCCTAGGCACCCCTCTGCAATTCTTTGGTTCCAGGTTTCTTCATCTGGGGACTGAACAGATGAAAGCAGATGAGCTATGATCATGCTCCCTTCTAGTTCTAATTATTTGATCCTCTGTAGCCACTTACCATTTCTTAATCTGTTTCTTAATAAAAAATATAAAGGGGTTGTGCTCTCTGGGTCCTTTTTGACAGTAAATCCTCTGCTTTTGAATTTAGACTACTACTCTTAATCTTTGAAATAATTTTTTTTAAAACTTTTAAAAAACCTTTTGCCAAATGAGAAAACTTAAAATGAATGTATAAAATGATACATGGCTTAATGGGTGGAAAATATACTTAAAAATATATATGAAACTCTTTTATCACATTCACACTGAGCTTTTTAAAAACAATAGATTTGTGATCAAAAATTTTTCTTTTAAAATGTAATTTTCTATTATAGGAGTCACATGCTGCCCAACTACAGATCCTTATGGAATTCCTCAAGGTTGCAAGGAGAAATAAAAGAGAGGTATATAATTTTGTGTTTGATTTACTGAATGAGTGTTTGCTTCTTTTATAAAATATTGCTGCCTTTACTTATCTTGTAATAAAATTTTCATGTGGGCACAGTGTTAATATTTAAATTGGGCAAATTTACAAAACAAGATTTTAAGGCGAGATTTTTGATAGCATCATTTTTTAACTTTTCAGTTGATACAATTGATTGATTCCTTTGAGGTGGGTTGAAAAATTTGTCAAGGAATGGTAATTAAAAAGCTGCACTATGGGTGGCTAGGTGGCGCAGTGAATAGAGCATCAGCCCTGGAGTCAGGAGGACCTGAGTTCAAATGTGACCTCAGATACTTACTAGTGTGTGACCCTGGGCAAGTCACTTAACCCCACTTGCCCTACCTTCCCCCCTCCAAAAAGCAAAAAAAAAAAAAGCTGCAGTAGAATTTTGGAGAAAAGATGAAAGCATTAAAATGGGGTAAATATCTTTTTTTCACCTAAGATTGATTTGATTGAGATGCTTCATTGAATAATTTAGGATTTGTCTTGTGATCATATCTGTTATGGATCAAAAGAGAGGCAGAGTACAACACTCAAATTTATAGTCAGTCTTAAGGAGGATGGAGGGTTAGTAAGGAACCCAGATACAACCTAGACAAATGAGAAGGAGAAAGGTGAAATAGTATTGGGAATATTTTGTGGAGAAGAAACTGGAGTAATATACCCAGAGTGCAGTGAAATGAAATAATAGCTATTCATTGGAATTTTAACCTTTGGAAGTTTATAATGGTTAACAGTGTTATAGGAGATAATTTTAAAACTCAGAGAATACCAAATATTTCCCTTTTTAAAGTTTGTAAAATTCATCAAGCCTTTTAATGTACTTTAAAATGTGGTTAAATACATTTTTGATGATGATAATGATGGATGCTGTTACTGCTTTAGAAAAAAATGATAAGTCAAGACCTGCCATTTAAAAATATTTTTTATTCAAACCCTTACTTTTTTTCAAAACTCAGCCTTTTATACTTTACAATTAGTTTAAGAGGGGTATTTTTGCGCTCTCTCCACCTTTTGAGGAGGCTATAAAGGTAAGAAATTGTTTCTTCTAAAATTTATTAAATATTATTAAATTATTATCATACTTTGTTATTTTTAGACAAGCATATTGTGGCAAAACTTTTAGTGTTCCTTTGTGTGTGATGACTTTTCTGAATATGTACCATTTTACACATGTTCTGATTTTTTAATCTCTGGATTATGTTTTGTCATCATTTGAGTGGTTTCTTGTTGTAGTGCCAATGCAATATTCACAGTGCTGATGGCGCTCGTAAATGTGCCAGTATAGTTCTCAATCACAAAATATAACAGACTCTCCATATATAAGAAAGAAGCAAAACATTTATTCAGACACCAGAAAACCAAAGCCCCGAACCAGAAATTGAATCCATCATAGTAGCGAAGAAGTTAATTCATCATAACACCACAGAAAGCTACTCCATTTAGCGTTCCCACAAACCAACACTTGCAAACCTAGCTGCCTGTTTGCCTGACATCCTCTCTTTCTCACTGTGTAGCTGCTCTGACTCCCAGCTTTCTGTAGGGTTCACTGTTCAGCAAATTCTTCCTACCACAGGTTCCCTGTGATTACATTCAGCCTATTAGGGGGCAGGGAAGATCTTCAAATCAGGGAAGGTCTTCAGATTCCCTTAGGCTTATCAAGGGGCAGGGAAGATATTCAAATTACCATTACCATTATACTTGCCAGGTTGTTTAGTACATATGCTATGATGGTTTATGTTTGCTTTTTTTTTTTTTTTTGGAGGGGGGAAGGGAGGGCAATTGGGCTTAAGTGACTTGCCCAAGGTCACACAGCTAGTAAGTGTTAAGTGTCTGAGGTCAGAATTGAACTCAGGTCCTCCTGACTCCAGGGCCGCTGCTCTTTTTACTGCACCACCTAGCTGCCCCTCATGGTTATGTTTACACCTCCTTATATTACATATAAATCATTTTTGTATTCTAACCTTAGAACTTTAGTAGCTGGTGGCTTCTGTTTTTTTCTTTTTAAGCAAAATAAAAATTAGCTTTAGGTGAAGATTTGTGTTTTCAAAAAATTATATTTTAACCCTGCAGGCAAATGTTTCTTTTTTTTCCCCCAAGCAGTAAAGGAAAAAGTATTGTGTTTTCTAGAATGTTTTCTAGAAGTTGAAACAATAAGTCATTAAGAAATGTAAGCAATCAGCAGCCTAGCCTAAGTCATTTTCAGTGAGAGTTTCCTTAAAAAAAATAAAGACTGCCTATTGGTTTCCCCCCATAATTACCTAGTATATATTTTATATATTCTTATGTAGTATATATGTTATTTTCCATAGTAGACTGAAAGCTCCTTGAGGGTAGGGATTTTATTTTATTTTTTTGCCTTTCTTTTTCATTGTCTGTTATAGTATCTACTATGTGTAGTAGGTGCTTAATAAATGTTTGGGACTGATTAATTGTTGTGCTTTAAGATATTTAAATGAAAACCTGCCATTTGAGATTTATCGTGTCATCTCATACTTAAGGTAAAGGAATGATCATGACAATGAAACACCTTTCCTTAATGGCTCTGATTTGCCCTTTATTCTCAGATATAGCTGCTTGTGCTCACTAGTGCTCTACTAACATCAGTAAATTAAGTAGATATTATGATAATTATTAGTTTTATATACTGAACATATGACATGATATAATGATAATAAACATTACTAATATAGCTCTACTATAGAGTATACCACACAGCTTGAAAGGTCTTTGTTCTTTCTGTTGCTTGACTTAGATCACTGTATCTCATTTTCTTTTTGTAAGCTCTTTAGCCGTGCTACTTATAAGTTTTTCAGGAATTTCTTTTTTACCCCCATCAGCGTAGCTGTGTATTAATCTATACTTTTGCGCTTGATAGTTTTTAGGACTTCATTGTAAGTTGCACAAAAGACTAGGTAGCCAGGTTTAACAAATTTAAAAATTGAAACATTTATTGGTAAATTTATAAACTTTCACACTTTTAACATTGCGAATGGGAGATGGGGCTTAACTAAAAATCCCTGAACTGTTGCTCATGAGCAGATAGACTTAAGAGTATTCTGGACATTTTTAGGGAAATATAGATATCTTTCTTCTTTGAAAGATATGGCAAAGTATGCTAGTAGAAATAATAAAGGAAAATTTAATATTGGGTAATTTATCTTTACTCCTGGTGCTGTGATTTCCTGAATTTAAATGATTTTTCACTTGCTTCAGTTATTATTGTTATATCTGCTGCAGTTAATTGTGGTATAGATTTTATAATGTCGATTTTTTTTAAATAAAGAGAAGAAAAATATTCTTAATCCAGAAAGTCATTTTGAGGCATATGGTTGTTTTCAGTGGTCTGATAAATTTAGTGATCCAGATAGGTTTGATGACCAGCATTAAGACTACTATAAACATTGTCAATTCTGTCAAATTAGAATTACTTAAATAGCATCTTTATGTCACGTTTCAATTTTATCCTTCCCAACTGGCTTTCTTACTGCTATGAGAATGAAAAATCCTAATTACTTTTCTTAGTCTTCTCTTTGTTCAAATGAATAAATAGGGCATTGGATTCTTTATGGAAAACTTAGAAAGTCCATCAGTATTTGAATATCTGCCTTTTGGATATCATTTGAATTTTTGATAACTCTCTAAGAACTCTGATATTAATGTTGGTAAGCCTGTTTTTCTGTGCATTTTATCAAGTTTGCATTTTAATGTGTGACTTGAATTTTAAAACTTCCATGATTATGTTCCGTCTAGGAAAAAGGACATGATTAGAATCTATTAACAATAGCAGAAAAAGGCTTACTTGAATTCATTTCACATGAGGGATTTCATTTTGATGGTGGTTATTCCTTTGAATTAAATTTATGTTTGCTTACCAGTTTTCTTTGAAGAGTTTACAAATATAATTCTTTTATCTAGCTCACATATATCTTTATGAGATAAGAGTTGTAGTCTGGTTCCACAGACTTATTTCATCTAAGATACTAAATAGTTATCAGAATTTGCAAATTCTTTTTAAAAATGTATTCACACAGATAATGTATTCAGAATCTCTGAAATCACATCATCAGTTAAAATCCTAAAAGGTCAAAGAAAAGATTATCAGGAGCATTTAGATCAAAACTTGTAAGCATAGAAAGGGATTTCATCCATTTTTATATTCTGCCAGGGAAGTTAAATGAGACATCTCAGTTATTTAAACTTAAGCAATTTAATTGTTTTGTTCCATTTGCCAGGAAATGTTGGAGGGCCACTTACCCTCTTTTCCCTAGACATGAATTCATGAGTTGCTGGGATCAAGAAAAAAAATCCATAAATTGTAGACCTTTGGTCATAACCTTCAAGCTTAGCTGTTTCAGTTCTTGGATGATAGTCCCTTGCCAGACTCTCATTTAATCACATCTAAATTCATTATCTTTCCTATATGGATACCAGGTCTTCAGAAAACAAACATCCCAACTCCCGTCCTCCCCCCGCCCCTACACACACACTAAATTCAGACTGACAGCCAGAACTTAGAATCATAGTTTGTAACTCACTTTTTTTGGGCTGTGGACATTGAAGATAAAATGTAGGTGAATTTGAGGTTCTTGGATTGTGAACCAATTAAAAAAAATCTTAAAAGAGATTAAATGCTAAAACATCATTTTATGATGATTATGAAAAAATATTTTCCTGTGTAAAACTGTTAAAATGTACGTGTGGGTTGTGTAATCCAGAGGTAGATTTTAGTATTTTTGGTCTGTGGCTTGTTTCAGTTTTTCAATATATATGAAGAGACTATATGTAGGAATATTTTTTTGGAGGGGAGGTGAGACGGGGAAAGGATAGAGGAAGTCAGGTCTGATTCTGCATCAATCATAGTTTTTTTTTTAATTTAAAAATTGTTTTTAATAGCTCTAGGAGCTATTAAAATAGCCTTTTCAGATAAATAGGACCTAACAGAACTTGTACTCCACTTATATACCCCTGCATTCACCTCTGTTACCTGTGCAACTATTGTAATAAAACTGTCTTTAAATATTAGTTTTTTTAATTTAGTTTTTATTTGCTTTTTTCCGTTTGATGGAGTTACTTGATTTGTTGACATGTCATTTGATATGAAGGTATTAGGATTACCCTCTCTTTAAGACAATCATATTAGCTAGTAGATATTATATACTGTTATTTTTTTTTTCTGAGATTAAGAATTCTGATCTTGTTAACTCAGATTTGATCCAATGACTTGTCTGTTACCATTGCCAGTTTGCGATTGATTCCTATCCAGGAAATTGGCAATAGAGTTGTATTGTATGTTCTTTCTTTCTTTTTTTTTTTAAGGTAACTTTCTTTCTTTGTTTCTTTATTTTTTTTGGTGAAGCATTCTTTTTTTAAAAATCTATTTATTTTCTCGTTTATGTCATTCATTTCTACAAGATTTTGAGTTACAAATTTTCTCCCCATCTTTCCCCTACCCACCACCCCAAAACATCCATCCCACTGTATAACCCTTCCCCCAGTCTGCTCTCCTCTGTCCTTCCCCATTGCCCCTCTGACTTTCTGGTAGGGCAAGATGGATCTCCCTACCCCAGTGCCTGTATATCTTAATTCCCAGTTCCATGTAGTTTAATGATAATAATAATAATAATAATATATATATGTACATATATATTTTTAACATTTGATTATAGAACTTTAAATTCTAATTCTTTCCCTTCTCCCTTGTCACCCATCCCCACTGGAAAGACAAGCAGTTCAATACAGGCTGTACATGTGTAGTTACGCAGAACATCTCTACAACAGATATATTGTGAAAGACTGATTATATGTCCCTCCTTCCTATCCCGCCCCCTCTTGTTCTATTCTCTACCCTGTCCCTTTACAGAAGCGTGTGCTTCAAGCAACCCCCCCCCCCCCCGCCCCGCCCCTCCATCATCCCACCTCTCATCCCCATCTCCCCCATTCTCCTGTGTGGCAAGATACCCAGTTTAGAGTTTGTCGTTTCTTCCCTAAGCCAAATTCAGTGAGAGTAAGGTTGACCCCTCTCCCTTTTGCCTTTCTGTTCTTCCCCTCCATTGTAACAGTTATCCCTTGCCTCTTCTATATGAGAAGATTAACCCCATTCTGTCTCTCCCTGTCTCCTCTCATTCTATTCCTCTCCCACCTCACAATTTCACCTTTTAAAGTATCATCCTTCCTATTCAATTGATCCTGTGCTCTCTATGTACACGTATATACACATCCTCAAATATGTGTTCATACACACATATACATACCCTCCTATATAGACATATGTGTATGTATACATATATATATACATTTGTATTCCCTTCATCTGTCCTCATACTGAGAAAAGTTTCATAAGTTACAATTATCGTTTTTCCATGTTGGCATGTAAATAGTTCAACTTTGATAAGTTCCTTGTGATTTCTTTTCCACGTTTACCTTCTCATGCTTCTTGTATTTGAGTGTCAAATTTTCTTTTCAGTTCTGGTTTTTTTCAGCAAGAATGCTTGG
>CM053584.1:57239704-57256001 GCA_028627135.1 Pseudochirops cupreus | reverse complement strand
AGGGACATATAATCAATCTCTCACAACATGCCCACTGTGGAGAGGTTCTGCGTAATTACACATGTACAGACTGTATTTAATTGCTTGTCCTTCCAGTGGGGGTGGGTGATGAGGGAGGAAGAGAAAGAATCTAGAATTTAAAGTTCTATAATCAAATGTTAAAAATATATGTGTGTGTGTATATATACATATACAATTGTTATTATTAATATTATTAACTAAATCCAACTGGGACTTAAGATACACAGGCACTGGGGTAGAGAGATCCATCCTGCCCTACCGGAAAGTCAGAGGGGTAATGGGGGAGGACATAGGAGAGAATAGATTGGGGGAGGGGTTATACAATGGGATGGCTGTTTTGGGGTGGTGGGTAGGGAGAAAATTTGTAACTTAAAATCTTGTGGAAATGAATGATGTAAACTAAAATAAATAAAAGTTAAAAAAGAAAAAAAAAAGATATCATCTCAGCATTGAAAACCCAAGGAAAGGCCCTTCTTTCATCCTCACTCCAGGCAAGCCCTCAGCAATCTCAGTTCCTGGGGAGAACAAGGCTCAACAAAGCCATAGCCAGTGTCCTCATCAAGTCACTCTCTGCCTGTAGAATAGTCCCAGAACCCCTGAAAACATCAGCAAGGCCCTCTTCCAGGATTTCTGTAAACATACCACAAGAAAATCCTCCTTCAGGGCTTCTGAACCAACAGCAAGGTTCGAGGACCTCTACAACAGCAGCACTGTCCTTTACCAGCAGGTGAATCCGGCAAAACATCATCAAAACAGACAAACAAAATACCAGCATCACAACCATGCCTCCTCAGTTCTCAGTAGCTCCAGGTGGCAGTTCTCAAAAGTCCTAGGCAGCTCCAACTGGCCCTCAGCAGTCTTTCTCTCAGAAGCTCAGGCTCCACGATACTGGATACTGCTCTCCAAAAGTCATTCTGGCCTTCTCTCAGCACGGGCCTCTCTTCCAATTCACAGCTCCTCCCAGTTCAGCCCTCTCAGTAGCTCCAGGTGGCAGTTCTCAAAAGTCCTAGGCAGCTCCAACTGGCCCTCAGCAGTCTTTCTCTCTGCAGCTCAGGCTCCACGATACTGGATACTGCTCTCCAAAAGTCATTCTGGCCTTCTCTCGGCTTGGGCCTCTCTTCCAGTTCACAGCTCCTCCCAGTTCAGCCCTCTCTCTTTACCTCAATAAGTCCATCCCACAAGTGGGATTCACAAGCTCTGGGTTTTAACACTCAACCCAAAAATCAAGCCAATACAGGGGCATGTCCAAATTCCATTACCATTACAGGAGGGAATGACATTCTCTCTAAATTGGGTATCTTGCCCCACAGGAGAGTAGAGGGGAAGGGGATGAGAGGGGGGAGGATAGAGCGGAGGACAGGTTGGCGGGGAGGTTTGTTAGAAGCACACACTTCTGTAAAGGGACAGGGACAAAGTAGAGAATAGAACAAGGGGAAGGCGGGATAGGTAGGAGGGAAATATAGTCAGTGTTACACAATATGTCCATTATGGAAATGTTCTGCATAACTACACATGTATGGCCTGTATTGAAATGCTTGTCTTTCCAGTGGGGGTGAGTGACAAGGGAGGAAGGGAAAGAATCTAGAATTTAAAGTTCTAAAATCATATGTTAAAATATATATATATATATGTGTGTGTGTGTGTGTGTGTGTGTGTGTGTGTATATATGTATGCATATATATATATATACACACATACATATATATATATATTATTATTATTATTATTATTATTTACATGCAACTGGGAAATAAGATATATAGGCACTGGGATAGGGAGATCCATCTTGCTCTACCACAAAGTCAGAGGGGTGATGGGGGAGGATACAGGACAGAGCAGATTGGGGGAGGGGGTATACAGTGAGACCGCTGTTTGGGGGGGGTGGGTAGGGGAAAGATAGGGAGAAAATTTGTAACTCAAAATCTTATGGCAATCAATGATGTAAACTAAAAATAAACAAAAGTTTATTAGGAAAAAAATATCTGAATCTACAATTCCACTGCATTTGGAAATACCAATCTTAGCAAAATTTTCAGATAGAGAAGGAATAATTAAAGGATTAAGCACAGCAAGTTTGATCTGCTTCTACAATATTACAGACCTGAGAAACTGCTAGAATATTATGCAAATTCTATGTGAATTTTAGAAATACTTTTGTAATTAAATATAAAACAATTCTGTATTCTTTAGGGAGAGACTCCTTGTTATTTCAACAACTCACCAGAATGGTACATACCCTTCAAGTTCAAACGGAATTTCACTTTAGGAAACAAAGGTATTATGAAAATTAAATTAAAAACCCAGGTAATTTTTAAAACCCTATTTTTGTCAAACCAGACACAGCCCTACAACAAACAGGAAAAGCTGCAGAATGCTCATCCAGGTTGGATAACAATTCTTCAGACAAATCACCTTTTAATCTTTGAAGACAAATTTAATAAAATAATTGAGATTACTCAAGAATATTTTTCTGAGTTTAATAGCAAGCAAAGTTGGATGTTTTGCTAGACTCAATTCTAGTCAATCAGACACATGTACTAAATTCTAGCAATCAGAAATGGCTATTGAGTTTTAGCCAATCAGATACGGGTAGTGAGTTTTAGCCAATCAGATGCCAACCAGAGTTGCATATGAGGAGAGCCGGTGCTGTGAGAAGTAAATACAGAGAGAGCCAACACTGAGAGAGCCAGCATTGAGAAGAAGAAAATGAAGAGAGGAGACCTCTGAGAGCAGAGAGAAGACCTATAACAGCCAAAAGAAGACCTCTGATGACAGAGATTTGCTGAAGGAGTTTCTGAGATGTAAAAGCAAATAGAGCTGTAGGGCAGAAACCTGCCCATGAGAAGGAGGCTTGGCTTAAGCCCCTTTTAAGAGTTGTTAAAGTGAACTGAGCTGTTAACCCAGAGCCTCTGGACTTTGGAGGTGAATTGAGATGGTGGTGTTGGTAGTGTGTGTTGTTGCCCTGTTGAGCTTTGGTTTCCTAGAGGCAGAAGCTGAGGGCAGGAACCTCTGGTGCCTGCTGTCCAACAGAAGCAGGAAGATCTTTAAGTGGAACAGTTCCCATGAGCTGAGACCTGGAGCAGGAATGGAGAGCTGCCTACATGTGAGAGCTGGGAATAGCCAGTCCACAGAGGAAGAGCCATAGGACTTGGAAATTAACCTCACGTCAAGATGAAAAAGGACTAGGACATTTGGTATTAAGGAGACTGTTCTTACTGTAACCTAGAGGTAGATGGTGTGGCATTTTCTGCTATCCCTTAAAGATGGGTTGTGTTAAAGAAAACCCTAGCCTGGGATCCCCTGACTTTGGGGATGCAATGATATATATATATACTGTGTAGTACGATGTTCTCACTGTGACCTAGGAGTGTATGGTGTGGTATTTTCTGCTACCCCTTAAGGATGTGTTGTACTAGGGGAAAACCCAAGCCTACGACCCCACCCCACCCCACCCCACCCCCTGATTATATAAAGTACTCTGGGGAATGCTAATGAATGCTATGCACCATATGATACACTGAGAGTTATGACATAGATATATATGTATTAGATGATATGTTTTCCTTAAGGATGTTGCTATGAACGTTATGCATTATTGAACAATGTTTAGTTTATTGTTGAATAACTAGAGAGTTCATTATGCTATACAATTAGACCCTTGAAATTATTGATAGCAGCAGTCCTCAAGTGTGCTGCTGTGATTGGTGTTACACTGAGCTACAAAGATAAAAGAGAAAGCAATATGAGATAATTACATATCATTTAGAAATAATATTAGAAAGAAATATAAGAACATAGGGTAAGGAAAGTCACAAATGAGAATTATGAAAAAAGATTATAAGAGAAAGCACCCAAGGCATTTTTATTGTATCAAATCTGAAAAATAACCATATATAACATGCTAGATCAAAAGAACAACAAAAGCAGGTTTACACTAAGTTAATAATTTCTTAGTCCAATGATAATTTGTCAATTTTATTTTACTTTCTAAAGAGCTATTTATTTGTATCTAAGAAATATATCATTTATAAGAACCCTAAATAAATTTTGTTAACCTAAAGAGATTAAATTCTATCCAGTATAACTATCCCACTCATTCACAATAAATTAGTTGACTCAAAATACCTACTTTCCAAGTGTGCTTTTGTCCTTAAAATTGTTTTTTTCATTGTATTAGAACCAAAATAAAATGGGTTTATATCAAACTTTCAGGGAAAAAAACCCAATAAATTAATTTCAATTTTGTTTTTACAAAGTAAAACTCTACAGTTTAAAAAGAAAAAAAACCCAACCTATTTCTTAAATTACTTCTTAAAGAGTATTAATATTATTCTGTAACATTATTAATATTAGTAGTACTGATATTATTCTGGAAAGGGAAGTAGGATGTTTATGCCTAAAAGCTATAAGTTATAAGCATAATTTTCATTTAACAATAAGGTCAAAAATTAGTTTTCTACCCTGTAGCCCATTCAGTTAACACAGCCATGAACTGCATTGCTTCTGCAGCATATAAACGAAAATCAAAAGTCACTTAGAACAGGAAGCCTTGTCCTAAATATTATGATGAGGGCTTGGAAAAGATGAAAGGCTGGAAAATTAGGATATAGAGTCATCAGAACTAGCCTGAAAAGACTAGAAAATATCAACAAATTCAACCAAAAACATGTGAGTCTAATAGGGTGAGTCTAATAGAAGTAGGTGAGTCTAATAGAGTAGGGTGAGTCTAATAGAAGAGTTTGTGTATATAATGTTAATATAATGAGATTTAAAATGAAAAAAATCTGCCAATTAAGTAGCATAGGTGAAAGATTGAACTTAATCCCCCAACCTCTATAGCATACAATGATGGATCTGTGTCTGTTCCATCTAACAATCAAGATTGCAATCCATCCACTTCCCAACTTGTATGACTCTTGTGTATATCCTGTTTTCATTTTTTCACAACGGGTCAACCCAATCTGTTGTTGTTCAGATGTTTAAGGTGTGTCCAACTCTTCATAACCCCATTTGGGGCTTTCATGGCAAAGATACTGGAGTGGTTTACCATGTCCTTCTCCAGCTCATTTTACAGGTGAGGAAACTGAGGCAAAAAAGATTAAGTGACTTGTCCAGGTTTATACAGCTAGTAAATAAATGTTTGAGGCCAGACTTAAACCCAGGAAAATGAGTCTTTCTGACTTCAGGCCCAGCACTCTATGTACCACCTAGCAACCCAATATAACTAGTGCTTCTTTCTTTACAGTGGGTGAAAATAAAGGAATATACAGGTTATCTATCATTTATCCATCATTCTTACTAAATGACCAATTCACAATTTTCTCTATCTAGTTAAAATAGTGTCTTATTTAAGGTGTCCAAAGTGATTTCTCCCAACGACTTTATGAGACAGGTATTGCAAATATTATTGTCCTCATATCGTTGATAAGGAAACTGAAGCTCAAAGACTTAAGCAACACGCCCAAAGTCATATAACTTCTAACTGAAATAGCGTTCCAGTCTTCTCCTAACTTTAAGCTCAGGCCTCTTTCCACTGCATCAAGCTGCCTAAGAGAACGAATGGCATTTCAGGATAATCATACTAGAAAAAATCCATAAGCGTACTAAAATTAAGATGTCAAATTGTATGAACAGGAAATCCTAAAACCAACTGCATAATGAAATGAGTGGCAAATTCAGCAGGCAGACCAAAATATAATTCTGTACCTCAGCTATGGGAGTTCCTGCTTACTAGACTGTGAAAATGGAGAATGAGTGTTTTTCAAAAAGCAGAAGGTGACTCACAAAACAACTAGGCCTCTTGGACATCTTCTAAGTTTCCAAATAAGCTACTATGGAAGTAAAACATTTAAGTGTACTCCATACCATACTCTACCAAGAAATGTATTCATTCAAATGTTCATAGGCATCTTTTGGCTTAGCATTACTTTTCCTGATAACATATCAGGCATCTGATATAAACAGTTGTTTATGGTCCTTCCACAAATGTCTTTCAATAAGCCACAATAGCTCTTAACTGATTAGTATTGTCAAAAGATAGTCATTCATTCAATTCATGACAGATTGTACCCTCCCTGTTACATATGCCAAGAATAAAAGTGAAGTCAACAATAAGAAAAGCACAGGTGGCATGTATTTAATGTGCTGCAAACTGAGTTTCTTATTTGCTGCTTCTAATAAGTTAAAGAAACCAGTACTGCAACATACTTAGTAGTCAAAACTTCCACCCAATTGTGGATACACAACATTATAGTAGTCTCTTCACTAATTATTCCTGGCATGGAAATACAGAACTTTAAGAAAAAAGGATGGGTTATCTGAATCTAATCTTTAAACCTTACTGAAAGGCAATTTCCACAGGGTTTGATACACTGTACAGTAAGGGCTTCCAAACACTAATAAATGAGAACTTGAAGCTTTACCTGTGTGATGGAGAAGGAGCTTCAAACTGAGGCACTTTACTATCCTCATTGACAGGGGAATACAAACCACTCATTTCCTGAAAAGAAAAAAAAAGTTACAGATAAAATAGAAATTTGTCAAGAAAATGCAAGAAGACCTCCAAGAATATCAGATGAATCCTGATGTAGATTTGCAGTAAGACAAGGGCAAGAGTCATGATGCAAGGATATAGAGGGTATGATTTGTATCACAGGAAAAAGTACTCACAACAGTAAGATTACAGCCCCATTAAAATATAAATTTCACAACAAAAACAAAAAAGGAATTAGATACTTCTTTAAAACAGCATTTTCTGCTTGTCATTCAATTTTATGCAGTTATTTTTAACTTGGCATTAATTCAATAAATATTTATTGAGAGCATACTTACCATGTGCTAGGTGTTACGAGGGAATATCAAGATACAGACTCTGCCATAAAAGAAGTCCTAGTCTCTTAAGGGAGATAAAGTTTTGAATTAATGGAATCAAGTTATAATTGATGTGAAAGTACATGATCAAGAGGTACCTTTAAAGCCCTGTGGTAACTGACAGGAGAAAATGATTACTTCTGGCTAGAAAGATTAGGGAAAGCTTTGTGTGGAGAAAAAGAGTATTTGAATTTGGCCACATGGATGGGCAGAAATTGGACGGTGAACAAGATGGGGGGAACGGAACATTCCAAGTAGGGGAAAAAAGTATAAGGAACCTACTGATGGTTTTTTGTTGTTGTTGTTGTTTTTAAATAAAATTCTCAGAGCTAAAAAAAATTTTTCCTTCTTATAGAGTATTAATATTCCTCTGTAACATTATTAATATCAGCAGTATTGATATTACTTTGCAAAAAGGGAGCAGGATGTACAGTGGCAAGTAACAGATTAGATAACTAGCACACAGGAAACAGAAAAGGTAAAGATAACATAAAAGTTACAAATCTGGGCAACAGGAAGAATGGTGGTACCATTGATATAAATTGGGAAATATAGAAGTTGGATGAATTTGTAGGAAGATATAATATGTTCAGTTTTAGATATACTAAATTTGTCTCTGGGACACTCAATCTGAAATATCCAATAGGTTATTAATGATATAGGATTGTAGCTCAAGGGAAAGACTAAACTTGGATATATAACTCTGCATGGAGATGATTATTCAGTCTATGGGAGCTCATGAGGTTACCAAAAGAGAATACAGAGAAGAGGAGAGGGTCACCAAAGATCGAGCTTTTGGAAATGCCCAACAGTTACGGGAATAAAAAAGAAAAGTCAGGAAAAGATATGTGAAAAGGAGCAGTCAGTCAGACAAGTAAATTAAGAACAAAGCAGTTTCACAAAACCCAGAGGGAGTGATAAAGTGTCTAACTTAGGTTGAGAAGGATAAGGACTGAGAAAAGACCATTGGATTTAGCAATTAAAAACTGTTCAATTGACTGATAAAATCAAAAACCATATTGCACAAGGTTGGGGAGTAACAAAAGAGGAAAGAGAACCAGCATGTATAGATAGTTTTTTGTTGTTGTTTTTCTGTTCATTTGGGTTTTTTTTTTGTATTATTTTGGCAGAACAAGAGAAAGAGGTATCCATCAATAGCTTGACGAGATAGCAGTGACTAGCGAAGGTTATATGAGGATGGCCTAAACAAAGACATATCTGAACACAGTAGAAAGGAATCAGTAGACAGGCAGAGGTAGAAAACTAAAAAGAGAAGGGATGATTGATGCTGCAAAATGCCAGGAAATAAAGAAGATGGGATCAAGGAGTTGACTAGGGTAAGGAGATGATCCACTTCATTATCAGAGATATTAGAAAAAAGAAAAAGAGAGTAAGATATAATGTCAAAGAGTTTTGAGATGAAGAAAAAGAAAAGAGGGAACTCATTTTTTTCTTTTCCTCAATAAAGATGTATAGTCCTCAAGCTAAGGAGTGGCGGAGAATGGAATTTGTGGAAGTTTGAATAGAGAAGTCTCTTCTATCCTTACAACAGATTCTGTGGGGATAAAATAGGAATTCAATTAAGGATGAACAGAACTGTCTTGCTACACTGAGGCTCCAGTTGAGGTAAAATAAAATGGATTTGTAATATACCCTATCAGCACAGTTGTATGACTTCCTTATATAAGAGGAGGAGGCAGATGTTGAGAGTAATCCAGGACTAGGGTTTGCAAAGATCTTAGTGGACACAGATAAAGGGGGATAGGGATTCAAGAGCTGAGGGCAGCATGAAGTTACATTGACTAAGTCAAGACTGGAAAGAGGAAAGTGAAGTTACAAGGAAGGCTAACTAAGAAAGTACTAAAATGCAGAAGGATGAGACCTCTCAATAAGGGCAAATAATAGATTTAGGAAGGCTGGGAAACATAAAAAGATGGAATAATAAAAGACTATGGTCAGAAGAATATCAAAAATTTTCATTAAAGTGGAACACATGCAAATGTAGTAGTGAGATGATCTAGGATGTAAACATCCCTAAGTGAGTGGCTAAAATGTTATAAAGAAATTGGTCGTGAGATTTAAAGAAAGTGAGAAATTAGTAAATTAGGAAGTTTGAGGGAGCAGTGTGGATCATGAAGTGCCCTACGACAAGAGCAAGAGCAATGGAAGAAAAGGAGTGAGCTACCTGCTGAACTCCGTGAGAAAGGAGAGAAAATGATCTGGGAATTGGAAGTTATCATAATCTAGACTGAGTATGAATGAACTTCAAAGTAAGAGAGACTGTTGCATAATGGTAAAGGTGGAGTGTTAAAGTGACAATGGGAGGTTGCGTCAAGGACTACACCAAAGTAACTTTAATAATTTAAATTTCAGGACCTGTGCACAGAGTTATTGATATTAGAATGCTTCATAGCTAGACTGTTTTATGAGTTCAAAAGAAAGATCTATTGGAAAATAGCAGCTCTAGTAGACAGCCCTAAATCTGACCTGCTAGGCTACTCATTTTGATATCAGCTTTGCATATAAATATTAGATTGTCATCTTTGAAGCAATTCTATTCAGTAAACTGTCTAAATACATTTAATAACATAGGAACAAGAGTTTTAGTCTTAACAAGCAATTCTAGAAGCACAATGGAGAGAGAGCCTGGACTTGGGAGTCAGGAAGACATAAGTTCAAACCCTTCCTCGGCATGCACATATAGCTGGGTGACTAGACAACTCAACAAAGTTCTCTTCTTAGTTGCCTCCTCTGTAAAATGAGGGATTGGAATCAGTGGCCTCAAATATCTCTTACAGCATTAAATCTATGATTCTACGATCCTACTTCAGAAGCATGTGTTTTGTATGCCTAATACAGGGCCATAAACTATTTTATATTCCTCTGAGGACTACAGAAGGGGACTACACCTGTTTAAGGCCAAATGTTTTCTGAAGAGTAGAAGCATCTAAACTATCCCTTCTCAGAGGGCAGAAACCTATTTTCTAATGGGCTTATTACTAAGATTCATTACAGAAGAAATATGTAAAGAATCTCTAGAATGAAGTTCTGGGCAGGATCTTAAGAACTCATAGTCATAATCAAAAATCTAAGTACCCCATTCAAAAGGAAAATTCCCCGTGGAATCTCACATACCATTTGGTGTTAAAACATTTCTATAGCACTTAGGAAAAAAATATCGTGCACTGTGGTTGTCAATAATTGTGGTTTGTCACCCTACAAGACTATAAACTCCACAAAGGTAAGGCTGTGTCTTTTTTTTAACTTTTCATCTGCTCCAGTAACAGAGAATTCCGCCTTACAGTTTGTGCTTAATAGGTTTGACAAATGAATGAATAACTTTGAAAATACATATATAGTGATAAAATACATTTAGGGTATCTTATAAATTTCACTGGCACTATTATGCAGCTCTAGTCTCTCTCTTGACCTCAGTTCCTGTATCACCATCTACCTTTTGGACAACTCAAACTATATGTCCCAAAGGAATCTCAAATTCAAACATGCCCCAAACTTAATTAACTTTTCTCATAAACCTTCTCCCCTTCTGAACTTCTCCATTACTGCAGAGAGCACCACCATTTTCCCAGTCACCCAAGTGCCCAATGTAGGTGTCACCTTTAACCCTTCACTCTCCCACCACCACCACCACCACCACCCGCACCCCCCCACCCCGCCATATCCAACTTGTTGCCAAGTCCTGTTAATTCTACTTCATGAGATCTCTCATACATACCACTTTTTCTTCTCTGGCACTCACTGGTAAAATGGCTCATTATTTCACATCTGGTCTACTGCAATAGCTATCTGGTTCATCTGCCTAGCTAAAGCTCTTCCCACTTCAGTCCATCCTCCACTGAACTGTCAAAGTGACCTTCCTGAAATTCCTTGCTTAATGAGCTCCAGTAGTTCCCTTAAATTTGTCCATGTAGTAAATTTCCTTCAATGATCAATACCCTACTCCTCAATTTGTGGGCTCAGAGCATGAGTTCTTACCTTTTATTATGTCATGGGCTTTTTTGGTACTGTGGTGAAGCTGATCAACTCCAATAATAACTAGTGGTACAGTGGCTAAATTACTGGCATGGGTAGAACCATTTTAAGGAAAACAACTAAACTAGCCATATCTCAAATCCTCTGTAGGTTCCACCTACTCTTGACTCAAGTGACTAATAATTCTAGCCCCCAAACCCCTTTTTAAAACTTCCCCTTTATGTGTTCTCTTCCCTCCATTAGAATACAAGCTCTTTGAGAGAAGGGAATATTGGCTTAATGAATGCTTAATGACTTGACCTAACATAGCACTTGAATAAAAGAGTTGTTGAATCTTCTTATGCCAAAATGCAATTGATTTGGTTAACTGCACAGAGTGGACTGATACACTAAACTAAAATGTTAACAGTAAAAAGAAAATCTGAACACACCAAAAAAAAAATACACCAAATTCTTACTAATGTCTTTTCATACATGGCATATAGTAGGCATTTAATCAATGCTTGTTCACTGATTACTAAAGAAAAAAGTATATTTCACTTTAATTAAAAGGAAATAAAATTTCAGGGTTGTTTTTATTTCCCCTAATTAACTAAACTGAATTGAAACATTAAAAATACATCAGTGATTCCTATATCCAATTCCAATCACTTTCATTCCATAGAACAAAAGGTGACAATATAAAAAACAAAGTTTTACTTTGAGCTTAAACCATCACCAACAAAACCCAATCCAAAAATAAAATGGTACCAATGAATTCAGTGGAGATGTTGAAAGAGAAAGCTTTAATTTAGATAGGTTATGAATAGTTGTATTATATCTATTCACCACTGGTGATAACAAAAAAAAATTAGAAAGGACAATAATTAAGGCAAAATGAATTCATACTGGTTAAATGATAATTAAGGATTTTTTTTCCAACCTACAGTAACAAATGAACATCTAGTACCTGGCTACTGTTATCTAATCACAGAATCCCAGACCTGAAAGGGACTTTAGGGGCCATCCAAGGCAGGTGGTCATCTTCTCTGAGTCCTGAATACCTTTGACAGTCAGGAAAAATGATGTATCCCTTCTCAGAAAAAATGTTTTTAAACGCACAAAATAAAAATATATAGGATTCAAAAAAAATTATACTGAAATACAATTATAAAAAAAAATTTTTTTAAACAAGCACAAGTTAAGAATTCCTGATCTAGTGTAATCTATCTATAACTGAACAACAATCTCCACAAAACTGACCAATGGTCACTCGGCTTTGCTTCATTACATAAAATATGGGAGAAGATACTATGTCTCAGTCAGTCATAAAGTTATTAAATGTCCATCCTTTCAATTGAGGCTAAGAGAAGCTACATGTCACACATACTACTAGTGAGAAAAAGTAAGGACAGTGAACTCAGGTGCTCCTCACTCCAAATCCATTCAACCATCTCACTGCCTATTTACATGCACTATGCAAGAACAGAAGGGTACAATTACAAAAATGAAAGTCTTTGCCCTCAAGGGCCATTCTAGTGGACTAATACAACTTGTACACACAAAGTTATATACTTAATAAATATAGCATGCATTTTTAAATTGTAACTAGATAATTAAGAATTATTAGTTCTATACTGTTAGAGAATAAGAATTAGGGCCTATATTCCTTTTGTTCTCCCTCAGTACCAACCACAGCGGTTTCATATATAAGAAACCCTTAATAATTCTTTGTTGAAGGAATGAAGTAGCAGGAATTACTTTCATATTAATACTAAAGTTGGGGTTTTTCAGAGCTATTATGATGAAACTGAATTTTTCTCTATTCAACTGTAAAAAAATGTGATACCATAAAACCAAACATAGACTGCATATTGGTAGCCTAAAAACATGTTCCAACCTTTCTGCCCCAGAAAATTTAATACTGGTCAGTAAATACATTAACTAAAGTGAGAGTAACATCTGTTACTTTTTTCTTTACAGAGACAAATCCCATAAAGTTAACATATGCAACAAAAGTGGCAATTTGAAGTATATGAAAACTTTCCAGAGTTTCAACAGTACCTAGATCCTCACCTCCACTCGTTTAATATCTTCCTCCAGAACACTTAGCTCCTTTTGGATCTGTTCCAGTTGCTGTGGATAAAAGGAGAAAAGAAAAATCTAAAGTAATTTGAATTAGTATCACCACAGCCACAAATTAACTCTTCTTCCTTAGATATTGGGCCAAATCAGGTAACTGATGTAATAAATTATAAAACAGTCCCCTCCTCAAAAGTGCTGATCAACTAGGGGGTCCCACTTATTTCTGTTTTTTAAAAATGTTATTTTAAAAGCTTAGGGAAAAAGGGGAGACTCCCACAGGCAGGAAAGAAGTTACCTTTAATATGTAACTGTGGACTGTGAAAATCAGAACAGAGAAATTACAAAGGGATGAATCCAGGAGTAGGAACTCCTTCTTCTTGGACAAATTATAACTTATAGTTTGAGAGAACTACCTGAGAATCAGATAGGTCAAGTGACTTGTCTACATTCTGACTGGTTAGTTGTTGTCGTTGATGCTTAAAGAGGAACAAAATGACATCACTATGTTGGAGTCAAAGCACAGTGTGTCCAACTGTGGCTGATCAGACCAATAAGAACTCAGAAGGTTCTACCACAGGTCACGCACAAACAGTTCATACAAATATTTGAAATAGAGATTTCTCTAAAATTGCGCATCTCACATTTCTTTTGAACTACTGCAATTTTGCTTTGCTCACAGAGCACAGCACCTTCTTTAATGCAGGCACACCATACCAGGCAGTCCTGCACCAGTGTGTCCAATGTCTCACAATCAATTCTAGAGTTCTTAATTGGGACCCTGAGTGTACCAGTATCACTCCTTCTGACCTCTATGAGTGCTTGCCCTGTGTGAGTTCTCTATAAAAGTCTTATAGGCATCTCTATTTTTAAAGTAGATGCAAACAGACTGTCCTGTGTCTATGTTCACACAGTTAATAAAAGCCAGGGCAACATCTGAATCAAGTTCTTCCCGACTCCAAGTCCAATACTCTACTGACTATTCGTTGCTGCTCAGTCATTCTGTTAGGTCTGACTCTCTTGAGACTTCATGGACCATCGCTACACCTTCTGTCCTCCACTATCTCTCAAAGTCTATCCAAGTTCATGTTCATTGTTTCCAGGACACTTTCTATCCATCTCATCCTCTGCCACCCCCTTTTCCCTTCTGCCTTCAATCTTTCTCAACATCAGGGTCTTTTCCAATGAGTCCTGTCTTTTCACTATGTGATCAAAGTATTTAAGCTTCAGCTTCACTATTTGATCTGCCAGGAAAGTTAGTTTTAATTTAATTAATAAATTAATGCCTGAATTAATTTCTCTAACTTTTGACTAATTTGATATCCTTGTTATCAAGGTAACTCTCAAAAATCTTCTCTAGCACCACAATTCTTAAGCATCAATTCTGCAATGCTCAGCTTTCCCTGTAGTACAACTCTCACAGATATACACACTGTTACTGGAAAAATCAAAGCTTTGACTATACAGACCTTTGTGAATAAAATGATCTCTCTGCTTTTTAGCACGCTGTCCAGATCTGCCAAAGCTCTTCTTCCAGGGAGCAAATGTCTTAATTTCATGGCTGCAGTCACTGTCTGCAGCGATCTTTGAGTCCAAAAACAAAAAATCTGGCAGTGCTTTAATTTCTTTTCTCTTATTTTCCAGGAAGTCATAGAACCAGCTGCCAAAGTCTTAATTTTTCTGATGTTAAACTTCAAGTCAGGTTTTACACTCTCCCCTTTTACCTTCTTCAAAAGACTTCTTAATTCCTCTTTATTTTCTGACATTAGATTGGTATCATCTGCATATCTGAGACTGTTTATTATTTCTCCCAGAAACCTTAATTCTGCCTTTTGATTCATCTAGCCCAGCATTTTGCATGATGAGATCTACATATAAGTTAAATAAATACCATAATGCTTATCAATAATGGAACAAGATTAAATTTTGGGGGGGTGGAATGATGAGCTAGTAGACATGTGGAGGTACGGAAATGTTTATAGAGAAAAATTACAGAGAAAAGGTAGAAGAAAAAATACAATTCTGAATGCAATGACAAAGAATAGAGAAAGAAAAAGGCTCACAAAGGAGCTATGTTAAAGACCGAATTAAAGAGAGAAGAAACAAAAACTTCCAAGAACAAGGTCATAGTTTTAACAAGTGAGCAGATGGTGGCTGTGAAGCTAGCTAGTCTAATATGACCAAAAGTAAAAAAAATTTGAATTCTTCCAGAAACCCAAAGAGCAATTTTTATTGTAATAATACAGAGGTGGTCTAGAGAGCAGAGTGAGATAAACTAGCCAAAAGAATGCTAACTCCAAGGGATAGGGACTAAGACAGTGATAACTAATCTTTTCTTGGTATAAACTAAAGTTGACACTAATTAGACTTTTCCTAAAACGAAACAAAGCTAGGAAACACCAAGAATTTTTAAATGAGTGAAATTTATATATTACAACTACCAAAATACAAAAAGTTACTTTCACCATTAGATTCTATTTACAATGCACTCCTAAATCTCCTAGCCCAGAACTATCAACAGTCCAGTTAGAACAGAAAATGGTCATGACAACCTCCACCTTTGCAGAGCAGTCAATTAGTTGGTACATCTTTAAAGTCTTACACTGAAAAAAAGTGATAATACTTTCTGCTGGGGTGCTACCAGGGAGCAGGGAGAAAAGGGAACATGAAAGGAATAAGAAGACAAAAGGCAATACCTGAAGTATGTAGTAGTAGCATTCAATAAGGCAACATTTTAGAGCTAAAGAAAATCATCTAGTCCAACCACCTTATCTTACAAAAGAAACTAAGGCTCCAGAGAAGTTCAATAACTTACCTAAGGTCACCTAAAGTTAGTGACAGGTCTGAAATTAGAACACAGTACCCTTGATTCCTAGTCCAGCGTTTTCCCCCAAAAAAACATAAAAATGACAGGCCAGACACCAGATCTGGGGCTACCAACACCTATAATGTGACCTTAAACCAGATACCAAATAGCCTTCACACCTTTTCTCCTTACATGAATTTTCTGTATGTTGAAAGACCATTTTTAAAAAGGATCATTTACAATACTTCTGCAGACCATAGGAAATCCTAATACACATAATAATTTGAGGTTGGGAATGAATTGGTCAACTCAGAAGAACTATAGTGAGAAAAAGAATTAAAATAAACTTTTAAATGAATTTACTTCACTTAAGTTATTTAATGTTTTAAATCTGAACAAGAGTCCTAGCCATGACAATACTAACATTCTCTAACTTAACTGTTTCATAAAAAAAGTGATCTTAGACAAAGTAACATTACCGGAGTTAGTTTCATTTTTTTTTTAATGATCATTGTCAGCTTTTTTTATTTTTTTTTATTTTTTTTT
>CM053584.1:57195958-57239204 GCA_028627135.1 Pseudochirops cupreus | reverse complement strand
TTTGATCCTTTTTGTCCCCAAAAAAGGAATCTGAAGTTGGATTGCTGAGCTTCTTTGCTTCCTTTGCCTGCTCGTGTTGCCAGTCAGTTACTTGACTCTTGGGCTCAGTAGATCTCTGCTTTCTGAGGGGAGAGCTCTGTCCCAAATTGCTGGAGTTTTCACAGCTGCAGGAGCTATTAGAAGGCTGCTGCTGTCTCTGCAGCCCCCTCTAGCTTTGGCTCACTGAAAACGCACCTTAGGGCCACCAGCCTACACCATCCTGATCCATGCAGCTCAAGGCAAGAGCACTTAGCATCTGAAGGATGGCTTGGCTCCCCTGCAATCTGCAGGCTGGGAGCTTCTGAAGCAGCCATGTGGATGTAGCTGCAGGGCTGCTGCTTCAGACTGCTTCTAGCTCTGTAAGCAGTCAGCTGGACCCTCTCCCCAAAATTTAGCCAAGTTCCACTGACCTTTTTCCTTTGTCTTTGGCTCTTATGGGTTGATAATTATGGAAACCACCACAGCTGCCCATGATCCGCTGTCCTGAAAGCTCCAGCTGTGGCTTTTTCTGGATGGCCTGGGGCTAAAACTGCGTGGGGCCTGGGCTCTGCTCTCAGTGTGCTGCAGTGAGTCCTTTCTGTCCATCTGGTGGGCTGCCTTCAGTGGGAGCCTTGTTTCTCTGTCATTTTCTGAGTTCTGGAGCTCTAAAATTTGTTTAGAGTCCTATTTTATAGATATTTCAGATGTTTATGGTGGGAGCCACAGAATTCTCCTGCTTCTGTGCCTCCATTTTCTTCCCCTCTCTTCTCAATTCAGACATGTTTTTGTTTCCCAGAGTTTAATTTTTGTTTCTTGTATGCACATAGAAATTATTTCAGAGATTTTTGTAGTGACATTGATATTTTCTGGTTGCCGCATTTTGGCAATATAAGATCCTTAATTTTTTTTTCTCTGAGTTATTGCTGTCTTCCCCTCTTTCATTATATGTTGAGAATTCCACAAAACCCTCCTTCCCATCTCAGTCCAACTACCTGTTAAAAAAAATACCATTTCTTTTTTATTATACAGTACAATTAAGGACCAATGTTAAAATGTGTTGGCTGCACTGTTACTGAAAGAGAAAAGAATTAGTAAAAATATTTGTAAATATTTTTCATTTTTCATCTCTTTGTTATTTCAGTTTTATCCTTAAATGTTCTGGGGATGATCTGACTTAACTGGTTCCTTGCTAAACTATTTCTAAACTCTTTTGCTCTTTGCTACTTTCTGCTCATTTTAGAAGTTGATTTTGCCACCAGTATTCTACCATATTCCTCCTTAAGATTTTACAAAAAATTACCCTATAAACCTTTTTGCCCTTGGATTTGAAATCTCTTTGCTTAGCCAGGACATCAAATACTTTCGCTTGAGGCATTTTTCTTTTTTCTGTTTTTAAAAAATATTTAATTTTCCCCAATTACCTGCAAAAACAATTTTTAACATTTTTAAAATAAAGTTTTGAGTTGTAAATTCTATCCCTACTTCTCTATCCTGCCCTCTCCTTGAGATGGTAAGCAAAGTGATATAGGTTATACATGTGCAATCATTTAAAAACATTTCTGTACTAGTTATTTTTTTTGCAAGAAGACTTGAACAACAACGCCAAAAAAGAAAGTGAAAAATAGCATGCTTAGGTCTGTATTGAGATAATATCAGTTCTTTCTCTATAGATGGATAGCATTTTTCATCATGAGTGCTTTGGGATTGTCTTGGATTGATGAAAATAGCTGTCATTCACAGTTCTTCTTCCTACAATATTGCTGTTATTGTGTACAATGTTCTGGTTCTGCTCACTTCACTTTGTATTAATTTATGTATGTCTTTCCAGGTTTTTCTGAAATCATCCAGCTTGTAATTTCTTATAGTACACCCCTGCTCCCCAATACATGTACATTTACATCTTTCTTTTTTTTCCTTTTTAGAGGAGGGAAAGTAGGGCAGTTGGGGTTAAGTGACTTGCCCAAGGTCACATGGCTAGTTTTTGTGTTTAGTGTGGGAGGCCGGATTTGAACTCAGGTTCTCCTGCCTCCAAGGCTGGTGCTCTATTCACTTTGCCACCTAGCTGCCCCAAAGGCATCTTTTCTTTACCCCAACCTTATTCGGAAAGCTTCTAGCTTATCCCCATTACAGATAATTCTGGCCGGTGGTTTTAGATAAATATTACCTATCATTTTTAAGTTAAGCTTCATTTATTTCTATGCATTCAAGTGGCTTTTCTAGGAATGGATATTATCTTTTGTCAAAAGCTTTTTTTCTACGTCTATTAAGGTAGTCTTATTATTCCTGTTATTTTTATTATTGATGTTGACAGCTATCCTAATAGGTTGCCCAATATACCTACATTCTGGGTATAAATCCCACCCAGTTATAGAGTATGGTCCTTGTCATATATTGCTATAATCTTGCTAGTATTTTATTTAAAATTTTTGCATCTGTATTTATTAGGAAAATTGGTCTGTAGTTTTCTTTCTCAGTTTTCATTCTTTTTAGTTTAGGTATCAGCATCATATTTGTGTCATAAAAGGAGTATTTTTCCCAATAGTTTATATAGTATTGTGATTAATTGTTCTTTAAATGTTTCTTATAATTCATTCATGAATCCTTTTGTTGTAGGCATTTTTCTTTGGGGAGTTCATTGACGGGTTCTTCAATTTCTTTTCCTAAGATTGAGTTATTTACGTATTTTATTTCCTCTTTTGTTAATCTGGGCAGTTTATATTTTTGTTAAAAATTCATCCATTTCATTTTGATTGTCAGATTTATTGGCATATAATTGAACAAAATATCTCCTAATAATTATTTTAATTTCCTCTTTATTCATGGTGAATGCATTCTTTTAATTTTTAATACTTATAATTTTATTTTCTTCTCTATTTTTATTCAAATCAACCAGTGATTTATCTGTTTGTTTGCTTCTCCCTCCCCCTCCCCCTAACTGACTTCTAGTTTTATTTATTAGTTCAGTGGTTTTCTTTCAGTTTTATTAATCTTTCCTTTGATTTTAAGGATTTACAATTTGGTATTTAATTGGGGATTTTTAGTTTGTCTTTTTTTATTTTTTAAAATTACATCCCTGATTTATTGATTTCCTCTTTTTTTATCTTACTGATTTAAATGTTCAGAGATATAAACTTTCCCCTAAGTACTGCTTTGACTGCATCCCATAAATTTAGGTGTGTTGTCTCATTGTTGTCATTCTCTTTAATGAAATGACTGATTGTTTTTATGATTTGTTCTTTTACACACTTATTTTTTAGGATTAGATTAGTTTTCAATTAATTTTTAAACTATCTTTCTGCTGCCCTTTATTGAATGTAATTCTTATTATTGTATGATCTGAAAAGAATGTGTTTAATATTTCTACTTTTCTGCATTTGGTTCTGAGGTTTTTATGCCCTAATATGTGATCAGTTTTTTTTAGGTGCCATATACTGCTGAGAAAAAGGTATATTCCTTTTTATTCCCATTCAGTTTTCTCTAGAGATCTGTCATATCTTAAGTTTTCAAGAATTCTGTTCACTTCCTTAATTTCTTATTTCTTTTTTGGTTAGATTTATCTAGTTCTGAGATGGAAAAGTTGAAGTTCCCCCCCCTAGTATAGGGTTTTTTTTTTTTTTTTGGAGGAGGGAAGGTAGGGCACTTGGGCTTAAGTGACTTGCCCAAAGTCACATGGCTAGTTTTGTGTTAAGTATCTGAGGCCGGATTTTAAACTAGGTCCTCCTGCCTTCAGGTTTGGTACTGTATTCACTGCACCACCTAGCCGGCCCTCCTAGTATAGTTTTATTGTTTATTTCCTCCTGTAACTCAATTTAACTTCTTTGAAAATTTAGATGCTATACCATTTAGTGCATATATATTTAGTATTGCTATTATTGCTTGTGTATGATAGCTTTTAGCAAGATAGAGATTCCTTCCTTATCTCTTTTAATTCAGTCGGGTTTTTTTTTTTCTTTTGTTTTGTCTAAGATCATGATTTCTACTTATGCGTTTTAAAAAAATTCATAGTAGATTCAGTTCCGGCCCCTTATCTTTACTCTGTGTATATCTCTATGCTTTAGATGTGTTTCTTGTAAATAACATATTGTAGGATTCTGGTTTTTAATCCATTCTGCTATTTGCTTCCATTTTATGGGTGAGTTCAACCCATTCACATTTATAATTATGACACTGAATATTTCCCTCCATCCAGTTTTCTCCTTGTTTATCCTTCTCTCTATCTTAACCTTTCATCTTGTCCCTCCTTATAAGTGTTTTACTTCTGGTCAATGTCTTCTCTAATCTGCCCTCCCTTTTATTAATTTCCTCCTTCCCAACCCTTTTATTATCCCCAGCCTTTTTTACTTTCCTTAAGGTAAGATAGATGTCTATATCCAACTGAGTGTGTATGTTAATCCGTCTGTGAGCTGGTTCTAATGAGAGTAACCCCCTCCCCCCCATTGTCCCCTCTCCTGTCACAGCTCTTTTTCACTTCTTTTAATTAAGACAGTTTACCCTATTCTGTTGCCCTTTTCCCTTCTCTCTCAGTGCAGTCTTCTTTATCTCCTCTTAATTTTGATTTCTTAGACTACTTAAGTAACTTATTTAGGATCATACTGGCAATGTGTGTCAGGTGTAGGACTGGAACCTTGGTCTTCCTGGTTTATAAGACTAGCTCTGTCCACTGTCCTATATTCAATTTATAACTATATCTAGAATAAAGGTTAAGATAAATAGGAAATAACTAAATAGAATGTCATTTGGGAAGAAGGGTACTAGCATTTCAGGGAATCAGGGAAGGCTTCATGTTGAAGGTGAAGATGCTGATGAAGAACAAATGATTCATGCTTGCTTCAAGGTGATTGAGCTGTATCTTGCAGGGATGTTGTAAAAGGCAGAGGTAATGAGGGAGGGCATTTCAGACATGGGTTATAGCCAGTGACAAGGCACAGAGATGGGAGGTGGAATGTTATGAATGAAGACCAGAAAGAGAAAAATCCAGCTTGGTTACATTGCAGAGTGCGGGCAGTGATTTATGTTCTGTGAGGCTTGAGTGAAAGGTGGAGGCAAGATACTATGTATTTTTTCCTTGCATTTTGTCTCCTGTGAATTTCTGAATGCTTCAACTGCTCTTCTTCTTGCTTCTTTATGACTCTTCTCTTACTGTAATATCACTTCAGATATAGACATAGACTGTCTTCTTTTATTCTATGAGAATTTGGAGGTATCTGTACTTTAAAATGTGAACTTCCTTTTAGATTCTGGTTTCATTGACAGAGAAAATGCCAAGATTAATATGACACAATATATTGTGTCCATTTGTTTGCTGTACATGGTCTCAGTTTTAAAGTGCCAACAGTGAAGTTAGAATTTAAAGATAGTCCAGAATCTTTGTGAGCAGAGTATTCTCTGCCCTCTGCCCCAATTTACCATGGTCACTGCAGAAGTGGAGGAATATGGGTCATTTGGTATTTTTCTTTGTTTCATGCCCAAATAATTCATCTCCAAGTGGTCAGGACAACGAAGTAGAAAGAATACTAGACTTAATGCTTCTTAGTTGAAAATTGATAACAAAGCTTTTCTGTTTGTTTTTTTTCTGATTTCTTGAAAATACTGACTTAAAAAAAAAGCTTCCAAATAATTGAGACCTATTTGATTTGATTGGTTTAGGGCAAGGTTGGGGGAATCTTCAGCCTTGAGGCTGTATGTGGCCTTCTAGGTCCTTGGGTCCTTTTGATTGAGTCCAAGTTTTATGGAAGACATCCTTTCATCAAGGGGATTTGTTCTGTGAAGTCTGGAGTCAGGCCAAGGGCCTCACCTGAGGACCTAGAGGGCTGCACCCCTGCCTTAAGGTATTCTCCTCTACTAATGTAGATCATCATCTCCTATGTCTTAGTTCAGCCGTTCTCATCCTGTGGGTTATGTTCAGTTTGTAACAATGAAAATACATCCTGCATATCAGATATTTACATTATGATCCATAACAGGAGCAAAATTACAGTTATGAAGTAGCAATGAAAATAATTGTATGGTTGGGGGTCACCACAGCGTGAGGAACTGTATTAAAGGGTTGCTGCATTAGGAAGGTTGAGAACCACTGTCTTAGTTGCTTTGGGGAAACTGAGGGTCAAGTACTACTTGCTCCAAGTTCTAGAGCCAGTCACTTTCCATCCAGTTGTACTCCTGGACTTAATCGTGGCCTCCAAAAACTCATCGTCCTGAAAAATAATAAATGTTTGTTGACTGACTGACTCAGTACCTTCTGCCTCCTGAGGCCCCTCCTTCTCTCTGATTGAAGAGGGTAAAGGTGAACATTTGAGAGCTCTTCCCAGATCTCCTATTTAAGGAGGGTATCCAGGGCAGGCATCGCATCATTTCCCACCCAGCTGCACCCTGGGATTTCATTATATCCTTAATACCACCTAACCCCCACCCCCCACTCCCAACTCCATCCTGCGCCTTTTTATGTGTTATTTTCTCCTATTAACTTTTGATTTCTCTGAGGGCAGGGCCTCTTGGGTTTGTTTTTTGTTTTTGGCATGCCTAGTACTTAGAATACTGCCTGGCACATAATAGGTCCATGATAAATATTGGTTGATTTACCAGTCAGGGCTTAAACTGCTATCCTCAGTTCTCCAAGTCTATTTCTGTGTCTGCCAAGTCACACTGTTAACATACCTGAGTTGGGTTAATGAATTAGGGAATCTATAGGTGTGTAGAATGCACCCTTTTTTTTATTAGCCTCAGCTACTCTACAATAATTTTTATATAGATTTTCCTAATTTGCATTCATAAAATTACTCATGCCATCTCAATAGATGACCACTTTCATTCATCAGTCTTTGAACACATATTTGATAATTTCCTCTGCAATTGACTCTTAGAGTAGGAACATATGTTGCTACATTTTTATTTTATGAATGAGATTGAAAATGGGCCCATCATTAATTCAGAAAATCGCCAGTGCTATATTTCATTTTTAAAATTACTGAGACAGCTCATCAGGTTTGAAGATTGCATTTTGAAAATATGAAAGGTATCATGTGTCCCGTTGGTTTTGTTTCTATTTTGTTGTTACCATTGATAATATTTGAGTATCTAAAGACCATATAATTGTATAATTTATTTGGTATTTGAAACACTTACTGAACGGACATGCTTGCTTCCCTCAAAGAACTTTTTGTTCTGATACATGTGTGAAGAGAGATAAAATTGTAAACAACAGAAACATAGGAATAGAAGCTAGACTAAGATTTCAAAGACCTTGGGAGCTCCTGACTGAGGAACTTCCTTTGCCAGTTAGGTCAGCACTTTTTCAGCAAATTATAGTCTTTGAGAGTTCTCTAAATTACTGAGAGATTAAGTGACTTGTCCAGGGTCACAGAGCCTTCATATAGCAGAGACGAGACTGGTCCTGGCGTTTTCCTAGTTTCAAGGCCTGCTCTCTTTCTACTATCCTATACTCCCTCTCCAACAGAAACAATTTTGTTACAAAATTGAATTGAATATAAGGTAGGTGAGACATTGCTTTGAAAGGCTGAAGGAAGACAATTGGGGATAAGGTATGGCAAATTACAAAGGAAGATTATTCGGGTTACTCCAAACATATGGAATAAAAAATCTGATTGTAGGAATATAAAGTTTAAGTGAATCAGTAAGCAAAGTATTCAGTGGTTACTATATTCTTTTTTTGCCTTTTTTTTGGAGGACAGTTGGGGTTAAGTGACTTGCCCAAGGTCACACAGCTAGTTTTTTTGTATTAAGTGTCTGAGGCCAGATTTGACTTCAGGGCCGGTGCTCTATTCACTGTACCACCTAGCCGCCCCTGGTTACCATATTCTAGACCAGCGATCTCAACCTGTGGGTCACGACCCCTTTGGGGGTCAAATGACCCTTTCACAAGGGTCACAGGGGTCACCTAAGACACATATTTCCAATGGTCTTAGGAACTGAGACACCGCTCCTGTATCCATCTCCAGGCAGGACTGCCCACATGCAGATACGCTCACATACAAATATTAAAGGGGTCGTGGCATTAGGAAGGTTGAGAACCACTATTCTAGACACTGTGCTAGGTCTTGGGTGTATGAATTCCAAAATGAGACAGTGCCCACAGGAACTTGCTGGAGGTATATAATATGCTGACACATAAATGTAGGATGTATACAAAGTAAAATACACAGTGATGGTGTAACTAACCCCTCTGGGGTATCAGAAAAGGCCTCTTGAATGAAAGAGGTGGTACTTGAATTATGTCTTGAAGGGAACTAATGGGTCCTAGAGAAAGAGGGAAAGCATAGGAAAATTTCAAGCACAGACAGAACTGGGCAAATGCAGATGAGGGGAGAATGCTGTGTACATGGAACAGCTGAGAGACCCATGGCTGGAATACAGATTAGTTGAGGAGAAATAATACGTAACCAGTCTGGAAAGATAATGTGGGACCAGATGGTGAAGGAAATTTAAATGCCGGATAGAAGAGTTTGTATTCTGTCTTCTATCTTCTAGACAATGAGGGGTAGTGAAATTTCTTACTCAGGGGAGGAATACAGTCACATCCGTGTTTTAGTTATGTCATTTTTGTAACTGTAGAAAAAGAGAATGGTTTGAGAGGGGAGAGATGAGATGTTGGAAGATTTATTAGAGGCTTATTTTGATGATTCCAGGAAGGAGAGCATAAGGGGCTGGCCTGGGGTGATTTTAGATTTAGGTCAGTAAATATTAATTTGTAACCATGTGCAGGCCTCTACCTTGACATAGTGATTCCTGTCTTTAACGTTGATAAGATGACTGTTCTTGCTGAGGAAACCAAATTGGTTTTGATTCCATTTTGTAATTGATTCTATTTGTATCACCCTTAATATGCTGTAAAATTTTGTAAGCCATGTGTCTTTGTCTCTGAATTAAATTCAGCAGTTCAGCTTTCCTTGTTCCATAAATCACCTTAATTGAAAGAAATAAATTGTCTCCACACATCTTACTACCCATGTACAATTAAGAAAGACTTGCTACTACCTAACAATTAGCCTTGCAAGATGGACGCCAGGAAGTCTGTTATCTCTGCAGTGCTATCTGTCCTTCAAGAAAGTCTGGACTGGGGGCAGCTAGGTGGTGCAGTGAATAGAGCGCTGCCCCTGGAGTCAGGAGGATCTGAGTTCAAATTTGGCTTCAGACACTTGACACACTTACTAGCTGTGTGACTTTAGGTAAATCACTTAATCCCAGTTGCCCTCCAAAAAGCAAAAAAAAGAAAGAAAGAAAGTCTGGACTGTTATCCATGCAGGTGGATACCACCTGCTTTCCCTAGCAACAAAATGAGAGGAGGTGTTGTTTCTAGCCCTAGAGCCAAGATTTCCATATTGTTTTCCATCATCTCTAATGCTTCAGACTTTGTAAGCAATCATATTGTTTAATACTTCTTGTTCTTTTATACTTTCCAAAGCCATGTATTAAGGCTAGTGAACCCTGCCTCTAGGTTTGTGGGAATTGAGAAAGGCCATTAACCCAATTTATTGGTTACTGCAAGCCTAATAAATTCATTATGCTCAGATCCATTGTCTTTAAGTTTACATCAATTTTCAAATATAATACTGACCTAGAGAAACTTAGAGCTTCAGCTTTTGTCAACAAGTATTATACAAAGCATAATGTTATAGGAGTTAAGAGCTAGGCAAAAAAGTGCAATGAGAAATTTAGAAAGATTTGTACTTCTGTCTAGAATGCAGGAAGAGGTCAAGGACAGCTTCATGGAGGAGGCTGCTCCTGAATTGGGCCTTAAAAAACAAGGTAGTATTTCTTATGTGAGATGGAAGGAATAGGAACTGATTGCAAAGACACAAAGATGGGAAAAAGTAGAATGAAAGTAGAAGATGAAGTGTAGTGGTTATGTGAAGAAAGGTGTGAGAGAAGACAGGACAGGTGGGTTGGAGCCAGATTATGCGTCTGTAGACCATAGAAAGTTTTTGAGTATAGGAATGATGAGATAGTAGTACATTAAGGGAGTATTGGGTAGAAGTGTAGAGAGTGGATTGAGAGAGGATAGACTGGAGTCCAGAAGACCGGTTTTGATTACCTGAGAGTCTAAGGGAGAAGAAATAAACTCTTGCCTCAGTAAATTGCCTTGAGGAGGGGCTCTTTGTGAGAATAATAGCCCTGCTTCTTATGAAAGATTTCTAGAATCATATGACAGGACAAAATCTTGTCTACTATGTTTCCTAGTTAGTTCTCTTGGAGGATGGTCAGGAGTGGATTCCCTGGTTTGTTTTTATAAATTAGTGAAATCAATTTGATACTTTTTAATTGTTGATATTTGATATGGATTATTTCAGGACAATGTTCATTATATCTGGGTGGCAGAAAAAAGAGGTGGTAATAGTAGTACTGTATTTTGGGTAGTGAATTTTTCCTGTAATGTAAAATTAAAGTTGTTAGGGGATTTGTTTGCTATTGGGATTTTCTATTGATAGTAACAAAAAAATAATATTAGCACCATTGATGAAGTCAGATTTCTTTCTCTTTATTTTGCAGTAGTATTATTGATTCCACGGAATACAGTCAGCCTCCAGGTTTCAGTGGGAGCTCTCAGGTAAGAAGCTATGTTAATTGTTCCTTTTTTTGACAAAGAAAAGACAGAAAGTAACCACTTGAATATAAGAACTTTGAAACACTTCTTCAGAAGTCTAATTGTATTAATAAAAACCTCCTGTTAAAGTGATAATATTGTTTCAACAACAGATGTCACCAAATCTTTATAAATTACAAACTGTGTACCAGGACATTGTTAGGCATTAGGAATACTGAGGGGGAGAAACAAAATAGTCCTTGCCTTCAGGGAATTTTTACAGTTCCGGTAAGGGAAATAGGACACTTAACAATAAGAAATATTATACAAGGTAAAATGTGACAGGATCAAAAGACACAGATTAAGACAAAATATTGTAGGATAAATTGAAAATTTAGACTTTTGTATCCTGAACAACTGTTATGGAATAGTGAGGAAAAATGGTCAAATTATTCTTCTGGTTCCTGCCAATTATATCATTAAACTTTATAAAGTAAAAGCACCTCTTACATCAGTACAGTCTTTATCTTGTTAGCTCTAGTTTACATTGATTCTCTAACAATGATAAAGGAGTTTTGAACTTGCACATGTGAGAATTGTATAACCCATCAGGTTATGATTTTTTCCATTACATAGTGAAGTTTGAATTCTAGTGATAAAAACTGCTTTAAAACTTGGGATAACCACTCCACTATTTAGATAGTATTTTACATTTTCTTTGTAATCTTAAGTGGTGAGCTTAACTATGGGAAACATTTTGCAGTCTTGTGCTGGTGTAGGAAGACTACAGTTTGATCTCTTGGAATTTCTTTATACCATATTTTCCTCATCTATAATATGGAGATGATAACACACTATATATCTGATTGGATTGTTGAGAAAATATAATAATAGCAAATGTTGAAAAGACTTGAAATTAATAAATACATAGATACAAGATGGGTTGTTTTAGAGGTGGTGAGAAATGTTTGCTTTTCATCATTTTGTATCTGTGTTATTCTTATGGTGGTTTTTTGTATGATTTTTACATGTTGATTGGATTGACCATTTTATTTAGAGTACAGATAGTAAATTGAATACCACAATGAATCATCTTTCTTTGGGAGTTTTTTTCCCCTCTCCTTTTCATTTTAAGGAGTTGAATTGATTTAACCTTAGACTGTTCAGTCCCGGGATGTTTGTTAATTTCATTTATCAGGAAATTTTTGAATGCTTGAGGTCAGACAGAAATTGAACTAGATTTTGAAAAAGTAAAGAATGTGCCCCCTCTTAACTATACATATATGTATTCTGGTAGATTAAAGATTATATTAAAATACTTTTTGAACAGGAGACATTTGAGAACTTATAAACATTTTCAGGTTCTTTCCATCTTTTTTTTTTAATGTGGAAATTTATACTAGAACCTGGATTTTTAATCTAACACACTAATTCTCTAGGTAAGCATTTAATTGTTGATTAATATTTAAGTTTACTACTTAACAGGATCTTGTGAATAAGCTTCAGAGTGAGTTGCATCCTGCAGTTTTTGGTTTGTATGTGTTCAGACAAACCATTAAGTACTCTGACTCTTTTTAGGATTTATTCACAGAGTTCAATTGTATTGAGAGGAACCTGGTTCCATAGTTACTTGGTAAGTTTCTATTTTGCTCTTCAATTGAAATCTTAGTAACCGGATTTGTGGAGTTTAAATGAGAATTTGTCTCTTAGTTTTCACATTTTGAAACAAGTTAAAATAGTTCCTTGCTAGTTAATATAGTGTATATAGGTGTATCAGTGTTTGAGGTGATTCCAGCAGACAAGCTACTGTGTTATATATAGTTATATATTTAAGCACAGGACTATTTGACCTCTGTCCTCCATGAATTTATATTGCATATTATTTAATTAGTTCAACAAACATTTATTAAGTTCCAGTAATGTACAACAGAAGTGACAGACACTAAAAAATAGACCCTTTCCTCATGGAAATAAGGGTGGCATTTGAGGAAGTGGTATTTGAACAAAGCTTGGAAGGATGTGTTTCATTTCAGTGGCCTGAGATTGGTGGAGGGCATTCTGAGTTTAGAGAGCACGAGAGCAAAGGATGTAGGAATGATGGTTAGGAATATACGACTTTTTCAGAGGAAACTTCAAATGGTTCAGCCTGGAATGTGTGTATTAGGGAGTCCTATAGAATATGGAGCAGTGACAGTGCAACCAGATTTCCTTCTAAGATAGGCAGAAGGTACATATTTTCCCTCCACATTATTGACTGATAAAGTTGAATTCAGTTCCTGACAAAATTCTCGAATATAATGTTAAAACGATGGTTTGTGGATCTTTAAGAAGGGAAGCAGTGATCATTAGTAGTCAGTATTAAGGCATCAAGAATATTTAATGGCAGACTAACTTAGTTTACTTTAATAATAGGGTTTTAAGGTGGTGTGATCAGGGCATTGTTATAGAATACCTGGCATTTGACAGAAACTCTTAATAACGGACATGTACTTAAGTGATGAGTTAGATGAATTTGGAATTGGTTGATTGACCAGATATGTTAAAGAACAGTGATAAATGGATTATTGTCAACCTGATATGAGGTCTGTAGTAGAATATTCCAGAGATTTCTCCTTGCTCCTATTGTGTTCAAGACCTTTTATCAGTGATTTGGATAACAGAAGGACAGCCAGCATGGTGAAAAGCTTTGAATTGATTGAATGAAGGAATTGGAATTATTTAGCCTAGAGATGACAAAATTTGAGATGGAGTATGTGGTAGATGGAGGTATAAGTGCTATCAGGAAGGCAAGGATAAAATTTTTTCTTCTTAGCCCTAGAAGTCAGAACTATGAGCACTGGGTATCACTTGGAAAGAGACAAATGTTAAATTTGATACAAAGACAAACTTCCTAATAGTTATAGCTATGTAACTTTAAAATTTTTAAATGTGTATACACACACACACACACACATTTGTCTCCCCCTTACTATGTCTCCCCTGTCCTTGGTCTCACATTCTTGTCTTCATCTTGCACTTGAAAATCAGTATTGTCAATATCAGTATATATAATTGGCAGCAATCTCTGTACTAGATATACTGCTTGCTTTCTCTTCTACCCTCACTAAGTAACCTTTCTTCTTTTGAAACTCACTTTCAATATTTATATCATCCTGTTCATATTCTGATTGTTTTAATTCCATGGATCTCAAGTTATTTTCCTTTTTTTTTCAAGGAGGTCAACACCTGGTTCACAGTATTCATTTCTACCTGAATCCTTCCCTCATGCTTGGAACTTTCACTGTGCATGTTGAGGTCACCTGAAATACCCTGGCTTCATCAGTCTTCTAGTTCATCAACTTCCTAAATTCCCATGATCTTTACCTTTACTTCACCTCAGTTACAATATGGTTGATCATATTTTTCCCCTCACCATTAACTATAATCAGTAATTTTTTAAAATTTCATTTTGTTTTCATGAAGATCTTCTTTCTCCCTTCACTTCTTCTCCACCATTGAGAAAGCAGGAAAAACAAAATCTGTTACAGACATGTAATCAAGCAAAGCAAAAATCCTTTGTTGACCCTATCCCCCCCCCCCCATTTTTTAATCCTTTTTTTTTTGTCATCCTGCCAATATGATAGGCATGAAGTAAAATGTCCGAGTTGTTTGAATTTCTCCAATTGTTAGTGATTTAGAGCATTTTTCATATCATTTGAAACAATTCTTACTCTCATTGAGCTTAAATTCTAATAGGGGAGGCAAGTATATAAAAACATATGCAGCATAAATATGTAGTCAATAAAATAGAAATAGAGAGTACAGTGTAGTTTAGAAGGGAGGGCAGTAACCCTTCCTTTCCAAGCTCTATGATAAGTCAAACGTGTTTTTTTTGTTTGTTTGTTGTGTAAGATGCTCCCGGTTATCTCTTGAAAAGCTTGGATTTTTTCTTTAGAGAACTATCAGTTCATATCCTTGATCATTTATTTATTAGAAAACGTCTGCCATTCTTATATAGTTGAATCAGTTACTTATATATTTTGAAATCAGTGCTTTATCAGAGAAACTTGCTGTAAAGATTCCCACCCTCTGCACCTGCCATCCCCATCTCACTTTTAATTTTAACTTTATTGATTTGTTTGGGTAAAACGTTTTCATTTTTATGTAGTCCAAATTTTGAATTTCATTTTCCATGTTCCTCTCTATCTTTTTAGGGTTAGAGTTGAGGTTAGTGTTAGTCTTATTATAAATTCCTCCCCTGTCCACAGTTGTGAACCATATTTTCTTCCTTGTTTCTCTAATTTTATTATGATGTGACATTTGTTTATCTTATGTATCCATCCACTTTGACCCTTGTGTGGTATATTGTGTGAGATCTGGAGTCTAAAATTAATTTCTACTAGATGACTTTTCACTTTCCCCCTACTTTTTTTGTTGATATAATAATAACAATAGTAGTAATAATAGCTAGCATTTAAATGCACTTAAGGTTCAACAAGCACTTTAAAAATATTAGCTCATTTTATCCTCACAATGACCCTGGGAAGTCAATGCTGTTGTTATTTCCATTTTACGGATAAGGAAACTGAAGTAGACAGAGGTTTAAGTAACTTATCCTGAGTTATACCCCTGTAGCTGGATTTGGACACAGGTTTTCCTAATTCCAGACCTAATGTTCTACATACTGTGTCACCTAGCTCCTGTAGGAATTTTAAAACATTATAAAAGTAAAAATAGATAAAACTTTGTGTCACATGCACATTTGAAAACCTGCCATCTGTTGTTTTAGCCAAGTAATTTAGAAAAATGTTCAGGTTCATGCAGGTAAGAATAAATTCCTGTAATACTCCAATAGTAATCTTTCAAGTCAGAAATGAATTTCTTGTGTCAGCATGTTGTCCTTTTTGTCGAACTTACGTATCTCCACGTTTGTGGTAACTCTCCTGCTCATCGTGATATTTCATCCATTAGTTTGACAGTGATTTATTAGCCAAATTTGCTAGTTTCTTTGGTACCCTGAGATATACAGTTCACCCAAGCCACGTTACTTGAGATAATCAAGTTTAACTAGGAGGTCTAACTTTGTCTTTTCCCATCCAAAGATCATTCCCATTAGGGGGAAAAACTGAAGCAAAAGAAGCATTGTGTAGTTGCCCTTTTAAAATTACTGTCCACAGGAAGTGGCCCCCTCTTATCCCTTCTCTGTTGTGGCTTAAGAATCTCCTACCTTTTTGTGGTCCTTGGCTTTCCTCATTCCTCATTAGCTTCAGCAATTCTGAGCTTTTGCAGTCTTCCTATTATTCCTACAATATGGTGTCACACTTCATTTGTCCTGTTACCTGACTTTTCTGTTGTCTTTTTTTTTTTTAATCTTAAGTTGGTTGGTGAGTTCCATGTTTAGAAAATTCTTATTTTTCTTCATTAGAACAATATCCTTTTCAAAATTTGATTCTTGAGAGCTTCTTATCTCTTCTGAGCTGATGCCTTTTACAGTTTAATTCATGGGATCCTGTCTCTCTTTCCTAGGAATCTTTTGGAATCTGCTTTCCTGAAAGCTAACATGCATGTCAGACTATGCATTTTTTCCCTCTATCACATTTTTTTGTGAAGAAATAGTTATATCATTTTACATCATTTCCATTCCAGCACCTAGTTCCTTTCTGTTGCAGTGAATTAGATTCAAAGGAGAATTTCCTCTTTGGCTTTTTTCTTTTCTTTCTTTCTTCACTGTTGGATTAAGGAAGCTATCTTTAAGACAAGGAATTATTATATATTCTGCTTTTGGCAGAGTTCTGGCAGATATCTTGATAATAATACCTTGATAATTAAACCTACCCTGTCCCTTTTATGTGATTTACTTTATGATGATGATTTTTTAAAAAATATCTGAGATCTGTATCCATTTAATGTGTAGCTTGGTATATGGTTTGTGGTGTTTATCTAAACCAGCGGTTCTCAACCTGTGCATTATGTTCAGTTTGTAACAATGAAAATACATCCTGCATATCAGATAGATTCGTAACAGTAGCAAAATTACAGTTATGAAATAGCAATGAAAATAATTTTATGGTTGGGGGTCACCACTGTATTAAAGGGTCGCGGCATTAGGAAGGTTGAGAACCACTGATCTAAAACTAATTTTTACCAGATTGCTTTCCTAGCAATTTTTGTTCAATAGTGTTTATCCAGTAGTTGGAATCTTTAAATATGTAAAACTAGCTTACTTGTTGTTTTTTTTTTTTCCTGTTGTGTACCTGATTGAGTTGTATATGTGTGTGTATGTGTGGGGGCAATTGGGGTTAAGTGACTTGCCCAGGGTCACACAGCTTATAAGGCCTGATTTGAAGGTAGGTCCTCCTGATACCAGGGCCTGTGCTCTGTCCACTGTGCCACCTAGATTCCACACTAAATCATTTTGATGATTACTGTAGTTTTGCAACTTGTACTATAATTTGCTATAAGTCACTGCTTTGTCTCTTTCCTTCCTTCTTTTTTCCCCTTTATTTCCCTTAGATTTTTGATGTTTTGTCCCTTTGGATAAATTTTTTAGCTCTGCAAAAGAAATCTTTTGGAAGTTTGATTGCTGTGGCTTACATGTTTTTACAATAGCTTGGAATGTAGTTTGTAGGGTCTGTTGACTTGTGTTCATTGAAGATATGGTGGTGTTCTTTTCTTATCCTCTCATTTTGTTTTTCAATTTCTTTTTAACCTTTCCTTTTTCCTGTCTGAAGATTCTTTTGTGTGGTTGAGAAAACAGAAAAAAAATTAACATTATTTATAATGAAAAAACATACACTCAATAAACTTAAGTTAACATTGTAAAAACACACCAAAAAAAAGCTCCATCTCTTCCCTTAAAAACTTTTATTCTGCTAGGAGAAATACACATAGACCCACATAACAAAGAAGATGGTACAGTAGAGAGAACACTCACTATCAAATCAGTGAACCTAGGTTCAAATCCTTCATGAAATTATAGATCGATAATTGTGGGTAAATTACTTTACCTTCTGGGCCTTAATTTCATTCTCTGTAAATAGATGAAATTTGAGTAAATGGCCTCTGAAGACCCTTCAAGCTGGAAATCTTTGATCCTACATAAGTACATTGTTTATGCATGGTAATACATAAATTTTAAGAGGTAGGCATTCCTAATAACTATGAAAATCAAGGAAGTCCTCATGTGGTCTGAGCTGTTCTCACTTGCATTATTATTAATCATTGCAGAAAAATTTGGGACAAACTACAACATTTATGTTAAAAATACTAACAGAACTCTTCCTTAATATCAATTGACAAATATGTTATATACCTACTATATGCCAGTTAACATGGTAGGCAATAGGGACATAAATATAAAGAATGAAAAAATCCCTTCTCTCAAGGAATGATCAAAAGTATTTATATAAAACCAAGTGTTAACGTTATTTTTTTATATAAGAACACGGGAACTTTCACAAAAAAAGGTCAATGGTAAATCAAGAATGTTACTGTCCAAACTGTTATTCCATATTATTTAAGGAATGCTGGTTATAGTATCAGTTCAGGAAATAGAAATTGTGGGAATGAATATAGACAAAATGGAGGTAAAAATAGCTCTTATTTGCAGATTTTGTGATTTTTTTTTGTTCCCCCCTCTGAGGACAGTTATCTCCACAGTTGAACTTGAACCCTTCTGGGAGGAAAAGACTTGACCCAGAGTCATGGTAGACACTTATAGAGTTGTTTCCTATACAATCACACCTTATTCTTATACATCTAGCATTTTCTTACACCTTTCCACTCCCTTCCTAATGTACTCCCTTCTTGTACTCCTCTATTTCTGAACTAAGCTCACTACCTGAGTGCACACAGAAATTGGTGTGCCTCAATACCATTGAGAAAATTCTCCTTTCCACAGCATACTGATCCCAAGGTCCCTAGATTATCCAGTGGATATGTCAGGTACTCTGTAGAGAGCATCTCTGTATCCTGGGGCAGTAAACAGTGAGAAGGGTTTTCCTCCTTACTATCTCTCATTCCTCCATCCTCCGCAGGGTGTAGGGTGTGTTCAGCGAATACTAGTACCCCTGGTTTAAGGGCTGCTTTCCACCTTTGGTGTAGCCACCTAACTCTAACCTTTGGCTCCAAGGAGCTGTAGCATGTGCAGTGTTCAGTGTCCAGTAAACCTTTTCAGCAGACAGGCCAAACCAGGTTGAGCAATGGTCAGTCAACTACTAAAGACTTGTGTATATCTTATGACCTTCTCATCACCCACACTGTCTTCTATTTACGTAAATGCAATAAAATTTCACAGATTTACCCTCACAGTAAATGTTGGCATTTAATAGACTGTGCCATTGTAAGGAGAAGAGACAGGATGTGAGAGTGATGAAGGCAACGTATAGTACAGAATGTTAGTCTGATCATGGACATATCCTCTTCAAGCTAAATATTCACATGCAACAAAACTGGTGGTCACAAGGGCAAGATAATGAGCAAAAGATTTAATATCAACAGCTTAGAGCACTTCTCTGAGTGCAAACAGTTCATAGCTGCCTTGGAGGGAAAGTTGAATCAATACATGGTTGGCCACTGTGGAACAGAAAAGGAGTGGGCAGCTTTTGGAGATCTGTTGTAAAACACTGCATTTGCTAATCTGGGTTAGAAAATTCCTAAAGAGCAAGACTGGTTTGATGAAAATGATGGCAAAATTCAAAAGCTGCTAATTAAAAAATGAGAACTCCACAGGGTTTACTGGCAGCACAGTTCATCCATCTCTATGAAGGCAGCATTTAATTCCATCAAAAGTAAAGTACAAGTGAAGTTTAGAGAGATTCAGGATTCAATAAGAGGCCAGATGAAATTCAGTTTTATGCTAACAATAACAATCCAAAGTGCTTTTATGATGCTCTGAAGGTTGTTCATGGGCCAAAGATACATCTCAGCTACTCTGTGCTGATGGAGCCACATTGATTAATGATAAGGATATGTGACCCTGGAGGGATGGGCTAAACACTTCCGTAGTGTTCTTTTTTTTTCTTTTTCTTTTTTGCTTTTTGAAGGGGGGAGGCAGGGCAATTGGGGTTAAGTGACTTGCCTAAGGTCATGCAGCTAGTAAGTGTTAAGTGTCTGAGGTTGGATTTGAAGTCAGGTCCTCCTGACTCCAGGGGCAGTGCTCTGTTCACTGCACCACCCAGCTGCCCTGCCTGGTGTTCTTAACAGACCATCGTCAATCAATGCTGAAGCCATTGACTGTGCATTTCAGGTTAAAGTCAATCCCTCTCTAGTGAAATTTCCTACTGAAGAAGAGGTTTTAAATGCCATTAGGTTCCTCTTCTGTGGCAGAGCACTTGGTGCTGATTCTAGTCCAACTGAGATTTACAAGGAGATGGGTCCATTGCTGATACAAAAGCTAGCAGAAATTTTCCAGATTACATGGCAAGAAGAGATTATCCCCCAGGAGTTCAAGGATGCCTCCATTGTCCATCTATATAAAGGTCAAGGAAATAGATTGGCCTCTGACAATCGTAGTAGGGTCTCTCTCTTAATCATTGCTGGCATAATTCATGCCAGAGGCCTCCTTAGTAGACTGATCCTTCATTTGGAGAATGGTCATCTACCTGAGAGCAAGTGTGACATCAGAAAAGACTGAGGAATGGTTGATATGGTGTTTGTTGCATTACAACTCCTGAAGAAATGCCAGGAGCAGAACATAGGTCTGTATATAAGCTTCATTCAACTGACCAAGGCCTCTGATACTCTAAGTTGTAAGGGCTTATTTATCAGAAGTACATCAGTTTCCTCACAGCATGCTTGCCCAGTTTCAGGATAATGGATGATCCTCTTGAACTTTACCAGTCACCAGTGGAGCAAAACAAAGCCGTGTGCTTGCTCCCATGCATTTTAGCATGATGTTTTCAGCAGTATTGTCAGATGCTTTCAATGAGAATGAACACAGCATTGTCAGCTACCACAGAGATGGTAAATTATTTACCTTGAAAAGGCTACAAACCAAGACTAAAATGGAGGGAGAGTTGGTGCATGGATTTTTTGTTTGCAGATGGTTGTGCACTCAGTGCAGCCTCTGAAGCTGAGATATGGTTCTGGTCTTCACCACTTTTGCCAATTTTGGCCTAACACCACCAGGAAAACACAGGTGCTCCACCAGCCAGCACCACACTATCTGTACGTGGAACCATTGGTTATAGCAAATGGAGTTTTGAATACTGTGGATAAATTTACTTACCTTGGCAGTGTACTTTCACAGGATGTACATGTTGATAATGAGGTTGATGCATGCATTGCTAGAGCTAGTTCAGCATTCGGGAGGCTCTGAAGGAATGTGTTGGAGAGAAGAGATACTAGGCTGCCTACCAAATTGAAGGTCTACAGAGCCTTTGTGATGACCTCATTGTCGTATGCCTGTGAAACCTGGACAGTCTACCAGCACCATGTCAGAGAACTAACTGCTTTGTTGGCCTGATCAGGCTGCTTCTGTTTTAGAGCCTCTGACCTTAGGTTAGAGTGATGTTAAAAGATTTATGTATGTGTAACTATTTTGGTGTTGATATTTAGAGAAAGACTGATAAAAGTTTCTCATTCAGGTTAGATCAAGGACTTTAGAGGTAAGTAGTATCCTAATATAATTTTGGAATAGGTAACCTAAATAGAGTAGGGGTGGGTAGGTCTTAGTTTCCTTTTACAGTATTGTCATCCAGAACTACATTTCCATATTTCAGTCCGGTCTCAAACTGATTAATCACTTCCTGTGTGCCTAGTGCTGTATTAAGTGCTGGGAAGAGAAATATCAACCGAAAAGAAATTTAGCCCCTGTCCTAGGAGAGTTTTCATTTTCACAAGGAGGCTACCACATAAAAGGAAGCTCAAAAGAAGCATTGGGTTGAGGGGGAAGAATGTGTCTGGTGTGGGATCGTACAGAGATGTTGAAAAGATGCACATGGGTGGGGAAAGAAGAGATGGATTGCCTGAGCTCTCTCCTCAAGTGTAGGCTCTACTATCATGCTTTTATATCAATAATCTTTTGTTTTTTCCTGTCAGTTTGTAAATGTATCCTTCTTTCCTGTGATAGATTCATAGCTGGATGTTGATTATTCAGTAGACATTATTTGTGTAGATGTTTCACATTTCCGGACGTTAAACAGAGAAAAACAAAAGTTTTGCTAATTAGGTATACCAATCAGTGTGCCAGTATTCATCTGTTTATATAGGACATATTGCTTTCATACTTATTGTGAATTGAGTCTTTTTGAAACTAATTTAGCTTGTACCCAGTAACCTTAGCCAGTAAACTTATATGTTGTTTGTGATGTTTGTCTGACATTATTTGATTTACATCTTGGATTTATTAATCAGAGCGTTTGTAATTTTCAGGGTTTTTTTTTATAAGATTTAAGATGTTTAAAAATAAGCTAAGCATGATAGCCATTTGAGTTTATAATGTTGACTTGCACTGAATTTTTAGTTTATTTGCTTTGTACTTTCCAAGATTTGCTTCCTGTTTTTCATTATTCTTATGTTACACTGAAAAGAAAAGAAAAAAAAACCCTGTGTTTATTCCTTAACTGGAAGATTTATTTTAAGATTTTTATTTTATACTTGCACTTTCTTTAATTCAACTCCTTCATAATATATATATATGTATATATATATATATATATTTTTTTTTTTTTTTGTTAGGTCTTTTTTTTTTCTTTTCTACCTCCTTTCCACACTAAACAGAAATCTTTTGGGAAATTTTTAGGATGTTCTGTTTGTGTCTTGATAACTCTTTAAAATTCTTTACTTTAAATCCTTGTCAGGTAATCCTTAAAAGTCACATGTTCCTAACTGTTGGTTTATTTTATTTTGTAAGGAGCTCTGGAATTTTTAAAGGGTACAACATAAAGTAAATGTATTAGCCTTTCATTCCAATTTTACTTAGAAAATAAATTTGGTGTAGAATTTATTCATATCTTGAACACTCTCCAAATGTCAGCCGTATAATTAACTATTTTCATCCTAATGTAAGATTTGACACATTAATTATTGGACTTGAGAATAAGGGATATTGTTACGATATCATTATTTCTATTATTTTCTTATCGTACCAACAGTTGGAAGCATTCATCTTTAAATGATTTCATTGCTTTTATATTCTTGGCAGATTGCTCAGACAGAATATGTAATGGAATATTCTTCATTGTGTTTCATTTCTGTTTTCAATTTAATCCTGTTGAGAATCTGTTTTTGTTGTCATGAGATTTCTGAAAGTTTCTTTTTTTCAAAGTTCATGCACAAAATTGCCTTCTTACTAGTGACTTGTTCTATGATCATTTTAGCTTGTTGTGGTTAATTTTGTAGCATTGTATACCTTTTTATTTGTGCTTTTTGCTTCGAGGTTTGAAGAGTGCATGCACACAGATGTCTAAGGTGGAAATATATTGGAGTTCTTTTAAAATATTTAGCAATTATAAATCTAATATGTAGTTGATACATTGTTATGTTTCTTTAGTAGTAAATTTAAAAGATAAAGTTGATAAAAATGGTAAGAGATAACAAGGAAATATTTGTGTACTTCTTAACAGGATTGTTACTAATGTGTAATTTTATGTTCGTTATCTTAAGTGCTTGCATTGTGAAGACCTAACCTTCTTGGGGTGCTTTAAAGGGAAAAGCTGCTTAGATTGCTCATTCAGCATCTCTTCTTGGTGCTCCTCAGGCATCATAAGGCCAGGATGTCCAAAATAGAGCTGATTCTTTCCCCTAAACCTAACCGTCTTCCAAGCTTCCTATTTCTTTTGAGAGTATCATTCATGCAAGCTTGAAACTTTGGAGGCATCCTTGGTTTTCCATCTTCCTTACCCATTCTCACCAGTTGTGAAGGTTTATTATCTGCTTCACTCCTCCCTTCTTACACAGTTTCCTTCGTTGTCCAGAACTTCACTGCCTGTTGCCAAAGCTCTTGTAGTTCATCTCCCTACTTCCAGACAGTCCTTACCTCCTCTCTCTATTCTGTACCAGAGAAGTCAGACTTTCTGTTTGCAGCTCCCATTACTCCTCTCCTGCTCCACCATAGCGACCAGTTTCTTCTAGGATTTAAAAAAAAATTCTTTGCTGGGCGTTTAAATCGTACCCCAGAATGGCTTTTATCTGTTTCCAGCTTTATTCCCATAACTCCCCTTACGCACTGTGTGTTCTTTTCAGAACTGGCCTGACAGTTCATCCCTGCATGTGGTACTGCGTCTCCTGCCTCCGTACTTTTGGGAATGCACTCCCTCTTTACTTGCCCTCTGGGACCCTTTCCAGCCTGTAGCACGCAGCCCAGGTGCTGCCTCTTGGATGAGTTTTCTCTTATTCCTTCCTTTTTTCCCTCCCCCCATCCTCGTGTTCTCTTCCCTTCTGAAGTTACTTTGTATTATTTTTATGTTTGTTGGATTTAAGATATTTTAATTAAATTAAGATATTTCTTACCTTTGTATTCGTTGTGCATTTTCTAATGTCTGTACATGTTGTATATATTTCTCTTGGTGATCTCACTAGCTCTCATGGTTTCAACTTCATGCAGATGACTTTCAGATTTACTTGACTCGCCCAAACCTCTCTCTCAACCACCCGTCTGTATTGACATCTTGAACTAGATGCATCATAGATGTTTTAGACTCATTATGTTGAAAACTATACTCATTCTCTTTTCTCCTAAACCATTCTTACTACCTTACTTTATTTAACCCTTTCCTCCCCTTGACACTGCTACCGCCATGGTGCAGGCCCTTGTCCCTTCCCACCTAGACTGTTGCAGGAGCCCGTTGGTTGGTCTCCCTATCTTAACTCAACCCACTCTACTCAACTATCAAATTGATTTTCCTAAAGCCCAAGTCTGACCATATTGGTCGCCCTACCCCTTGCCTCCATTCAGCCCCACCAGCGGTTCCTTATTATCCTCAGAATTAAATATAAGGTACTGTTTTGATTTTAAAAGTGTTTGGTCCCTTCCTACTTTTCTGGTCTGCTTATGCCTTACTCCCTTCTATATACTCTTTGATCCAATGCTGTTGACCTCTTTGTTGTTCCTTGAATATGGCATTCTATCTCCTTTCTCTTAGTGTTTTCATTGGCCGTCCTCAGTGTCTAGAATACTGCCTCTTCCTCTCTGATACCTAGTTTTCCTGGCTTTCTTCAGGTCTCAGCCAAAGTCCCGTCTTCTACATGGAACTTTTCCCCAACCTCCTTAATCGATCTTAGGCTACCTCCAGTTTATCCTCCATGTGTCTTTTATATGGAATTGTTTCTATGTTGTCTTTTGCAGTAGACTATGAGCTCCTTAACAGAGCTTAATACAATGCCTGGGATGTAGTATACACTTAATGTACTAGTTGACTTGACTGGATTTGTACCTCAGTGGAATTAAAGTTTCTTGAGTACAAGTCTTTGTATCCCCAGCATTTAGCAGTGTCCTTTGCATATTCTAGGCACTTAATATAAGTTTGTTGAACTTGAATTAGAAATTGGATTTATTTTCCTCTACCACCAAGCATTTTCTTGAGTTGTAGAGCCATTTGCCTCAAAGTAACACATACCAATATGACCATTGTACAATTTAGCTAGAAAAATATATAAACATGTGAAAAGTTGATTAATAATACAGTTTTGAAGTGCCAAATGAGTGTGGACCAGAAAAAGCTAGCAGTTTCTAAAAAGCAAGAGATCACTGTGGAAGTTATTTGGATACAGCAGAATGCAAGTGAATACCAGTAGCTTGAGTAAAATATGATTTGGAAAGTAAATTTGTCATGTAAAATCATAAGCAAAAGCAAAGCAAAGCAAAGTATTTATGATTAATTACTGTTTTTTATTCTATATATATATTATCCCCTATCAGTGCACATAATGTAGGATTAATTGAATGTATTATTTGTGGAATATCTTACCAACATTCCTTATATCCCACAGTGATTTTATTTGTGTCCCAATTCTGTAGATAAACTAAGTGTGGCCACTTTGGAACAAAAATAATAAACTGGGATAGCAAATTTTCACTAAAAAACAAAACCACCTCATTTTTGTCATGTCTTCTTTAAACTATATCATTCAATATAGACTAAAAATGCCATGATGGTACCACTGCTTTTAGCAGAATTCATGTGCCTTATCCTTTTATTTTTAGGTATAAGCCATTTCGATTAATTAATCATGTTCCTGTAATGATTGTTAAACTATTTGAGGTAGTTTGCCTAATAAAGATAGGGTCTGGACTTGTGATTTTATTATGTAGGAAGCTCTAAGTGAAAATCAAGTTCTACCAATGCATTTTTATAGTCCTGGAGTGTAGCCTAGATGATTTATTCAGGGTCACACAGCTAATAGCATCAGAGACAAACTTTGAACTCTGGTCTTCCTGTTACTGAGGCCAGCTTCCTCTCTGTGCTGTACTGCCACCTGGAATTAATTATTTTTTAAAGTTTTAAGTGATCTGTGTGTTGTTGAAACATGTATGTGTGTGTTCATGTGCTTACTTGAAGGCCTGGGTCCTCTTTGCAGTCCATCAAAGCAAACACTGGATCCAGATCTCAGGCTTACTTTATTGTGAAAGTTCGCTGGTTCTGTCTTGTATTTTACTTTGAGTAATGCAGACTTCAGATATTCTTTCTATAGATTTTGAATCATAGATGGAAATTTCATTACCTTTAGTCATTACTACTAGTCTGTCTTTCACACACAGGTTAAAAAAAATAAAGTATTCAGTCCCTGCTATTTCCACACACTGCTAGACATGAGCAGTACAAATTCAAAGAGTGAAACAATAAAGAGCTTATATGCTTACAGAGGATTTTACATTTTTAATGGACAAAGTATCATACTTGGTCAGTGTGGTATAAAAGCCACTAATAAATCTGAAGTAGTTATTTTAATTGTTTTAAAATCCAAACATAAGGATGAACTTACTAGCAATGATGCATAGGTGAATACTGGTTTGTGTAGTTTGCTTTGTATTCTAAATAAATCTGTGCTTTGTTATCCCTATTCAGACAAAGAAGCAGCCGTGGTACAACAGCACATTAGCATCACGCCGGAAACGCCTCACTGCTCATTTTGAGGATTTAGAGCAGTGCTACTTTTCTACAAGGATGTCTCGGGTCTCAGGTACATTTTCCATTTGGGCCTAAAATATCAGTGCTTGAGGGTTAGATGAACTTTGCAATTTTGTTAAGCCTGTTTTGTTGAAAAACGCTCCCTAAGGTTGGGGATGAAAAAGACTAGTTTAAAAACATTCTTGATGCAAAACCAGACAGTAACTTCAAATAACTAGTATTTTCAGAAAGATTTAATTGGAAGGAAGGAGCACCTACATTCTGTTTTCTGGGAAGAGAAGAATTTCAACAAGCATAGGTCCTTAATCAGCAAGCATTTATTATGCTCTTATAAAAATGCCAGGTTCCATGCCCAGTTCTTGGAATAGATGAAGAATAAGTATATTTCAGGCATGGAGGCCTGCTTAAACAATAGCACAGAGACTAGGGAAGACTATAGAGGAAAATAATTTGAAATAAGATTGAAAAGATAGGTAAAAAAATTTTTTTGGGGGGGTTTTCTAGTCATTAGAAGCAAACTAATAAATGTGAAAGAAAAGCAGTATGTATGTATAAGCCCAGCAAAAATGGAATTCCTTTATTGTCATTGAAGAGTCAGCATGGCCTTTGACTTGAGTTAAAATCTTGCCTTCTGACCCTAAACTGTGGAACTGTGTGTAGGTCCCTTAACTGTACTGAGGCTCATTCTCCTCATCTGTGGAAAAAAAGTGAAAGGATATGACACCCAGCTTTAAATATACTTAGTATATTCAGGATACTGAAATCCTCATTCATAATAACTTGTCTTGGACTGGATTTTCTGGATTAATTCTGCCTTCCATTTTGAAATCATTGAAATGGGACCTAAATTTTTCTTTGAGTAGTCCTGTTTGAGATCCTTGAAACATCCTAAGATATGGCTATTATGAGTAGAGACAGAATGGTTGTGGGCAGTGGTATCAAACTGAAATAGAAATGTCCACTACACCAGACCTAAGGATCCTAGTGGGCTGCATTTTGCCTTGGAAATGACTTATGAACATTATGTCTGTTCTATTTTATTTATTTTTCCTATTTCTCAGTTACATTTTAACCGGTTTTGAGCAGCACTTTGGAGTGAGCCCTGTATTGGATACCTCTGATGGAATGAATAATAGTCAGTCCCAGAGTTGGAAAAACCTGGGTTTAGATTCCATCTCTCAGTTCCTTAGGTGATTCTTTAAAACATTGCAGAGCAATTGTCTGTCTACATTGGAAGAAACCATTTATTCAACAGGAGTTCCCACTATAGTGAAATCACAGCTCTCCCCCCACTCTTCATTTTACTCTCTCACACACATTATGCATATATCTTTTCTTATGATTTTAAGGAAGTAACCAATAATGGTATATAGGTTTGCTTGAAATAAACAGTTTTTTATCTGATCAAAACTTTGCTGCTTAGGAATTAAACCTTGAACCCATTGCTTCTGCCAGATATCTGTCTGTAAACTTTATCATGAAGCTGACAAATTGAAAGTGGTCCAAGCCCTGCATTCTTCCCTCCAGGGAACTTGTGTTAACTTATTTTTCCTTTATTTGTCTTCCTGATGCTGACGTTCATATATTGGAAATGGCAGAACACTGAAAATAAGAGATAGGAAAATAGAAAAAAAGAAGAGTTACTCAATTATTATTATTATTATTAGTTGTTGTAGTAGTGGTGTTTGTAGTGGTGGTAATACATTGAGAGGGGCTAGACTTGTGTTGTCTTCAGTAAAGGAAACTCTCTTTTGTAAAAACTTCCTCCACTCATGCAAATTCAAATTGAGAATTTATCCGTAATCCCTAGTCTGGGAATTGCCTGGGGGCAGAGTAATGATACTTAGAAGCTATATGTCTTTTTTATTATCATAGAACTAATATGTATTGGTAGAGGGACTCCATACTGGTTTTCCTGACTTCCAGGCTGACCCCTCTATACATTATAACCAACCACTTAACCCTATAGGCTAGGCTAATTTATTTTATGCTACTTCAATATATTTACTAGAGTATACCTTCTAGGAGGGTAGACATAACAATTTTTTAAGGGCAAAAAAATTGGGGCCTGGTAACCTTGTTGTTTAATAAACAACTGATTTAAAGAGAGAATATTAATTCCTTATGTTTTAGGAAGCACAAAGTTATTTTACAACATACACAAAAAACTAGTCTCTAGAAGGTCTGTTGATGAATTTGAATAATCCTTTTAGCTCCTTGTAACTTTTATACTAGTTAGATCATCACCTGACAAAACTCCAAGTAGGATTTCATCCTCTTAATTATATTCATTTTCACCTGAAAATTTCTTTTCAACCACAAATTATAAGAAGTAAGTTAGTAATAAATGCTACTAAGATGTGTGGTTAAGGCGAAAGCATCTGGAAGGAAAGTAGAGAGAAAAGAAATCACACTGAGGTTTAGTTGAAATAAAAGATATTATAGCAGAACTAATGGAGTTATTAGTTCAGACTAATGGAGAATTACTAAAGTTTAGAAGAGTTCTGTTACGGGAAAATAAAATGAAGAGAAAGGATTGTAATTGATTTTTAATGTTGCTTTAACGGGCTATAAGATCTAGAGCTATTAGGGACTTGAAAGATCATTTTGGCCACAACCTCTTCATGGGAAAACTGAGACCCAGGAAACTGAGATGACTTGATCAAAATTATATGAATAATAAATATTTTTGTCTTTTAAGTCTTATCTGTTTTTCCCCACTATTGACCATATTTACCTTTTTTTATAAACAGTTGAACAATTCACACATTTTTGCAGCTTCCTCCATAAATGGGAAAAGGACTCATGCACTAGGAAAATTTTCACATCAGATGTTTGATAATGAACCTTTTTGAATAAAAATAAATTATTTTGTTTTTACTAATTTTATTGGCCAATACTGGGATGGGATGTAGGGGTGTAGTATTTGTTTTTTAGCACTGAAGTGATAATTAGGAGACCTGAGTTGAAATCTCAGTTCTTTGACTTTTCTGCATCTTATTTTCCTAATACGTAAAAATAGAGGGTTTTTGATAGGCAAGCATATGGTATGGCGAAAAGTACTCTTGATTTCAACCAGAAAAACTTCATTTGAATCCCAGCTCTGCCCTTAATAAAACCTGTGTGACTCCAGATAAGTCATTTCACCTGCTTGATTCTTTAAATTTTTCACCTCTGAAATAATGAAGTTAGATAAAATGACCTTCTCTTATATCTCTGAGTCATTGCCTTTTGCATAAGCATTTTTTAATCTTATAAATAGCTGCCATGTGCTTAGGTCGATAAAACACCCAGAATAAACAAGAGATCCTTGTACTTTAGAAGTTTTAAGTGTAAGCGAGAAGTTAAGACGTAGGAAATACTTGATTACTGAAAGATAGGAATATCACAATAGTTAATGAAAGAGAAGTGTTAGGAGAGAGAAGCTGATAAGCACCAGTATGATTAAAGAACAGTTTTTGGGAAGAAGTGGGGCTCAAAGGATGGCCAGAACGTTGAAGACGAGGTAGATGTGCAACAGGAAGGCCACTGACTAGGGATGGTTGATGAGGCCGTATGGAAGATAGCTGGTGAGTAGAGAGGTAGAGAGGGATTTCCATGAAGTAGTGGGCCGTGTGAGGCATCCTTAGTCAGGAGAGTTGACCTTCACAATGGATGTTTCTGAGATGAAAATATTAAAACTCCTCAAGGCATGGTTTCTGGTTGAGGAAGTAAAGTGAATTTGGTCAGAGGTATATTTGAAATTTCTTTCTGTATAAGGCATCCTTTTAGAAAATATACATTTTGCTAAAAGGAAGCTTAATTTTTCTGTTACAGTAAACTTAATTATTTATGATAGATATTATATAGGTATAAGTTGTAAAATTTAATTATAAGTATAATGTAAAAAACTGATTTAAATATTAGTTATATCTTCCCCTTAATATTTTCCCATAGTACCTAATAGTAGCAAGTTCTTCTGGTATCTGTTTCATCTCCCTCTGTGTTCCTTATGTTGTGTGGAACTCAGTATATGAAAAATGGTGAAAAGCATAGGATTCGCTAAGGAAGAAGAGGTATATTAACTAACCAGTTGAAAAACATTTTGAAGTATCTACTGTATATTAAGCATCATGCTGTGTTTTGGGTCTACAAAAACAAAAATGAGAGTCATTCAAGTTTGCATTTTATTGGGGGAAACATGTTAACATAAGTAAGAACCTATGCAAAGGCATGGAGATGGGATAAGAAATGTTCTGTGCTATGGGAGTGACCCTGGAAAGACAGGTTTAAAACCAGGTTTTGAAGAGCTATAAAAGCCAAGGAGAGTAGTTTTATTTCATCCTAAAAACAATAGGGAGTCATTGAAGCTTATTGAGGGGGAAAAGTGACATGTTCAGAACTGTGTTTTAAGAATGCCCATCACATTGGCAATAGTAGGGAGGATGGATTGGAAAGAGGAGAGACTTGGAGGCAGGGAGTTCAGTTAAGGAAACTTGTTATAATACAAGCTAGAGACGAGAGGACCATTTTGGGACCTTTTGAATTCAAAATGTAAGAAATGTCCAGTAATTAGTTGGTGATATGGGACTGGAGATCAGGAGAGAGATCAAGGCTAAATGTAAAGATCTGGGAGTCAGTGCTAGGGTCAGTCAGATCCTTAGTAAAAATGAATTCTATCTCTTAAACTTTAAATTACAGCAAATGGATAAAATAGTTTTTATTGTTCCTTGTTGCTGAGCAAGGTACAGATCTAGAGAATCAAAGGGAGGAGAAAGGAAAGCAGGAATCATTCCCAGTCTTACTTACATATGTCCTTTTTTTATCTAGCTCTTTGACAGTTGAGATTCTTCCATTCTTTGTACCCCTAGCATCCCATAGTGCCTCACATTTAGTAGGTACTTAATATGTGTTTGTTGATTGATTAAATGATTGATTAATTCTTTTGGGGGTTGACTTTCCTTTGAACCTGAACTTTTGTGGTTGTGACAGCTGTCCGCACCTCTAGACTCTGTGTCTAGCTCAGGGCGTTGTACGTTGCAGGCACTCAGTATATGTTTACCGAATTATTGTTGAATTATGTACACGTATGGGTACAATACTTTAAAAAATGGTTTTAAAACCATTTACAGGCTACTAATCCTAGTTTTTTGCAATTACTCCAATTTCGTAGGTACAGCTTGCTTATTTGCCTTTCTTAGTCTACCTTTATGTTTTACGTAATCAGTCTTCATTCTGGAATTTTATTTTTTAGAGAGGAACTATTGCTGACGTGTTCCTTTGTATTCCGACTTCCAGTTAAATTTGATCATAACCGCTTCAGTCTTTGTAACATGTTGAACTGCGCTGTGCTTGAAGATTGGGGAAGTTAGCAATAGCTTGTTTAAGCCCTTAATTTATTACTAGGGTTTGAATAAGGGAAAAGGCCGCACTTTTTTCTCCCTTTCTTGCTGCTATTACGCCTGTACGTAGCCTTTGAGTGTAGTAGCGGTTTTGAACTTGTTTTCTTTTTCTGAGTTTTCGTTTTAGTCTTCGCTGTCGCCATAGTAACTTTTTATGGTTAGGTCATTATTATTATTTTTTATTGTTGTTGTTTCCTCATTTTTCTAGCCTATTTCTTGTTTTGACTTTATGTTAAAGTTGGGCTCTACTCCTGAACTTGAGGGCGTATACCGCTCCAAGCTTCAGGTTTCTGTGCTGCTATTTTCAAAGCTAATTCTAGGGTCTGTAAGTTTTCAGTTCTCACAATATAGTATGATCTAAGGAGAGGTGCGGTGACTCCTGTCCCAACCTCTGCTTTGATCTGTGATTGACCATAGACAATCTTTTCTGCCCTGGAGCTGTGATCCAGATCCACTGTCTGTTGTGCTAATGTTCTTCCTCGCTCTGGGACTGTGACCTGGAACCATGTATGTGCAATATATCCAGTGCCAGCAAAGGGTCCCTTGTAATCTTTCTCTGACCCCTTTACATTTTGTGGGGTGAGAGCTTTGGAAGCTGCCATCCCTTCAGTAGCCCCCCCAAAGTCTGCTCCTGGTTTGTCGAGCTGGGGCCTGTACTGTCATGCATTGGGCTGTGCTGGACTACATTCCACTCTCACCTCAGTGAACTGAGCCTTTCCTGCCAAACTTCTAAGTTGTCTGGGACTAGAAAATTGTTTCACCTTGTCCTTTTTGGTGGTTCTGTTGTTCTAGAATTTATTTTGAGGCATTTCTTAAGCGTTGTTTGGGGGGGAATTTGGGGGAGCTGAAGTGATTCCCTGTTGCTGTTTCATCATCTTAGCTTCACCCTCTATTGTCCTTTTTTTGATGAAGTTTTCTATTGTTTATGTAATTTGTTCTTTGAACCACCGATGCTTTAGTATGATGTTACATAGTATCCAATTACACTTTAAGAAAAACATGTAAAACCCTTCACAGTTTGAGCTCTTTCTTTAAGGACTCTATTGAATTTAATTATTTTTGCCTTGTGATCAGTGAATGATGCATTTAGTACTTGTGCTTTTCTACATTTTTTTGGTTGAGTTCTTTATGCCTAAACATAGGGTTAATTTTTGTTAAGTTGCTATGTACAGCTAATAATTTAGTAATCACTTCATATATATCATATCTAATTTTTAAAATATTTTATTCAGGTCATTAACTTTTTTCTCATTTACCTTTTGATGAAATTTGTCTAGGCTTGAACTTAAAGTTTCTGACTATTATAATTTTACTATTCATATCTCCTTGTAATTCAATGAACTTTTTTCTTTAGGTATTGAGATGTTATTAGTTATACATATATTATGCATTTTTGGTTGTTATTAAATATGGTGCCTTTAAGTATAATATGATTTCCCTCCTTTTCACTTTTTATCTTATCTGCATTTACTATAACTTTGTCTGAGGTCAGGGTTGCTGAATTTGCCTATTGGTGTTCAGTTGAAGCATAATATATTTAGTTCCATGTCTTCACTTTAACTCTGTGAATCTTTGTGTTTCAAATGAGTTTTTGTAAATGACATTGTTAGATTCTGTTTGCAGATCCGTTATGCTGTCCTCTTCTGTTTTGTGGATGAGTTCATGCCATTCACATTCAAAGTTATGACTGTTAAATTTGTACTTCTCTCTATCCTATGCTCTTGTTTTGAGTCATATCTTTGTTTCTTTATCCCTTTTGAAACATAAGAAGGTGGTAAAAGAGTTCATTTAACATTTGTGATCTATAAATAAAAGAACCTGTGTTTCCTCTGTTGCAATACTTCTCTTTTCTCTGTCCTGATGTAAGATTTTTTCTTTTTCATTTTTAATCCTTGCATTTTTTCTTGCTCCAACATATGAATTTGCTTTGTTATGACCTTTTGTCATATTCTGCTGTCCTTCTTAGGAGCCATCTTTCCCCAATCCTTGTCCTTTTATCTTCCTGTTTTCCTGTTGAATTTAATATATTTCTATTCTGAGATGTCCTGTCTTATCCAGTCCAACAAAGATCTATTTTCAGTAGAAAAAAGAAGGAAAATATGAGTTGGGAATCTCTGTAATTTCTTTTTTATCTCTTATCTCGTCTAACCTGACTTGTTTTGTATTCCTTCTTTAATCCACCCCCTTTCTCCAGTATAGATTTTATAACAACTAGAACAACAGAAACTTTATTCAGTCTTGGCTTATATGGAACGTGAGCTGTTCTGACATTATTCTTAAAAGATTTTGTAATGCTTTTGTATTGATCTTTTTTAACTTGGCGTTGTTTTTATTTTTTAATGTGTCTTTTAAAAGATGTAAGTCATTGACTTCCATTTGTAACCAAACAGCCTTTTTTAAAAGATGATTCCTTTTTTTCGTTGGAATTATTTTTCTTTCTGTCTTTTGAATTTCAGTCTTGAGAGCTTCCCTTGAGAGCTGAAAGTGATCCTCCCTCCTCTTCTGATGCTTATTGTTCTGTTTTTGGCTTTTCTCTTGTCATCATTTCTGAGATTTAGTATTCCATTTCTCCAAAGCTTCCTGTTTTTCCATCTGATCAACCAAGTCTCTTGTATTTGTGAAATTTAGATCCTGGATAGAAGTTCCCCTCTTTATTTCCTCCATCTTTTGAAGGATAAAATTATCATTAATGGAAATCCTATTATTAGCCCTTCTACTTCTTGCCAGGAGTTCTAGAAGTAGCCCAAATAATTGAAGTTCCTCATTGTTAATAAAAATATGTTGAGTTTATATGAGAGGCAGGTGGTATAGCATACTTGTCAAGAGTGTGAGCCTGGAGGAATAAATATCTGAATTCAAATTCTTGCCTCTGACACTCGTTGATCATTGTCTATTTGCTTAAACCTTTGAGTCCCAATTTCTTCATATATTAAACAGTGATGATAGTAATTGCAGTACTTGCTTTATAGGATTTTTGTAGAGCTTAAATAAGATGTTTACATAGAATTTTAAAATATTTTTGTTGTTCATAATTGTTCAGTCTCTTGTTCAGTCATTTAGTTGTGTTACAAACTCTTCATTACCCCATGGACCATAGCATGCCAGTGCTGTCTGTGGGGTTTTCTTGTCAAAGATACTGTAGCGGTTAGCCATTTTCTTCTCTACTGGATTAAGGGAAGCAGAGGTTTAACTGACTTTCCCAGGGTCACACAGTAAATGTCTTATAAATCTTAAGGGGCTAAATAAATGTCAGATGCTATCATTATTATCATCTTCATTGTTATGGGGTTGAATTGAAAATTATTCCCCAGTTTGGAGTTTTTCTTTCCTTAGGAATTTAGTGCTTAAAGCATAACAAGTTAATGCGTATCCTGCCTCTTTGATTGTCTTGCTTTTGTATTTGTATCTCCATTACTTAGCATATAGTAGATGCTGAATTAATGCTTGTTGGCTGATGGATTAGTGCATTGCTTTAGTGTTAACATTTTACGTTTTAATGACAGATAAAGACAACATGTATATGAGTAGGTACATACAAGTTCTGTGCAGATTAAAAGAAGCAAACCCAAGAGAGGAATGCTCCAGTATTTGGGAAGTGAGGAGCAGAAAGTTCTCCTGTAGAGAATCTTGAAAGGAAGCCAAGGATTCTAAAAGACAGAGGCGAAGGGAGTAAACATTCTACGTTTGGGGCAGCTGGTCCAAATGTGTAGTGGTAGTCAATAAACATTAAGTGCCTGTTATGTGCCAGGCATTGTTTTAATTGCTAGAAATGTGAAGAAAGATAAAATACTGTCCCGATCTTAGGGAGCTCACAGTCTACTGGGGGAAACAACAAGTAAACAACCATGTTCAAACTATATAAAGGATTAATTAGAAATAATTAACTAAGAGAAGGCACTAGAATTAAGGGGAATGAGGAAAGACTTCCTGTGGAAGGTAGAATTTTAACTGAATCTTGAAGGAAGCTAGGGATGATGAGATGGGCATCAAGAGGGAGAGCATTCCAGACATCATGGGGGTACTGCCAGAGAAAACGCCACTTGAGAGATGTAGTGTCATGTTTGAGAAATGGCAGGGAGGCTAGTGTCATTGGATCTCAAAATATATACTAAGGTATAAAATGTAAGAGGACTAGAATGGTAGGAGGAGGGTAGATTATAAATACCTTTGAACACCACACAGAGAATTTCATTTTTGATCCTGGAGGTGAATTTATTGAATGGTGAGGAGGAGGGGTGACATGATTAGACATAGGCTTTGGAAAGGTCACTTTGGCAGCTGACTGGAGAATGGACTGGAGTAGGGAGAGAGCCTGGTGGCAGGGAAACCAGCTAGCAGACTGTTGTAATAGTCCAGGCATGTGATGATGAGAACCTGTACCAGGATGGTGGTAGAGTCAGATGAACGAAGGAGTAATGAGATGTTATGAAGATAACATCAGCAGTACTTTTTAACATTGCCAGTTGATTGGATGAGGCAGGGGGAACAAGAGTAGAAGTCAAGAAGGACAATGAAGTTGAAAGCCTGGATGAATAGGAAGATGGTGAGGAAGTTAGGAAGAGGGGAGGGTTTGGTAAGAAAAATAATGAATTCAGTTTTGGACTTGCTGAGTACATCCCTGGAAACCCTAAACTTTTATATGAAGATTTCTATGGATGGTATATTAACTTAAAAGATCATATTTTCTACATCCTTTTTTTTTTTAATACTTCACAATTAATTTTACTCTGGTTTAACTGCCTTCACCAAGTGTTGAGTCTGTATGTGTGTTATTCTGTTCCTTGAAAGACATTTAAATGTTGACTTAAAAATCACTGTTTTGCTGTAATTCTCCAAAGCTTCTCCCATTAAATTGGCCATTCAAAAAAGTATGATGTGAAAGGAGACTTCTCTTTTTATTTAAAATAAAATTTAGTGTGAAGCCTGATTTGGGAATAAAAACAGAAATCATTATATAACTGTAATCTTCGTAAAATGTTTTTTTAAGACCAACAAGTGTTTCTTCTGATACTCTTTTCCTGTTGAAAATTTTATTTAGTTTTAATAAAGTCATTTAACCTGATGTAGAGCAAGAGAGCTTTTCATTTTCAAAAAAGTGTTGGTTGATATATAAAGGAAGTTATTCCTTAATTTAAAAAAAAAAGGAAAGTGAAATAGTTTTACTTTGGTACCACAGAGGCTTAATTTTCATTAGATAAAATTGTATTTAAGGGGTGCTGAGTAAGAGGTCGCAAAATTAATTTTTGGATAGTAGTTGTCTCCAAATCCTGTGCCCAATAAATTAGTTTATGAACTTTTAAGTTAGCCTTTTAAGAAAGGGATATTACTTTGTTGTTTATTTCCAGATCGTTTCTACTTTTTTCCATGAACACTTTGTTATCTTATTTTAGATGACAGTAGAACTGCAAGCCAGTTGGATGAGTTTCAAGAGTGCCTTTCCAAGTTCACTCGATACAATTCAGTTCGACCCTTGGCTACCTTATCTTATGCTAGTGACCTCTATAATGGTTCAAGCATAGTCTCCAGGTAAGCATTTTGCATCAGTGGGGAAGTACATGAAGCATACAGTCTCTGTTCTTTGTTTTAAGAGCATATGAAAGATCATTGGTTTATGTTTTTAGTGTGGGATAATGGCTTGTCAAAATGTTTTTGGAAAACCTCATGATATTGTTATAATTTCTTTTTTCAGGGCCATTTGTTTGGTTTCTTCATGTTAACAATGTCTCATTGATTACTGGATTTAATTACTCTGGTAATTGTTTCTTATACATATTGGGAAAAAGTAAACTTTTTTTCATGAAATGATCAATATATATATCTGCTTTAGTGACTGACATTTAAACATAAGCCACATGAAGCCACAATTCTAATTCCATCATCAACTCTAGCTGTACCTTAATCTTTGAAAGTCAGTTACAGACTTATCATTCAGTTAGTTTATATATATATCTTTATAAAGTTGTATCTTTAATCTTGTGTTGAATGTACCTTGAATTAATATCACATAATTGGTATATTAAACTGTTATTAATAAAAATAAGAATAGCTTTCATAAAAATGTAAGAAATCTAAGAAATTTTACATATTGCCATTTTCATAGAATCAAAAGAATTTTCTTATAAAACAGTTAAATAAGCCATGTATTTCTTAGCAAAAATTTATAATTATTGAATTACTCATGAAAGTCAGATTATAGTACACATCAAGTATGACCCAAATTTACTAATTGAGTTCACCCCAGCACTAGTTAAATGCAGATAAGAGCGCTCCTACAGTGGACTTGAATTTTGGTAACTGACATGAGTTTAGTCAGAATTGGTTTTGATTTTGTAAAAAATTATTTCCTTTCTTGATCTATTGCAAGAATAGCACTTCTCTGGTATTTGGTTCGAAAATGCTAGAGCAATAAATTTCTTGGTGTCTTCAAAGAGGAGAATGAAATTCATTGTATGTTAAGTTTTCTTTTTTGCTATTACTGAAAAATTAAATGATCTTGTGTTCATTTTAGCTTTATGTCATGAGATAGACTTTTGTTACTGTTAAAACATGATCCTGCTGAGGAATTTACACTAGTGGACTGTATCACATTAAGAAGAAAGTATGGTCCCCTAATTAGAACCAAGTTGACTTTGGCCAAACTATGGTCTTAACGACATACTGGAAACCAAGAGTAGTAACCTAAATAACTTTCAAAAATTGTTGCTTGGTTGGCTTCATATTGCAGGACCCCATTCTTTTTTTCATGTTGGATTGAATTAGGACTTCCAGAAGATCATATCCACTTCGAGAAGCTCTTACATATTTGCATTTATTGACAGAAGAGGAGGGCAGTTATTAGAGAACTAACAATTTTTAAAAAAAGGTCTGGTTCTTTTGGGAACTAAAAGCTGTGGACTTGAAAAAGATGAATGTAAAATGAAAGTCAAAGATTTAAAGTACAGCATCAGTAATCTTTCTTTCTTGCCCTTACAAATTCCCAAATACTTAAATTTTTGATAACATCTTAGAAATGCTTACTTTCTACTCTTTTTAAAAAGAAAGAAACCAGTAAAAACTTTCTTTAGTTAGGAGAGATAAGTTAGCATTAGGATTACTTTAATGCTCTCTTTGATGGTGTTTTTTTTTTTTTAGAAAATATTTTATTTGTTTTAATCATCCATGATCTTCCCCACTCCTCCATCACAACCTCAGCTTTCCATCCTTGTTTGAGAATGGAAAGAAAAACGAAACCCATCACAAACATGTATGATCAATCAAAACAAATTTCTGCCTTGACTGTGTCCAAAATAATATCTGTCTCATTCTGCAACATGAGTCTTTCACCCCCCTATGAAGAGGCGAGTAGCAGATTTTATCATTAAGCTTCTGCAGTCTCGGTCGGTCATTACTCTGACAAGAGTGAGAAGAGTTCACCATCAAATTCATTTAAGTTTTTCGTCCATTCCCCAATTCACGGACATCTCAGATTCCCATTCTTTGCCACCTCTACAAGAGCTATAAATATTTTTGTCCATCATTAGAGTTTAGCATATAGTTTAGCATTTTTTCCCTTAATCTGTCCTTCCTCTAATTCCTCCTTCTCTATCTCCCCTTTCTTCCCTATTTTCATGTGTGTTCTTCCTTCTTTTGGCTAGTTCAGATGAGAGTGAGGTTTATGTGTTAACTCTTCCAACCACCACTGTCTTCTTGATTGTGTAGAAATCTACTTGCACACCCTGCTTATATGAGATAATTTCTCATTCCCCCCACCTCCCCAAGTGGATTCCTCTTTCCCTTTTTTTCCATTCTTAAGATCATTGAGACATGTCAGATACACTCCTAGGCCTTGTCTAATTACATTCCTTCTGTGGACTCTAATGACAGTAGGGTTCAGAAGAGGACACGTGTGTCATCTTTGATCATATTTGAATGTAAGCAGCTTATCCTTGTTTAGTTCTTTATCATTTTTCATTCATATTTGCCTTTTATGTTTCTCTTCATTCCTGTGTTTGAATTTCAAAGTCTCTTTGCTTTTCTGAGCAGTTCAACAGGAATGTTTAGAAGTCCTGTATTTTATTAAACGTTCATTTTTTCCCCTGGTAGCATTCTCTCTCTCTCTCTCTCTCTCTCTCTCTCTCTCTCTCTCTCTCTCTTTCTCTCTCTCTCTCTCTCTCTCTCTCTCTCTCACACACACACACACACACACACACACACACACACACACCCATATGCATGTAAGTGTAAGTATGTATATGTATGAATATATAGCTATGTAGATTATTCTTGACTGTAAGCCTGCATCCTTTGCTTTATTGTATTCCAAGTTTTCCACTCATTCATAGTAGTGGCTACCGAATTGTGGATGGTTCTGAATGGGATTCCATGATACTTGAATTTTTTTTTTCCCTAGCTGCTTGATGCATATTTTCTTTGACCTAAAAGATCTGGATTTTTCCTGTGATTTCCTGGGAGTTTTCATTTTTCTTATTGTTCTTTTTTTTTTTTTTCTTCAGGAGGTGATCTATGGATCCAATTTCCATTTTACTTTTTGGTTCTGTGAAATCTAGGGAGTTTTTTTTTAAATTTCTCAAAATATGATGTGTAGACTCTTTTTTTTAGTCATAGTGTCCAGTGATTCTTAATTTTTTTCTTTTTGGTTTGTGTTCCAGGTTATTTATTTTTGCTCTGAGATACTTTACTGCTTTTATTTTTTTCAGCTTTTTGGCTTTAAGATTTTTTTCTTTCCTCATGGGTTCTATTTGGCCCATTCCATTTTAGGGAGTTTTTACATGGGCAAAAGTTTTGTATTTTGTACTGTTTGTTTTCTTTTAAATTCTTTCTTTCATATCTTTTATTTCTTTTCCAATTTTTTTTCCCTCAATTCCTTTTCCATTTATAGAACATTTTAAAACTTTTAAAAAACTCTTTATCTCTTTCAGGAATTCTAGTTGAGTTTTTGCCCAAGGTATGTTTTTCTCTGAGTCTTTGCTTATAAATGTTTTATAGTCATTCTCTTCTGTGTTTGTGTCTTGAGCATCTCTTCCATCATAATAGTTCTTTATGGTTGGGTTCCTTTTGTGTTTGCCCATTTTTTTCCAGTCTGCTTCCTGACTTCAGATTAAATGTTGGAGCTGGGCATTGCTATAGTTCTGGAGCAAAGGTCTGGGCTAGTCCTGTTGTTACTTTCTTAGGCTATTGAGTGTTGTGTTATTCTAGGATTTCAGAGATAGGCTGTGGACCTGAAATCTTTCAGCACTCCCAAAGTGATCTGATCCAAGGCAAAATCTGATTGCTGCTCTCCTGGTCTGAGCTTCCCAAGTACCTGACCTGGGTTTGTGTCTGTGCAAGAGGAGACTGCTGCTGGACTCTGTCCCTGTTAGCCAATTGGAAAGCTCTGTTGATTCATAGTGGTAGAATTCTATACTCCCTTTTAGCCTTGAGTTTCCTGTCTTTGTTATTGTTCTGTGGGCTGCTCTAGATGCTGGAAATGAGTCCCTCTTCAGAGTTTGAGTTTGATTCATGCTGCTGCTCCCTTCTCAACTTCCTCCTTTCTTAGTACATAGCCAGGGCCTCTCCACCATGAGAATGCTACTATCCCGTGCAGATCCCCTTCTTAGTCTGTTCAGGATCTGTGACCTGGGACTGGGTAATGGGCAAACCAGACTGCCAATTTGCTTCTATCAGTGTCACGGTCACCCTGTATGGGTCTGGTGGAATCCCATATAGATTTAGGACCTCCTCTTGCGCTGATGTGTAGCTCCTTGAGCACTGGAGTGCTTTGTGGATGGCACGTGCTGACCCAACCCTGGCGCCAAGTATCCACAGAGCTCCTTGCCTTCCCTATGCTGAAGAGAGTTGGACAAATGACTTTCTGGATTTCCCCATCATTATTTGATTTGGTGTGTTTTCTAGATCTATTTAGAGCAGTTTGTTCAGGGGAGATCAGCACACTGCTTCCGTCACTTGGCCATCTTGACTCTGCCTTTTCTGTTATTTCTGTTTGTTTGTTTTTTTTAATGTGTTACATACTTTAAAATGGCTTTGTTTTGTCAGGAAAAGAGTAACTATCATCAGAATTCTAACTGCACAATTAAAACAAAACATAATTGAATGTGAATTATTATTTCCCTGGAAAACATTGCAAAGCACACTGAGAGGCAGCGATCTTGGAAAATATTAGTTATTGCGTTCTCCTCTCTTTGATCTGTTTATCTAATAATACAAGTCCACAAGGTGGCAGCCTTTGTTTAGTTTGTAAGTAGTTAAAGATTAAAGCTGACAATATGCAGTAGTTGTTGTCTTATATTAATAGACATTTCTTAATGACGTGTGGGTTAAATAAATACCATTAATGGAATAGGATAAAGAAAGGTTATAGAATTTCATATATAAATATGTAACCATACTGCTACAGAGTGTTTTCATTTCTATTTTTGTGTTTTTATTGTCTTCCCAGCACAGTCCTTATCACCTAGTGGACACTTAGTAAATGTTTATTGATGAATCGATTGCTCTTTAATATTATTTTTTCTAATATGGGAGATTCCTTGTTGAAATTAATAATATTAAGTAATTAATGTATATGCCTTTTGGAAGTGGAAAGTATTTCTTGGATTCATAGTATCTTATAGCAAGAAGGGTACATCTTAGAGACTGTATTATCTAAATTTCAGGATTGGAAGGGACCTCAGTGGACATCCATTTCAACTAATACCTAAAAAAAAAGAATTCTCTTTAGTCAGATTTCATTTATAAAATGAGAAAACTTAGGCCCAGAGAGGAGAGAGAAATGACTTTCTCACTATCATATCTCTAATTAAAGTGCTTCTCCTTCCCATTCAACTTCACCATGCCCATTAATTGTAGTTTATCCTTTAAGCCAGGGATTTGTTCAGTGAAGTTTGGATTCAGTCAAAGGGCCACATTTGAGAACCGCAGGCTCCCCACTTCTCTTAGATATAAAGAATTATGAGAATTAAAATTTTAGCAGATTATCCCATACACCTTTGACGATTTAAATGACAGTGCTGGCCATTTGCTGCCTGCCTTAGCTTGCCTAGTCACTTAACTTCTTCAGATTAGTCATTAGGACTTAGATATTCTTTAAGAAACAAGCAACTAGAATGTTTTCTTTTAAGGCGGCTAGGTGGACACAGTACTTGACTTGGAGTCAGGAAGTTGTTCAGTCTTTTCAGTCATGGTCAGTTTTTTGTTTTTGTTTTTGTTTTTGTTTTTTTTTTACTTATCAGACATAAGATTTTAACCTACACCTTTTTTTTTTT
>CM053584.1:57174540-57195458 GCA_028627135.1 Pseudochirops cupreus | reverse complement strand
GCCGCCATCTTGGCTCCGCCCCCCCCATGGTCAGTTTTTCATGGCATTTGGGGTTTTTTTGGCAAAGATGCTAGAATGGTTTGCCATTTTCTTCTCCAGCTCATTTTATGAATAAGAAAACTGAAGCAGACAGAGTTAAGTGACTTGCCAGGGACACACAACTAGTCTATGAGGTGGAATTTGAAGTCAGTTCTTCCTGACTCCCGGCTTTGCACTCAATCCACTGTGCCACCTAGCTGCCCCAAGATAGTCATATCCTTTACCTTTGTCATTACTCACAAGAATTCCACTTCTAGCATGAACTCTGAAATTCTTAGATCTGGTCACTGTATATTGTCATTCCACCCCTCCCTGCTGCCTTGCAGCCCCAAAACATATTTTTCATCCTCACCATAACCTCCAACCTCTCTATCCCTTAGTTCTTTCCCAGGACATCACTTTTGCATCCCTTCCCTGTCTTGACTCCCTGGTATACTAGTTCAGCTCTACTTTTGTCTTCTCTTAAGTTTCTTGCCTCTTTAGCCTATCAGAAAATTTCCCCTTTCTAGCCTTACCTTTGGATAACTCTCACTATCCATTGTCTTTACTTCTACAGAACATGTTGCTGAAAAAAATTATGAAATTGTGTTGACTAGTTCCACTACAAATTTATTTTGTTGTTTTAGTTGTTGTTGACTTGTTCAGTTATGTCAGACTCTTTGCGACCCCACAGCCCTTCTGTTGTCTACAATTTCTAGAAGTCTGTCCAAGTTCATGTTCATCATTTCTGTGACACTCTCTCCATTTCATACTCTACTGTCTCCTTTTCCATTTGCCTTCAATCTTTCCCAACTTCAGGTTTTATTTCCAATGAGTCCCATCTTCTCATTATTAATTTATTTTACATAATATCAACTGAACCTTCATTGTGACAAATCAGTCCTTTTATATTTATTGTCTTAATTAATTATCCCGGTCACCATAGTGACTTTTCCACAATTTTGTATTGCTCCTCAAACCTCTTAGGACTCCTCCTTTCCCTACCCTCTGAGCTGAAAATCTTGCCTCGCATTTCACTGAAAAAAATTAGACCGTTTCTGGAGAGTTCCCTCATTTCCACTTTTCTTCAGCTTACATGACTTAGATGTTGCCCACCAACCACTATCTTCTTCACCTCTGTCTTACCTGAAGAGGTGACCCTTCTGTTTGCTAAGGCAAAAATCTCTTCATGCACAAATGTAGTTCATCCTGTTCAATTGATGTGATGGATCAAGACAAACTAGGCAGTTTCTTATTGGGAGAGGGATTAGACTTGTTCTGTTTGTTTTCCTTTGCAAGGAAAACATGTGAACAATATAAATTACAAAGGAGCAAATTTCGGCTTGATACAGGACAAAAACAGTTTAACAATTAGAATTCAGAAATTAAAGGGGCTTCTGCCTCAAGATGCAGTGTATTCCCTAAAACACTGGGTGACTTCTTCTCTGTGCTATTGAGAGGATCCTTGATGTTGGGTGTGGATTGGTATAGAAAACTTCTTCTCTGTGCTATTGAGAGGATCCTTGATGTTGGGTGTGGATTGGTATAGAAAAGGCTATCCTATGGAAAGAGCCCTATAAGGGCCTTTCTAATTCTGCGATTCTCAGACTTTCCCTAAAACTGCCTTTTTAACAGTTTACCCGCCTCCACCTCTGAACAATTTAGGGGCTAACCTTTCGCCTGTACATTGGCAGCTAGGAATAAATTTATTTTGTCCTAATTCTGGAAATGTTCTACTATTTCCTTTACTTTAATCTTTTTCTGAAAGCAAATGACAATGAAGTAATCCATGGATTCACATTTATAATGTATAGCCTGAGTTCCCTGATAAGATAAATGTTTTATTATCATGATTTTGATTCTGGAATTTGAATCTGATCTCATAACACATTATATATCCTATTACACATCTTTTTTAAGTTTTTGTTTTTAAATTTTTATTTTTTCTCCAATATGATTTGAGGCATTGAAAATACATTCAGATGTAGGAGAAACAAGAAGAATACTAAGTCTTAATTTAAAAAGTTATTAATATTTATTCATAATTTAGTTTTTGCGTTCTTAGAACTTTAAATATTTTCTCTTAAAATTGATATTGGGGGGAAATTACTCTAGAGAAGGTGTTTTAATGTGTAAAATATACTATTTGAGATTATTATCCTAGGGTGTTTTTTTATTTTGTTTTTGTGTTTTTTTAAAACTTTTTTTTAGTAATATTAACATCATATTTAGGTAAGGATGCGATTCAGCAAGATTTTGTGATACCATTCAGTGAGGTTAATTGAATGAAGACTAAGTTATTTCTTTTTCTTTTCTTTCAAAAATAAGAGTTTTGCATTAAAATTGACTCCTCTTTATTTTGAAGGATAGCTCCTTCTGCACAATTGTTCTTATATCTTTGATGGAGAGAGCTTTCATTTGGGAGAATACTATCAGTCAGTCTGTAAACATTTATTAAGTGCCTACTATTTGCCAGGCCCTGTGCTAAATACACAGATATAAAGAAATACATAAAAAAAGACAATCCCTGCCCTCAAGGAGCTTGCAATAAAATGGGGGACGACAGCATATAGAAAGAAGCTGAAAAGTAGGGTGGTGGTGGGGCATTAGGGAAGGTTCCCAACTGGAGAAGATGGTGAAAAAGTCAGAGAAGACCCAAAGTAGTGCAGCTAGGTAAGAAATAATTTCTCATCTGGATTCTTTCCTTAAATAGAGGTTTTGAACTTCATAGCTCCACCCTCCAATCAGAGAGACAGAGTGGTGAGGAAATGGAGTCCTCTATTTGTATAAGACATTAAGAGGTCAATTAAAGTTATAGAGTCACTATGCTGGAATTCTGTTTTATCTTTCTAGTTTTTAAATATCTCGATGTACTCTAGGCTATTATTCCCCTTAAATAGTGTTAATATTTAAAAGCTGTCTTACTCACAATTAGGTGAGCTTCTAATTCCAGTCTAATTTGCAGTTTTTAAAAAGATAAGTTTGGACTGGTTGATTAGATTTTCATATTTTAGTTAATTGCTTTGACAATCAGTTTTACTTTATATCACCTCATAACAACTTAAGATATCCTAATAAGCCCATACCAAAATACTTCTTGAATTATGAAAACAGTTTTGTCCTTATGTCCTTAAATAATATCTCTATGCTCTGTGGAAATAAATATTCTAGCTTTTTCTCACTTTATCTTCAAGTATATTTGATTCTTTTTATGGTAGATTCGAGAAAGTTTTTTTTTTTTCAAGGCTTCAGAAAAACATTAAATGTATAGCAGTGATTGGATTGTATAACGCAATCCCCAAAAGTCTTAGCCCAGATTTAAGCTAAAGCTTTAAACTAGGGCTGAATGCTGTGCTAAGATTTGGGGGTGCCCTGTACATTCCTTCAGTTCTTCAGAAATTGTCATATTCCTGATCTCTTTGCTATACAACAACATAGGTAAAATTTATTGGCATTTTAAAAAGATTTCTTTTTTCCATAGGAAGCTTATGGTCCTTAAGAGTTGTACAGTTTCCCCTAGGTATTTCAGATCTAGCTTCTTTTTGTCTTGTTCAGCTCTTGGCCCAAGTCATTGTCTCTTTATATCATCTTTCTGAGGTGCATAGAAGTTTTTACAGGGGAACAGTTATTTCTGAGGTTAGATCTTTCATGGAATCTTGAAGGATTTTAATGTATAGCTGAGAAATACCTAATTGGACATGAATCCTTCAGACAGTGTTTTGCTCTACTCAACCAAATGCTTTTTCATAATCAACAAAAACAAGCACAGTGGTATCTTATGTTTGCTATATCTTTCATTCAATTGCAAAATTATAATGATGTGATTCACTGTTGAATGTTGTTTGTTTGAATAAAGCCTGACTTCCTGTTAATGCCATGTTTGATGGTTCCCTAGATTCATGTATAGATGACTCATAAAATTTTTATTATAGGTGACAGAGTAGGTAGTTTGGAAGTAGTTAATATTCTATTGAGGTTGCTTTATGGCAGCAAGATAATAATATTAATAACATTTATGTAGCACTTGCTAAGCACCAAACACCATAGTAAATGATTTACACTATTAACTCGTTTAATCCTTGCAAGGATGAAAAGAGAGGTAGGTGCTATTATTATTCCTATTTTATAGATGAGGAGACTGAGGCAAGCAGAAGTGAAGTGACTTGCCCAGGATCATTCAGATAGTAAGTGTTTGAGGCCAAATTTGAACTAGGGTCTTCCTGACTCCAGACCCAGTGCTCTATCTACTATGCCTTCACCCCTAGACATGGAGTATTACAGTTTCTGAAGAATTAAAGGTGAATGTCATGCAGAGGACAATGGAGAGGCACCTGGTGTGATCAGACTGTAGTATATTAGTATTGAGAACCATTGAAGAAGCAAAAATTGCCCTAAGGGATTTATATGGTAGTAAAGATGTGGTCATGTGGTGAGAGCAAGGGAAGACAAGTGAATAGCCAACACTTGTGCTCTTCAGATGTCTGGTGGACCTCTGTCGCAAATTTGTGGGTGGACGTGGGAAGAGTCGGGATGGGTAGTAATAGATTGGTTGAGAGTGAGTCTCTTTGAAAGAGCCTTTATATATAGCAAATACCTTTTTAAAGAAAAAAATAGAAAAGAATAAAGAAGAGGAAAAAAAATCAACATAAATGATCAGTACATAGAAAGAATCTAAAAATATGTACAGTGTGCCACACTTGGGTGCGGACCTCTGACCACTGAAGTGTGGAGTAGGATGAAGAGGTTTCTTCTTCTTTCTCTTCTTTGGAGCCATACTTGCTCTTTGTAATTTTGCAACATTCACTTTGGATTTTTTTTTGTGATGTCTCTATTTACGTTGTTGTAGTCATTGTGTGTGATATTTTCTTGGCTTTGCATATTTACTCTGTATCATTTCATGTTGCTCTTTCCATGTATTTCTGTATTTACCATATTCGTTTCTTACAGCTTAATAATATTCTATTACCTTAGTGTACCATGATTTGCTAGGTAATTCACCAGTAGATGGGCACCTACTTTGTTTCCAATTCTTTGCTGTTGGAAAAAATGCTTCTGTTGGTATATTGGTGTATATGCACAGTTTCTTCTTACAAATGACATCCTTGGAGTATAAACCTGGCAGTGGAATCTCTGGGTCAAAGCTAATGTACATTTTAGTCACTTTATTCATGTAATTCCAGATTGTTTTTCAAGATAATTATACTGATTCACAGCTCCACCAGTAGCGCACTAGTGTGCCTATCTTCTGACAATTACTCCACCATGGTCTATTCTCATCTTTTGTCATTTTTGCCCATTTGCAGGGTGTGTGGTGAAACTACCAGGTAGTTTTCACTCTTTTTATTATGGCAATTTGTAACATTCTTTCTTTCTTTTTTTTAAAGAAAGATTATAAGTTCCTTGAGGATAGTTGTTTTTTTTTTGTTTGGGTTTTTTTGCTTTTTGGAAGGGGGAGAGTAGGGCATTTGGGGTTAAGTGACTTGCCCAAGGTCACATGGCTGGTAAGTGTTAAGTGTCTGAGGTCAGATTTGAACTCAGGGCCTCCTGACTCCAGCGCCGGTGATGTATTCACTGTACCACCTAGCCGCCCCTGGAGCATTCTTTCATATGCTTCTTAATAGTTTATAATTCTTCCCTCAAAAAGCTTTTGTTCATATCCTTTGAGCCCTATATATTGCATAATGGCTTGTAGTTGGACCTGATTTTTTTATGCAACTGTGAGGAACTGGTTGCTGAATTGGAAACAAGAACCTTAGGGAAATGATTACTGTAGCATAAATTTCTATATAGTGTGAGGATATTAGAAAATTGTGCTCTAGTGTTTGGGAGAATAAATTTCAAAGCGGTCATAAAAAGGACAGGTAGGAAGTTACCCCAAAAGAAATAGGAAAATCTCAAGAATGAAAAATTGAGGACAAAAACAGAGATAATTCTAGTGAGAAAGAAGGAATTCTGCTGAAAGAACCAGGGAGCTCACTGGCGTAGTCAGAATTTAGAAAGGTATATATAGAAAGAAACAAGAATTAGTATCTCAGAAAGAATAGAAAACAGGAGCAGTGTTCTATAAAAATTCTGAGAGATGCTAAAATCCCGAATGAGTTAAGGCCTAACAGGGATTATAAAGGGCAGTAAAAAGAGGAGGTAGTTGTTTGTTTTTATCTTTTCTTTTGTTTTTAGTTCTGCTCAAGGACCACTGTTTAAAAGTAGATGGGATATTAATAGTAGGGTGGTTAAAAAGAAAGCAACAGCCTCAATTTGTACTTACTTGGTTTTGTTTTTTTTTTTTCCCCCAAAGAAAAAGACTTTTCAATAAGGAAGAGTAGTATAATGGTAGCAAGTAATGTAAGGAAAAGATTAATGGGAAAACAGCCCCCATATGGTGGTCTTTAATGAAGTTTGGATCTATAGGTCCAAGCCAACTTTATTCTAGAATGTGGCAAGAACAGGCAGATACAATTGCTAAAACACCCTTGGTAAGCTCTGAAAGATTTTCAGGAACAGAAGAGGTATAGTTGTACTGTAGAAGGATAAATGTTTTTCAGATTTTCGAAAAGGAATCTTGTTTGTAGTTGTAGATCAAATCAACTTGACTTCTGTTATCGGCAAAATTGTAGAACACAGTAAGGGGATTTTTTATGAGTCTTGGAAAAGTGATTCTTTTTTCACTGAAAGGTAGACCATGTCAGACTAGGACTGTGATCTAAAATAAATAGAATTAAATTTAATAAAGATAAATGTAAAGTTCTACACGGGGGTTTCAAAAACCAGTACCACAAATAAAATTTGGAGTAGGCATGACTAGAAAACAGATCTTTTGAAAAGATTTGGAAAAACATTGTCTAGAAAGAGTAAAGTTCCAGTTATTGAATTTTTTTTTCAGACTTAGAACATTATTGCTTTTTCTAGGCAATTGAAGGGCTGTTGGGTGGAAGAGAGATTAAGTAAACTTCCTTTAAGGAAAATAGTTGGGACTAGATGAATGTGGTTTAAGATGGAAGCGATGTTGAGATACCTTCTCAGTGCAAGTCTTTCACTAAAGGCTTAATGACTAATAAGTGTTCATTGAGGATATTATAGAAAGTATTTAGGCCAAGCATGTTAGTTTTTGAGATCCCTTCCAAGTCTTAGATTTTATTTTATGCTTTAGTTTCCTGTCTTTAACCTCAAGAAAACATTTTTGGTGCTTGTCTTTGGCATGAAAAGTCTTAACTGTTTTAAGCTTCTAACCCCTGACAACTAGGCTAAGAGAATTTCTGGATTTTATATGTCATGAAATGAAGAATATTTGGTTTTAGCAATACTCTACCTTAACTAATATATGAAGTAGAACTCAAAAAATGACAGTAAAGTTGAATGTTTCAGTGCAGCAGAGCAATTTATTATATAGTTTGTGACGGTTTTGAGATTTAATTTACTAGTTTGAACTTACTGGAATGAGTGATTGTCATTTAAGATTTAAATGGAATCACTTGTTATGTTAATATTTTCCTGCAAGGGGTGATATGTTTATAGATTTTAGGCTACATGCTTAACATATGGAGCACTGTATTCCATTGCTCATTTGTTGGTCTTTATGTGATAATAACAGTGACAGAAGCCTAACATGCATTTTGTTATAGACGATAGATTTTTAAGATGGATTTTTATTATTCATGAATTTGTTACTCATTTTTAGCTGTCCAGATTAATATCAATTATAGAAACTGTTTTTTTCTCTTACCATCTACCTACTTAGTATGTGGCATAAAAATGTTTTCTTGGAACTTTTTATTTAGAGGGATAATGAAAATTTAAGTTTACTATTCCTTTTATATAAATCCATAGAGCAGCAAATGTTAAATGAGAATCAATTCAATTAAGAAGTCTGTTTAAATAAATCTATTGTACTATTATATAGCTTTATTTGTGGGAGGGCAGATTGAGCCAACAAGATAGCATCTGATAAAGTTATTGCGAAAAGAAAATGGCTCAGTTTTTTATACAGGCAAGTCTCAGTCACCAAGGAGGTACTTGGTATCTAAGTCCTCTTATACAGAATAATCCCACTTCATTTTCACTTATTTTCCTTAGCTTCATCACCATTGCAGATACTTCCAATCAAATCAGGACTTAGTGTTAACTATTTTACTCCTTTTTGAAAGTAATTCTGAAAAGAATGCTTTTTGTTATGAATCTGTGAATGAATGGATATATCAGTTATCAAATATTTTACAAAAATCTTCAATGTGAAGATTGTTTTGCCAGGTTTTAGAGTGGATTTATGTTTGTAAATATAATTTCTACAAACTGAAAAAATGGGAAGTTTAACCCATTACGTTGTGTACATATTAACACAAATTATAGTGTTGAACCTTCTAAATTGAAGAAATTTGATGTCCAGTATATGGAAAAATTGATTCAAAACTTGGAATCTTTGGTAGTTGTCTTCTTAGAGAAGAGCTTTGATTGATTATTAATCAGTCGACTTATAATTGTTTTCAAAACTATGGAGTGTGTTTCCCCTAATTCTCTCTAAGAGTAGGGGAAAGAGAGCAAAACATTGGCTAAAATTATTGGTATTTTGAGTACAAATCCTACATAAATACATCTGCTTTTTGAGAATAAAAATAAAGATCAAATCAAAATCAGCAAGTGAGACAATGAAAAATACAGTAGATTTAGAGTAAGACCCAAGGTGCAATCCCAGTTCTCATACTTATTACCTAATGATCTAGAACAAATCACTTAACCTCTTCTGTAAAATGTACTTAGGTGGCCTTTGAGGGTCTTTTTTCCAGCTTTCAGTCTGTTATTCCTATCATACCCTTGTGAGAATGGGGTAGCAGAAGAGGAGAATATGTCTTCACTTGACTTTATGGGATGCAGAACACAGTTTCTGATGCTGTGCTTCTCCCTTCTTACACTAGCTCCAACTTCTCTCAGTGAAAGACAGTGCTTCAGGGGGAAAGTGCCAGGACCCTCCATTAGAGGAAAAGAGTGGGCACTTACGACAGCATACCATGAGGCGGTGTGAATGCCTGTCACCAGTCCACTCCTGCAGCCATACATCCTCCTGTAAAACACCATTCAGCTCCTCTGGAGGCTGGCAGACTGTTTCATGATGCTGGCCTCCCATCCTTCTGTGGGACAATACAGAGGTTCCCTGAAGGTGGGAAAGATGCCAGATAAAATGCTGTCGTCTATCTCCAAGGTGTCCATTTCTGCTCCTTAAACCAGGGGGGTAGGTATGGGTGTGGGATGGGGAGTGCCCACACCCCTGCCTTCCCTTTCCATTTACAGAGGTCTTACAGAAATGGTGGAAAGTGGGCTGAGTTGAGAGTCAAAGGACCTGCATTCAAATCCTCTCTGGGCCAGTTGTCTTTATGACCTTTCTCAAGTCACTTAACCTCTCTGGACCACAGTTTACTCTGTTGTAAAATAAGGGAAGATAACCTTGAATGTCCTTGTCATCTCTAAAAGTAGAAACCTAACACAGTGAATACAATGGAGCAATTGTTATTTAATATGGTACTTTTATTATATGTTTAATTTTTGTTTATGTCGTAGAAGACAACTAAATTTAAAATTTTTGAAACAAAATACAAGCCTAGAAAATTACTAGCATCATAGATTATTTAATAAAAAGTGTATATTAAATTTTTTAAAGCAAAAATGAATTGCTTAACAAAGATTGACAATTACTGCTTTATCTACAGATTGAAAAAAATCAGTAGCCTTGTATTTTAGTGTCATCAAAGTTTCATAGCAGGTCTTTCAGTCCCAGATATTATATAACATATCTCTACCTAAATTCATTAGGCCCTTCAAATTTTTGTATGATGATATGTCCTGTTCTACCTCCCCTCCCAACCCTCATCTGCTTACATGCTTTCAGAACTTGTCACTGGGACTAATTTGTTAAACATTTAATATTATTATCTAGGAAACCCCATCTCCCACCCAAAAAAAAAAAAATTAAGTTATAGAAGAACCTGAAACATTTTAAGAAATCAATTGATAATCAACTTGTGACTTCTTTATTCATATTGCAGTATCACATCTTTTTTCACTATTCTCAGTGTGAGATATTAGCCTTGTTATTTGATTATGTTGTCATATAGTCAGTAAAGCTGAAGTAAAAAACATTTTAGATGGCTTATAAGCAAAAATGCCACCTGCCAAGAGGGATAATGTGCAGTTATACATGTTTTTTTTTCTCCCTGTAGTTTGTTGTGGCTTCATAATGATTTAACATAGATATAGGAATCTAGCACAGTTTGAAACTGTTTTAAGAAGCCATCTTATACTGGCAGACAAAAGCACTTTAGGACTAGAAAATAGTAAGCAGATCCTGAAGGTATTGTCTTAGTTAATGTCATAGGGTTTTGTGTATACTTAGTTACTAACCCATGTACTTTTTCTTTTTAGTATTGAATTTGACCGAGATTGTGACTATTTTGCCATTGCTGGGGTAACAAAGAAGATCAAAGTATATGAATATGGAACAGTCATACAGGATGCAGTAGATATTCATTACCCTGAAAATGAAATGACCTGCAATTCCAAAATCAGGTATGCATGTTGCTTTGATTAATGTGGTATATATAAATAATTTTATTGTTTTCAGTTTTTTGATTGTCAGTTCTTTCTAAAGTTCTTTAAGAGTCACCATGTGGCAAATCCTGTGCTTTAAATTTTTTTTTTAGAAGAGGGAAGGCAAGGCAGTTGGGGTCAAGTGACTTGCCCAAGGTCACGCAGCTAGTAACTGTTAAGTGTCTGAGGCTGGATTTGAACTCAGGTTCTCCTGACTCCAGGGCTGGTGCTCTATTCACTGTACCACCTACCTGCTTTTGTGCTTTAATTTTTTAATAGAGTATATGGAGAATGTTCCCTATCAACTTATATGTCAAACAAGAGTGACAAATACATGTATCCTTTACATGTGACTATTTTTCTTTAGTCAAAATGTAAATGCAGAGGCCAAATAAGAAATATTGCCTTGCTTCCCTTTTTTTTTTTTAATGGAAGATTCTTTTTGGAGGTGGGTTTTGAAAGATGTAAGTAGTATCTTGATATATACAAAATGGAATTAATTTCAGACAGCAGTAGGCAACGTATGAACAGTATCTGATAGAATAATAACCTTTTTCCCTAGCCTGCAGTTAACTAGTGTGTGTAAAGTCCTTAATGTCTTGGGAATATTAAGAGATATATTTTATTCCAGGTAATGACAGCACCAGTTTTAAATAAATTGTTTAACATTCAGGTGTTAGATTGTTAGCTGAAACTCTTTAAGGAAATCATTTATAATCATAGACCCTCAAAATTGGAATGAAATACATGTAAGTATTCTTTTGGTTTGTCACATGCTTTACCTCCACTCTTCAAATGTCTGGTATATAAAGTTATTCTTTCAATCTGCCCAACAAGAGGCTATCCTTAAATATATCTAATGTTAGGAAACTAAAAGTTATATGAAGAATCTGATTTTGTTCTTCAGTAATTCTAATCAATAGAAACATTTCCCCTTATATACATTGATCCTAAATCTACCCCTTGTGTAACTAGACAGAAAAAGTATCATTTCTCTACCATATGATCATAGAATCATAGATTTAGAATGAGAAGGGACCTTAGTGGCTGAGTCCAACCTTCTTTGTTTACAGATGAAGAGTGAAGCCTTGAGAGTAAAATGACTTCCTTAAGGTCTGCACAGCTACTGACAGTGGGAATATTTGAATTCAGATTCTTTGACTCCCAAACCCCAAACTCCCAAACAAATTCTTAACCATATATATTGGAGTCAAAATAGGGATTAGAGAAATTTGTATTTTATTTTTCTGCCAAGAAGGAGCCCCTGAAAGAGTGAAATAGCCACGACTGGTCCTTGGGCACCTGCATGAAGAGTATATGATAGACTTCACCCATCACTTGGATTGAACCTCATTTGAACTTCAGAGTAGCTATAATTTTTATTTCTCTGTCATTGATTTGGAACCTTTTTTTTTCTATATGGCAGTTGATTTATAGCTTGGATTTCTTCCCTTAAAAATTGCCTGTTCAGATCCTTTGACCATCTATTAATTGGGGAATGACCATCTTATAAATTTGAATCAATTTCTTATATATCTTGAAAATATGACCTTCATCAGGCAAACTTCTCTACTAAGATTTTTTTTCCCCAGTTAACCAATTGCCTTTTAATTTTGGTTGCATGATTTTTATTTGTACAAAAAACTGTTTTAAAGGAAAATGACATGTCGGAGAGGCTACAGGAAAACAAGCACATTAATGTTTTATTGGTGGAGTGGTGAATTAGTATAACCATTCTGAAAAATAATTCCCCAAAGTTATTAAAATGTACTTATAGTGTTGCCATTTATAGCCTTATACCATAAAGTGTTTCAGAGGAAAAAGACCCATGTTTGCAAATATAGTAACTCTTTTTTGATGTGACAGATAGGAACTCGGGGCTCCCCATTAATTAGGGAGTGACTAAACAAATTATAGTATATGAATGTAATGGAATAATATTATATTGAGAAAAAACATGAAGGGGACAGTTTTAGAGAAAATTTGGGAAGACTTCTGTGAACTGATGCAGCAAAGTAAGCAGAAGAGTTGTAGAAGCAATAGAAAATTTCATCAGAGAAAATGACAATAATGAGAGAACATACCTAAATCTTTGCAAAGCTGCTACAGCAGTTCTGAGAGCGAAATTTTATTCCTTTAGGTGTTTTTGTTAATAAAAAAGAGAAAAAATAAATCTAGGAATTGGACATAGAAAAACTCAAAATCGTTCAGCAACAGCAAATTAAATCCCTAACTAATTAGAAATTCTGAAGATATTTAATCTTCAGATTGCCAAATTGCCAGCAAAGAGACTATTGAATCACTAAAAGGAGAATAAAATAATAAAAATACCCTAAAATAGACAAATAACTGATCCTAACTTCTTAAATGTGGAAAATCAAATTGTTCATATCAAAAATGAAGGGGGTTGAACTAGAGAGCTTTTAAGGCTTCTTCCCATTTTAAACCTAGGCTTTTATGTACATGCTCTTTGGCATCTCTATTGAAGAGAGAGACTTAAGGAAAGCTGTCCAGTTAGGGCACTTTTTCATTAAACCACATGAGAGCTGATGGGAACTTCAGATAATGGGGTGTTTGTATGACTAAGGAGACAAAAATTGGGTGCAAATTATGCTGTAGAGGTAAAATTGGCAAGACTGTAATTGATGGGACTCATGTTGAAGGGAAAATGAAGAGCCAAGCAAAGTTAGTAAACAAGAAAGCCATAATCTCTGTAATAGCATCAGATTAAAGCTGTCCCCCTTGATTTTGATCATAGAATCTGACCATTTTCTGTGTGAATGTGTGCTCTTGACTCATATTTGTGACCCAGAAATCTCTTAGTCTTTATGATTAAGACTACATCAAAGGTGACTGGCCACAGATTTTGGATTTATTTGTTTGTAATAAAAACTGTAGAATGGTTCTGTTCCTTTTCTTTCTCTCACAGGAACCACACACAATTGCCTTAACAAAGGATTTTGAGTTATAGGACCTCCATCTTTTAGGTAGACTCTTTGTGAATCTTCTAGAAAACCTCTAGTTTTGGTGATGAGAATTTCTCCCTCTTCCCCCACACCTGGTAGTGACTGAATCTCCCCAAAATTTAGGCTTATGCAGGCAAGTATATGTTTTAAGCTACTGTTTGCTCACCTGCCAACCATCATTTGCAGCATTTATTGATAGAAATGAGGTTAAGGTGCAGAAATTTGGGACAGAGTGTGACCTTAAAGGTAAGGAAGTTGGAGGCTGTGTGAACATGAATTTTTTGAGGGCAGTACCCAGTGGGTATGGTCAGCAGGAATGAGCAAGTGTAGCAAGACTGGGGAGAAGAGAGAGAATTTTGTTCTAGTTACACAGAGCTTCTTAAATTATAGGTGCCCATATGGAGTCACAACTCATACTTTAAGAAGTGCTGAAGGGGTCATGAATGGAAAAAGTTTAAGAAGCCTTTGTCTAGTACAGTCTCTTCAGATCAGAGGGGCCTTGTACTGTGTTGGGAAGCTTTCTAGATAGCTTGTTAGCACTGAAAATTTTTCATGTAACCATTTGTTACAGTGCATAGAATATGGCTGGTATACAAAATAAATCCTGAGTCATATTGCTTTAAAGGATTTTTACTGGTGGTAATAACTGTAATAAAAGTGAATAGTGTAACTCATAGTATTAGTATCTTTCTGTTCAGTTGTTTTCAGCTGTGTCTGACTGTGTGTCCCCATTTGGGGTTTTCTTGGCAATGATATTGGAATGGTTTGCCATTTCTTTCTTTAGCTCATTTTTCAGATGAGGAAACTAAAGCAAACAAGTGACTTTCCTAGAGTCACACAATTAGTATTTGAGGCCAGATTTGAACTTTGGAAGAGAAATCTTCCTGATTCCAGACACAGCACTTTATCCACTATACCACCCAGCTGCACATTAGTATCTTTGTGTCTTGATACTAATTGATCTCTTTTATCTTCATAGTTATGAGACACCCTGGTGGCGATTTCCTGGCCTACCTAGATATTTTTGATGACACAAAGATTTATATAATGGATATTCCTGGTTTATACGAATTGTCACTTAAAGTAATGTTTTGATTCTCTTTTAGCTGTATCAGCTGGAGTAGTTACCATAAGAATCTGTTGGCCAGCAGTGATTATGAAGGCACAGTCATCCTATGGGATGGATTCACAGGACAGAGGTCAAAGGTCTACCAGGTAAAGGAGGGTTCTGGTTTTCTGTTATATGTGTACAAATAAATAAAAGATGATTAAAGAATCACATTTTTATTTTTATTTTGCCATTTGTTTGCAGCTTTTTCTGAGTTATTTAGTGTAGTAATGGCATTTGAACTTAAGTTCTTTGAAATAGGAACAGTGCTGAAAAGTATCTCTTCAGAACTGTATTACCATAGCGTACATTAGATGAATGTCCCCGAAAAGAAACTTAAGTGGAATTTTTATAAAAGGTTTCAGAGCAGCATTATATTTACAAAAAAAATTCTTGCCTTTCATCTCTCCTTGGTTTAACGTTTCCCTCTTCAATATGACAACACATTGGTACCAAAACACACTGACTTTTAATTTTCTTATTTTTTACATTTGAAGTGTTTTGTTTTGTCTGAGATTGCCTTCTTTTCTTTTTGGAACTAGGAACATGAGAAAAGATGCTGGAGTGTTGACTTTAATTTGATGGACCCAAAACTTTTGGCTTCAGGTTCTGATGATGCAAAAGGTACTCTTCTTATCTTCCCTGTCTTAGTCCTTGCAGGGATGTAGACTTATCCTTAGACATTATAACAAGATTTTAGGATTACTGAGTTCCAGTTCAAGAAATTGGCACAAATTCTGTTGTTAGTTTTAGCAAGGATAGAAATGAGTACTTTTGGCATTCACAGTATTGCAGTTTTTTGTTATTGTGCTACCATTATGGGGGAATTAATTTGATAATTATGTTCTTGTAGGAGTTCAAAATCACTAAATCTTAACTGATGTGGGATTCAGTCTACTTGATTTGTGTTGAAATTTCTCAGTCCTGGACATTGTTCCAAGTTTCTCTGAGATTTTACATGAAATTCACCCTCCTAAAAGACAAAGAATATTGTCTTTACCTTTTTCTACCCTCTCTAACAGGTTAATGACCTTTCCTTTTCTTTTTTTCCTCCATATTTCGTATTGTCTTTTTTCCTCCTAAGTCATATTTCTATTCTCCCATTATTTGAGATTCTCATAGTCCTAGACTTGGACAGTATTTTTTACCTGGCATTTTATATTTGCTTCATCCTGTAAAATATCCAGAGGAAAAAAGGGGGAAAATATATACACATACACATACAAATATATATGTATATGTGCGTGCATGCGCGCTCTCACACACACACACACACACACACACACACACACACACACACACACACACACACCCACACACACACACAATTATGTGTGTGTAGTCTTTATCCCAATAGGATTCTTTTAACACCATGAAGAGTTTCTGCTGGCTTTTGTCTCTCATTTGACCATATGAAATGGAACCATTATAGGAAGAGACTCATCATATTGCCATATATTACATTTTTCAAGAGGAGATTAGGAAGATGAGACAAGGGGGGGAAATATGCATTTATATAAGGCCTACTATAAGCTACACACTGTGGTAAGTGCTTTACAATTATTATTTCTTTTGATCCTCAGAACAACCCTGGGAAGAAGATGCTACTGTTATTCCCAGTTTTATTGGTCAGGAAACTGAGGATAACAGAATTTAAGTGACTTGTCCAGGGTAGTGAATATTTGAGGTCAGATTTGAACTCTGGTCTTCCTGATTCTAGGTCCCAGCACTCTAGCCACTCTGTATTAAACTTATAATTATATAATGTGTCCTATACATTTACTGGCATTTTATATTTACTTCAGGAGGGGTAGGAGGCAGGGAGAGGAGACAGATCTATGCTTTAATTCATACGTGAAATTTTATGATGTGTCTTCCATTTCTGTCAGCTCTCTTGTAACTACTTGCAGTCTTCAGTAGTTTGCAGATATGTTGAGAACTTAACTGGCTTTCTTGTGGTCTCAAAGCTAGTTTATGTTAAGAGTTAGGGCTTAAACTCAAGTCATTCTACTCCTAAGCTCAGTCTCTCTCATTATACCGTAGTGCTTCTCTGTACTCAATATACTATCTTAAAATATAGCTGTAGACTAGCCTTAGACTTGTTCTTGCCTAAAAATAGGAGATTTTCTAGTTTCCTTTCTGTCTCCTTTGAATGTGGAAATTGAAGCCTACAGAAGTAAAATGATTTTCTAGGATCACCACAGGAGTAAATAGTGAAGTTATGTCTAGATCCTAGACTAAATGTTCTAACTTCTAGAGAAGGGATTTTCCCACTGTATTATGTTGTTTTATCTTTGAAAAGACAATAACTACTGGGATTTACAAGCTGGATAAAAAGCTAAATTGGAAAAACAGCATCCAGAGACTAATGACAAGGAATAAGAAATAGAATGTGCCCAACAAATAAGTTTTTCCTTCCTTATTTAAAAGAACATGGTAAGGCAGGAGGCAGAATCATGATGGTAGAGTGAGTTATCAACTTTGCCTCAGCAACCCCAAAACCTCTTGTACAATAACCCAGAACTCATACCAAACTGAGTTCTGAGGGGGAAAGCCAAAAAGAGGGCATGGTAAGTCTTTTTTCCAGCTCAGGGCTGTTTAAGAGGGTGGATATGGGCACTGTGATTGGGATTGGCTAGGGTCACAGCATAGTAGTGGAATCAGCACCTGGTTTTGGTGGTAGCACTAGCAGCAGCATAGAGTAGCCCATAGTGGAGATGGTAAGGGGAATGAACATGTAGGCAGAAAGAGATCCCATGGAAGCTGTGTATTATCATTAACAACAAGAATGGGTGCCATCTAGCAGCTATTACCTGTTAAAACACTTCTCAGTCACAGTTCCAGGGCAAAGAGCAGTGATTGTGGCCACAAGGCAGCAGGGGCCCTGTCTGTATAAGGAGCAGAAATCAGTGCACAATGAAGTCTAAAGTTAAGAAGGAGGCTGGAAAAGTGAACCAACAAAAAAAGAGCCTGACCATAAAAATGATACATCAAGAAACAAGAAAAAAAAAGACTGGGAGAAAAAAAGAGAAGAAAGTCTGAAATATCTCATAAGAAAACCAGCTGACCTGGAAAATAGATCAAGGAGAGATAATTTCAGAATCACTGGACAACCTGAAAGCTATGAGCAAAAAAAAAAATGAGTTTAGAAATCGTATTTCAAGAAATTATAAAGGAAAACTGCCCAGATATCTTAGAATTAGAGGGCAAACTAGAAAGAGATCCCAAAATCGAAACTCCCAGGAATATTATAGACAAAATCCAGAGGCCCCAGGTCAAGGAAGAAATACTTCAGTCAGCTGAAAGAATTTTAATAGCATGAGGCCACAGTCAAGGGGACACAAAATTTCGCAGTTACCACCTACAGGGTTAGAGGGCTTGGAATATGGTATTCTAGAAGGAAAAGCAAACAAGATTACAAATAAGAATAACCTTCTTAACAAAACTGAGTATATCTTCTGGGGGGAGGTAGGAAATGGACATTTAATGAAACAGAATATTCCAAACATTCTTGATGAAAGAGTAGAACTGAATAGGAAATTTGACATTCAGATATTGGACTCAAGAGAAGCATAAAAAGGTAAACAGGAGTGAGAAATTGTAAGGGACTAAAAAAGTTTCACTGTTTACATTCCTATATATGAAGATGATATGTGTAACCCTCAAGAATTTTACCATCACTAGGGCAATTAGAGAGTCTACTTAGATAAAGAGTAAAGGTGTAAGTTCTGTTATGTTGGAATGACCTCAAACGAATAGGAAGAAGGACATTCAGGTGGCATAGTGAATAGAGCACCAGCTCTGGAGTCAGGAGGACCTGAGTTCAAATTTGACCTCAGATACTTTATACTTACTAGCTGTGTGACCTTGGGCAAGTCACTTAACCCTCCCCCCCCCCCAAGACAAAAAATAGGAAGGGTAAGAAAGAGGAATGCCCTGGGGGAAGGTGGAAGAGAAAGTAAGAGGAGATTGTTTCACATAAATGAAGCACACAAGGAAGAATTTATATGATGGAGAGAATATTGGAGGGGGAGTGGGCAATGCTTGGACTTTACCCTCATCATCTATACTTTAAGGAGAGAAGAATTTACATACGTGCACAGTTGGGTATAGAAATTCCATCTTAGTCAGTTGGGAAGGAGAAGAAGGTCTAATGTAAAAGGGGATTGTCATGGTGATTAGAGTGAGGGTAAAGCTAGGGGGCCAGTGGTCAGAAACAACACAGACACTTGTGGAGGAGACAGGGTTAAAAAGAGAAAGGTAAGTATAAGAGAATAGGATGGGGGTGGGGTGGGAGTGAGAAAACACAGTAATCATAAATGTAAAAATAAATGGGATGAACTCACTCATAAAATGGAAAAGAGGCTTGATGAATGGATTAGAAACTAGAATCCAACAGTATGTTGTTTACAATAAAGATACTCAATATGCAATGATACAGAGTAACAGTAAGAGCAGAATAAATATTTAAGGAGCAATATTTAAGTCAAAATGAGGTACAATCTATTTTGCTTCAGCTGAAGTAAAAAAGACCAGTTAGCAATTTTGATCTTAGACAAAACAAAAGCAAAAGTAGGCCTAATTAAAAGATATAAACAGGGAAATTACATTTTGCTAAAAAGTGCCATAGACAAAGAAGTATTGACAGTAATGAACATATATGCAGCAAATGACATAGCATTCAAATTCTTGAAGGAGAAGTTAAATGTGTTACAGGACAAAATAGATAGCAAAACTATACTAGTCAGAGACCTCATTTTACTCCTTTCAAATTTATGTTAATCCATAATATAAAGAAACAAGTTAAGGAAATGGATTTTAGAATTTAAGAAAGGGTAGATACTAGAGAATATTGAATGGGAATAGAAAAGAGTATATCTATATCTCAGATGTGCATGGCACAGTGACAAAGATTGAACTTGGAAGGGTTAAACATTTCATAAAGAAAAGCAGAAATATTACATGTATCTTTTTCTGACCATAATGCAATAAATAGTAAAGATTGTTGGAAGCATAGATTAAAAATTAATTGGAAATTAAGTAACTAAATCCTAAAAAAATCAGTGAGTCAGTGAACAAGTTTTAGAAACATTAATTTCATTAAAGATAATGACACTAATGAGATAATGTACAAGAATTTATGGAATGCAACCAAAGCAGTGCTGGGGGGCAAGGGGAGTTGGAACATTTATATCTCTAAATGCTTACTTCACTGGAAGAGAGAAAGAGCAGATCAATAAATTGTGCATACAACTAAAAAGCCTCAAAAAATAAATTTAAAACTCCTCATTAAACATTAAAATAGACATCCTGAAAATTAAAGGAGAGATTATTAAAATTAAAAGCAGTAGAAAAAACCCCAAAACATTGATCTAATAAGTAAAAATAGGAGCTGGTTTTATGGGGGGGGGAAAGCAACAATAATAAAACCATTGACTAATTTGATTAAATAATGTAGACAAGATTAATAGTATTAAAAATGAAAAGGGAGAATCAATACACAACTATTGAAGATGGAGGAAAAAACAATTATTATGAGCTCTATGCCAATAAAACTGACAATCTAAATGGAATGGATTAATATTTATAAAAATATAAATTAACCTAGATTAACAGAAGAGAAAATAAAATATTTAGATAACCAAGGTTTGTAATAAAAACTTAATTCTCTCTACTCTCCCCATATATGTATATGTCTACATGTAAACATAAAAGTACACACATATATACGTGTGTGTATATATACACATATGTGTACACACACATACACATAAATGTGTACACACACATATGCCTTTCAAGATTATTTACTCCAAGGATTCTTTTTTTAACTTTTGTTTTTGTTTTTTTTTATTTTTTGGTTTACATCATTGATTTCCACAAGATTTTGAGTTACAAATTTTCTCCCTGTCTTTCCCCTACCCACCCTCCCAAAATAGCAATCCACTGTATACCCCATCCATGAATCTGTTCTCTCCTATCTCCTCCCCCATCACCCCTGTGACTTTCTGGTAGAGTAAGATGGATCTCCCTATCCCAGTGCCTGTATATCTTATTTCCCAGTTTCATGTAAATAATAATTTTTTATATATATATATATATATATATATATATATATATATATATATAATGTGTGTGTGTGTGTATATATGTATATATATACATACATATATATATTTATTTTTTGTATGTATATATAGATATATGTATTTTATCCTTTGATTTTCAAAGTTTAAATTCCGGATTCTTTCCAT
>CM053584.1:57158476-57174040 GCA_028627135.1 Pseudochirops cupreus | reverse complement strand
TTCAAACATTCTTGCTGAAAAAACCAGAACTGAAAAGAAAAGATTCACACTCAAATACAAGAAGCATGAGAAGGTAAACATGGAAAAGAAATCATAAGGAACTTATCAAAGTTGAACTATTTACATGCCAACATGGAAAAGTGATAATTGTAACTTATAAAACTTTTCTCAGTATGAGGATAGGTGGAGGCAATACAAATGTATATATATACATATACATATGTCTATATAGGAGGGTTTATATATGCATACAAACACATATCTGAGTATGTTTATATATGAGTACATAGAAGGCACAAGATCAATTGAATAAGAAGAGAAAATATTCTGAAAGGTGAAATTCTGAGGTGGGAGAGGATTAGAATGAGAGGAGACAGGGAGAGACAAAATGGGGTTAATCATCTCAAAGAAAGGGCAAGGGATAATTGTTACAATGGAGGGGAAGAACAAGAAAGCAAAAGGGAGAGAGTCAACCTTACTCTCATTGAACTTGGCTTAGGGAAGGAATGACATAAACTCTAAACTGGGTATCTTGCCACACAGGAGAGTAGGGGGGATGGTGATGAGAGGTAAGATGATGGAGGGGAGGGCAGGGCGAGGGGGAGGGTTGATGGAAGTACATACTTCTGTAAAGGGACAGGGAAGAGAATAGAACAAGGGGGTGGGGGGCGGGATAGGAAGGAGGGACATATAATCAGTCTCACACAATATGCCTACTGTGGAGAGGTTCTGTGTAATTACACATGTACAGCCTGTATTTAATTGCTTGTCCTTTCAGTAGGGCTGGGTGACAAGAGAGGAAGGGAAAGAATCTAGAATTTAAAGTTCTATAATCAAATGTTAAAATGTGTGTGTGTGTATAAAACTATTATTATTATTATTATTAACTACATCCAACTGGGAATTAAGATACACAGGCACTGTAGTAGGGAGATCCCTCCTGCCCTACTGGAAAGTCAGAGGGGCGAGGGGGAGGACATAGGAGAGAACAGATTGGGGGAGGGGTTATACAGTGGGATGGCTGTTTTGAGGTGTTGGGTAGGGGAAAGATGGGGAGAAAATTTGTAACTCAAAATCTCATGGAAATGAGTGATGTAAACAAGAAAATAAATTGATTAATTTTTTAAAAAGAGAGCAACAGATTAGGGCAAATTATCTCATATAAAAGTGTCAAGAGAAAACTGTTACAATTAAGGGGAAGAGCAGGAAGGTGAAAGGGAATGGGACAATTTGATTCTCATTAAATTTGGCCTAAGGAAGGAATACCATACATACTCAATTGGGTATCTTACCCTATAGGAAAATAGGGGGGTAGGGGATAAGAGGGAGGAGGATAAAAGGGAGGGCAGATTGGGGGAGACAGTGTTTAGAAGTAAACATTTTTGAAAAGGGATAGGGTCAAAAGAGAAAACAGAATAAGTGGGGGGGCGGGATACAATGGAGGGAAATATACTTAGTCTTCTACAATATAACTACTATGGAAATGATTTGGGTAACTACACATGTACAATGTATATTGAACCGCTTATCTTCCCAGTGGGGGTGGGTGAGGAGGGAAGAGGGGGAAAAAAATCTGGAATTCAAAGTTTTAAAAACAAGTGTTTAAAAACTGTTTTTTTACATGCAACTGGGAAATACGATATACAAACACTGGGGTATAAAAACCCATCTTGTCCTACTAGAAAGTTAGGGGAGTGAAGGGGGAGGATATAAGAGAGAACAGATTGGGGAAAGGGGTATTCAGTAGGCTTGCTATTTGGAGGCAGGGGTAGGGGAAAGACAGGGAGAAAAAATTGTAACTCAAAATCTTGTAGAAATGAATGTTAAAAACCAAAAATAAATATTTTTTTTAATTTAAAAAAAACATACATTAAAATAACACATTTTTTTAAACTAGGAAAAAAAAGTTTCAAGGCCTGCCTTCCACTGCTGTGAACTCAAAGTTTTCAAAGCTGTTGGTCTGAGAATATAGAAGACAGCTGGGCTCTATGGGTATGTAATATTTTCGAATATCAAGTGTTACATAGATGCTAAATAACAAATTACCATAATAAATAACGGTGATATCTCTGGAAAAAAAAAAAAACAATTAAGCTTCAGAGAAGGAGTACAGCACCTGGGGGGGGGCCAGTTCTTATCACCTAAAAGTTATTAGAGGCTGAGACTTAAGCTGGTGAATCATGAATTCCCAGCACATTAGGAAGATGAAATGCTTTGAGATCCAGATTTCAAGGAAATCACAATCAGAGTGGAGGGAGTCACAAAGTAAGCAATATGGGAAAAATAAGGTGGGAAAAAAGATTAGAATTATCAAAGATTTCAAAAAGAAAAAAACTCCATGACCTTAAACATAAGCCAATAATCAATAAGAAAAACAGTACCAATGGGAAAAAAATATGGCTTCTGATCTAGTAAACAAATTCAGACATCTATAAAAAGTACCAAGCAAGGGAAAACTAATCAACATTTGATGAGACGGAAGACACAGTGGAATTTAAAAATAATATGGGAAAACATTTGCTGCTCCTGAGTGATTCAAAAGAGAAATGAGAATTATGAGAATAGAATTTATGGCATATACAGCAAAAATAATGGGCAGCAAAGAAAAACTTGAATCAGCAATGGTAAGCCTCAAAAAACAACAGATCAAGAATGCAAACAGACAAAAATGAAGGACAACCTAGAAGCAGAGAAGCAAAAAAACAGCAACAGCAAAAGAAAACATGCTCAAAACATAATGACCTTAAAGACAGGATGTGTGGGGACAACTTAAGGATCACAAATCTCCAAGAAGAAAATGATAAAACAAAAAAAATTTTAACATCAAAATGCAGGAAATAATAAAAGAGAATTCCCTAGAACTTCTTAATATAGAAAATGAAATACCAATTGAAAGAATTCACAGATTGTCTTTAGAAAACAAAACAAAACAAAATGCATATAAGGCTGCAAATTCCACGACACATAGTGGTTAAATACTATAAGACTTGAAGATTTAAAACTGATTTAGCTTCAAAGAAAATCAGGTGATTTCTGTCCATTGAAGCCATCTGAGCTTATGATTTAATGAATACTACTTATTAACTTAACTTCATGCTGTGGAGAGCAGTGAATAGTGCGCCAGATACTGTGCTAAGAATTTTTTTTACAAATATTATCACATTTAATCATCACAACAATCCTTTAAGATAAGTGCTATTATTATCCCCATTTTACAATACAGGAAACTGAGGTAAAGAGGTTAAGTGACTTGCTCAGTCCGATAGCTAGCGCATATATAAGGTTAGCTTTGAATTTAGGTCTTCTTGATTCCTGGCCCAGGGCTCTATGCCCTATGCCATTCGTTGCTTCTAACTTGCCATAATTGTTTTGTGTATTCCCTAATTATGAGCACTCCTTGATCAAATTTCACATGTATGTGAAACGGATATGTGTGGAATGAGATTTTGATCACTTATTTCACAGATATTTAAAATCGCTGAATTTAATAGGAAACTAGTATTTCAGCAGATGTTCAAAACAAAGAAATTTAGAATATGAAAAACCAGATCCAAAGGATGATTTTTGATATAAAACAATTGCTGATTATTAGAATGAAATCAGTATTTCCTTGGTAATTAATATTTCACAAGGTGATATTCTATGTATACATACTAAAATGTTGGGCAACTCTACTATGTTTTGTGTTACAAACCAGAATACTAATAGGGCCAGACGGAACATCATAATTTTGTTTTTATTAAGCATGTCATTCATGAAGTAAGGAGTTAAACAGATTACAGTCAACTACCAGGGAAATAAAGCCATTTTTAAAGAATATCCATATATTATTCACAGTCATCTGTACAGTCCTAATTTAACATGGGGGGAAGTACTACCATACTTGATTTTTTAAGTAAGCCATTTACAGTTATATTTTCACCAAGCTCTAGGTGTGTCATGAATTTGTGTTAACTACAAATAAGCCTTTGAATCTGTTTTGTTCACTATAGAATACTTTCAAATTTTATTGTCCCTTTTTCTACACGTCTTAGATGTAGAACATTTTATTGAGAGAATAAGGATGTGTAGAAAAAGGGACAATAAAATATGAAAGTATTCTATAGTGTGAAATGGGTATCTTGGATGGTGTATCACCCTATCATGTTTAGTATTTAAAATAACCCAACTTTTTAAACAAAAAGTGAAACAATGAAATAAAGGTATAAAAAATGTAAAGTGGTCTCCGTTTTCTAAGAATATGGGTTTTTCACAAATATTTTATAGCCTGCAATGATTTCTTAGAGAACATGTGATTTTAAAAGGCTCAAAGAGCCCTGGGTGAGAAGGAACCGGCATTCTCCAAGTAAGTGCTGCAGCAGTGGGGATCTTAGAAAAGTTTAGCTGAGATGAAGTAGCTATTCCAATTAGCCCAGAAACCATATATTAGGCAATACTTTTTAGCTTTTGACTGTTATCTTTTGTTTGTATATAAATGAATTAATGAAGCATTTATCAAGAGCCTACTATATGCAAAGTACTATGCCAATCACTGAGATACAAACAAAAAGTAAGTCTACTTCCAAGGAGATCACAGTCTAATAAAGACACATAGCATAATCAAGTATACAAATTTTTAAAAATATCTTTTAAAATGTAAAAAAGAGAATGAAAGTTAAGAGGAAGGCAAAAGTATGCAGGACAGAATTGGAACTAGCATGCAAAATTTCTTACATACTTTCAAAAAACCCAGGTTGAATTTATGGAACAGAGTTAGTTTCATATACTCTCTTCTTTTAATATGGAAAAAATAAAGAGATATCAACAATGGAGGTGAGTTTGGTAACAAGAGAATGAGCACACAGTGGATGGCAGAATATGGTAAATGAAGCAGAATCAAACTAACCAAGATAAAATGGGGGTAGAGAAAGGACGCAGTGGAATTTTTTTTTTCTTTGACAAAATGTGATTGAAACACAGGATTAGGAGAGAAGATGGTAAGAATTTGATAGTTACAGGGGAAATATAAAATGTGAATAAGCTTGTAGAGAAAATTAGTACTATTATTGGATCCTGGGGTGAAAAATGCCTCTGTTGGACATGTCACCAACGTTAATCCTTTCAATTGATGCTAAGGGAAGGTCAATGGTAATAGTAATCAGCAGTATTGTATTGTATTGAGGGAAAAATAAGCAATTACTGTTTCCACAGTCTACCTTCAGAAGGAAACCCTTGAGTTAATGAGGGAAGGCAAAGGGCAAGAAATTCAATGAAATGACTTTCCAAAATATTTTCCAAAGACCCCTTGAAAATATCTGATACATGCAAATGAATAGTTTTAATGGTTTTTTGAGTAACATTAAGATGCTGGTCATGGAAAACGAGAAATCAAGTGTGGATGGGCTTGTATCCTCTGGACATCTTGAACCTCACTTCCAACTTCTTACCTACTATCAAAAGAGTAGCTGCCACTATACTATACTACTCAGGGGAATAAAGGCTTGGGCTAACCTGGCAAGGATGACCTCAAATTCTATAAAACTGAGGAACATGTACCCAAAACATATGACCTTACCCACAAATTATGTGTTTGATATATGTAAAATGAAAGATATTTCAAAGAAGTTATGATTACTTAATAACTTTATCTGTATCTGAGAAATATTATTGAAATGAATCTTTGATCTCACTGATTCAAAGCTTCTTGCCAATGAGAACACTTGCAACCCATCTATATCTGCCCATGCAGTATGACTCTTTATCATTTTCCAAATCAATCTCTTCAGAAAACTAGGGATTCTACTCTTGTGTGCCAGAGGTCAGCTTAACTTTGTTTAGTATTATTGGATCAATGTAGCTGTACATCTATCACTTGTGACCATGTATTCTTCCAAATTTAGAATTCATTAATGATGTCATTTACCCTGTTCTTGGGAATCCCTTGATGATTACATGCTGCAGTGTGCTTATACTTGCACTGTGCCAGTTTCTTTTTGTGTTTCATATATTTGGTTCTTCTGAGCTAGAGGTGTTCCATGTCAAACCATCAAGGAAAACCTGAAGTTTGCTTAAGAACTTTATCCCTTCAAAAAAGTAATCCAGTTCACTCTCCTTTTCAACTCTAGGTCAAACTCATTGTCTATACTTATCTGTCCCACATACATACATAGTTTTAGACAAACATTGCAAGGGATCATGACCACAGAAATGCTTCATCTCACTTAGTCATACTTGTGTGGATGGATAAGTCAAACTCTCTATTAAAAATCTCTTCCAAGATCTTGTGTAATTTTCTGAGACTTAAGGCAGTTAGCATATCATCATCTTTAGACCAGAGAATCTGGAAGACTTCAACATTCACAGAGAATTTCTCTTTAATATACAGCCTATATTTGACCTCCTCCATATCCTTGGGTGAATGTATTCTCTTTTCTTCCTTGCCCTATGTTTACTACCAGAAGTTCATGGAATGGGGTGGAAAAAGGATAAAGACAAGGAAAAATACATGAGAAAGTATGATTAAAGAAAAGAAATAAGAACTGCCAAAGTCTTATAGACTACACAGAAGATTCATGATAATGTTGCATGATTAAATTTTGTTTTTTAATGCACTGGCGGGTCCTGGACATGGTAATCAACAAGTTATACAACAAACACACGCATACATACACACACAACACACATACACACACAAATTAACTGAACTTTGATATAAAGAAAAAAATTGTTACTATGTAATAGTTACCACTAAGATTGGACTTTTTTTAAGAATAAGAAAAAGACGACATTAAAATGCTCTAATTCTGAGTTATTTAAACAATTTATCAGTAAAATTACTACTTAATCAGTAAAAATTACTACAGTCTGAAAAAATACAACCAAAAGTATCCAAATAGTAAATTTTTCAGCAAATATCTTACAGAGGACTAAATGGAAAGAGGTGAATGCCAAAGGAATGACTAAGTTATAAAAAAATTTGTCCATAAAATACGATGTATGATTGTAAGCAGTAACGTATCATTAGAGAAAAGGAACGGAGGGTTAAATCACTTTAGAAAGAGTATGGCAAATTATCAAGGTAAACAAAGTCACTCCAAGGGCATTCAAAAGCAATAACAGAAGGATTAAAAAACATTAAAAAAAAACATTATTTTCTTTAAGTATCATAGTGCTAGTACACAGGCACAATTTTTTAAATGTAGTCATAGGTTTCAAATTGAAAAGGGGGTCTAGCAATGCCAGATTTCAGACTACATTCCAAAGAAGTCATCATGAAAATAATCTGGTATTGACTAAGAAATAGAATGATGGATCAGGGGAATAGAACAGGTACACAATACATAGTAATAATGAAAACAGTAATCTAGTGTTTGGTAAACTCAAAGACTAAGCTTTTAGGGTACGAACTCAACAAAAATTGATGGGAAAAATGGAGAACAGTTTGGCAGAAACTAGGCAAAGAACAATATCTCACATTCTATACCAAATATGGCCAAAAATAATAAATTATTTAGATGTTAACAGATGATAGCATAAGAATATTAGGGGAGCATGGGAAAATTTACCCTTTTAATCTATCAAGAAAGAGTTTATGGCCATACAGGATCACAGAAAATAAAATCAACAATTTTGATTACATGAAAGTAAAAAGTTTTTGCACAAACAAAACTAATACAGCAAAATTAGGAAGAAAATAAGAAACTTGGGGGAAAATTACAGCAAATTTCTCTAATGAAGATCTTATTTCTCAAGTACATATAAGTAAACTGAGCCAAATTTATAAAAATAAGACCATTTCCCAGTTGATAAAGGATACGAACAAGAACTTTTCAGAAGAAGCTTGTCAAAGTCACATAAAAATGCTCTAAATCACTACTGATTAGAAAAATGCAAATTAAAACAACTCTGAGGTACCACCTCATACTTATCCTTAGATTGGTTACATGACAGAAAAGGAAAACGATAAATGTTGGAAAGAATATGGGAAATTTTGGACACTAACACACTGTTGTTCGAGTTTTGAACTGATCTAACCTTTGGGGAGAAATATTTAGAACTATGCTGAAAGGACTATAAAACTGTGCACCCCCTCTGACTCAATAATAAGACTAAGTCTGAATCCCAGAGATTTAAAAAGGGAGAGAAGGGCTTATTTATACAAAAATATTTATAACAGTCCTTTTTTTGGTGGCAAGGAATTGGAATTTATGGGGATGTCCATCAACTGGGGAATAAACAAGTTTTGGCATATGTTAAGTTACTTATTAGTCAAGAGCAGGGGTGGGAAATCTGTGACCTTCTAGGTCCTTGAAGCCAATCCTTTTAGGAAGGGAATTTGTTCTGTGAAGTTTGGATTCAGTCAAAGGGCTGCACCTGAAGACAGGTCATCCTTGCCAGGTTAGCCCAAGGTGATAGGTTCCCCATCCCTGGTCAAGGGTGATAAGAAATATAAGATACTTTTCTAATAAGTGTTGCATATCAAAATAATCCTGGCAAAAAGAGTCCTGTGAAGAACACGCAGAAATTCGATGTCAAAAATGGGCAAAAGAAATGAGAGAAGGGTGCACTGAAATCTAAAAGAAACATTCTAAACATCTTATAAATGAAATCTTTTTTTTTTTGCTTTTGGGAGGGGCAGTTGGGGTTAGGTGACTTGCCCAAGATCACACAGCTATAAATGAAATCGTTAATTCTACAGATAAAATACTGAGGATAGGAATAAAGATGGCGAAAGAAAACAAACATTACTAACTATGCTGAGGCTGCTGGAGGTAGCATAAAGACTATTATAAAAATTATTACTGAAACTGGGTTACATATAATCCAGATGAGAATAGTATACAATTCAAAATGTCCATTCAAAATCTTGGACATAGATTAGTACCATTGGAAAATAAATGCCAGAGGCATACGATGATAACTTCACCCATAAATTATATTATTAACTTGAGGGGGAAAAAATGTTATACTCTTTTTAAAAAACCCACTAGATTATCTGCATTTATCCAAAAATGATTATAGTTTATATTATGTTTCAACTCAGTAAGCATGCAAACAGGATATTTTATTAACATCTCAGACAGCTGTTTTGATGGTTTTCCTTTCAGTGCCAAAAAGATAAACCATTTTTCTATTCCTTTCCACTTGATTTTGTCTATGACTTAAAAAAAAAAGGTTCTCAAATTTTTAAAATATATATCAAGAAGATTAATCCCCTCTTTTTCAATTCTGTCATTATATCCTTGTAGGAATATATTTTTTCCCTTGAAGATTTCTTTCGCCACATCATAGAAATTTGTTTCATTGTTTCACATATTTACTGTTTCCATGATTTTTTTCTTTGACCCACACAATATTTAGGAATTCTCTGTTAAGGCTCAATTTGGATCTTTATTTTTTATTTGTGCTACTGGAACTGATTATTATTTTTATTGTGTTATAGTCTATACAGTATACGTATCCTATTTCATGCCTTTTCGCATTCATTTGTATTACATCTCTATCGCTAACACATGGTAAATTTTTATAAAAGTTCCACAAGGTGCTGAGAAATACACAATTTTTTCAGCAGTTCCATTTATAAGACATGATGTCTATTAGCACTTCTCCAACAATTTGTTCAGTTCTATGTTTTCCCTTTGTTTAAAACAGAGAAGGAAATTGAAATCTCCAGCCATTGTGTTACCATTTAAGTCTTGTAATCCAGCTAATTTTTCCTTTATAAATTCAGATGCTCAAGGTATCTTAACTATATAAGTTTACTGTTATTTGTTTTCTATAATTATTGAGCATACTGTGGTTTCCTTGTTTCTCCCTATTTCTGTTCTGAATGTTGATTTTTACCTTGTATGACAGCATTACTACAACTCCTGCTTCTCTTTTTGAATTCAACTGATGAGTTATTAAAAAATTTTTGAGCCATCATTTAATTTTCTGCTTGTATTTTTAAAATTAAGTGTTTATTTTCAGATCTGCATTCTATGTCTTTTTTTTTAATGTGTTTCTCATAAGAAACAAGTTGTGTGGCTTTGTTTTTTTACTTAATCTGATGGATTTTCACTCAAATGAATTGTTCACAAATAGCTCAGAAATGAGGGAAAGCAAAAGGGAAAAGAAAAAGGGAAACCAAACTGAACATAGAAATGCTGAGAATAATGAGTGATAAGAAGGTTTTCTTAAATGAATACAAGCAAAAAATGGGAAAGATGAGATCTCTTCAAGAAAATCAGAGATAGGGAAGAGGATTCTGGGAAGACAGCAGAGTAGATCAGAAATTCCAAGCTCTCAAGATTTTTCCCCAAAAAAGAGTTAAAATAGCACCTTAGGGCAAACAAAGTGTGGGATGAGATGAATAAGAACAGGGCCATAACCTGTGAGAAGAGTAAACATCTCCACTCTAGGTTTCATTTTAACTGTAAGCAGCTAGTCACTTAAATAACATCAGCAAGCCCCGGAGTTAATTAGTTTGAGGGGCTACCTTAGTCCCAGTCACCCTGAACTTTTACCCTGGGGATATTGAGGGAAGTTGGGTGTCTGAGCCTGGGAAGATCAAGGGAACCTCTGCTGACAGGGAAAGCCAGGCCCAGATGGGTTGCGAAGAGTGGTCAGGGGCAAGAAGGAATCAGCACACTATTAGTGAATGCAGAAGCAGTGGGGCAGACAGCACCTACAGGAGTTTGGAGGATTGGCTTTGGTTGCAGACTAGAGGGAAGAACTGAAGATCTGGGACAAAAGGCACCATTTCCCAAACTCCAGGGCTAGCGGTGCCTAACTACAAATAATTAAGCTATCACCACAAAAAAATACACAGGCAAAAGAGAAAGAATTCACCCATAGAAACCTATTATGGGAATAGAGATGACCAGGGTTCATCTTCAGAGAAGAATATGAAGTAAAGAAATCCCCAAGGGGTAATGTCAAATGGACACCTGCCCAAAAAGAATTCATAGAAGATCTTTAAAAAAGACTTTAAAAATTAAATGACAGAGATGGAGAAAAACTAAAAAAGATAAGAATAATCCAAGAAAAACAAGAAGGATATTGAAAGGAAATCAAGCAATTAAGAAAGGAGATACGGAATCTTAAGGAAGAAAACGAAACCATGAAAATTAGAACTGGGCAAAGTGAAGCCAGTAAAATTAAAAGAGATCAAGAAATGATTAAACAAAATACGAATATGAAAAAATACAAGAGAAAGTGAAACATCTTATAAGAAAAACAACAGATTTGGAGAATAGATCAAGAAGAGAAAATTTTAAAATAATGGGACTAACTGAAAGTTATGATCAAAAAAAGAACCTTGATACAATAATACAAGAACTAATCAAAGAAAATTGTTCTGAAGCATTAGAACAAGCGGGGAAAATAAAAACAGAAAAGATGCATCAATCACCATTTAAAGAGATTGTATGGGGAAAACTCATAGGAATATCATAGTGAAATTCCAAAACTCCCAGCTCAAGGAAAAAATATTAAAAGCATCAAGATTAAAATAACTTTAATATGATGGTACCACAATTAGAATTACACAAGATCTAGCAGCAGACACATTAAAGGACTGCAGGTCTTGGAACACAGCATATCAAGGAGCATCCTGAACTTAATAAAGATTCGACACATAAGAACCAAGAAGAAGGAAATATAAGGCATATTACAAAGTGATTATAAGGGGTCCTTAAGGACAGACTGTTTAAGTTTTATAAATGTAAAACGTAGAATGGATGGCTAAGATTCTTATCAAGAATTGGGTAGTTTATAAGAAAGATTGGGGTAAACTTGAGAATGATATGAATTTACAAAGTAAACCATTTGGGAACAGCTTAAAAGAATAATTATTTGAGGTGCAAAACGAAGAATTGATAGAGGAATTAGATGGAGGAGGAGGGTTGGTAGTTCTGGTAACCTACTTTCATCAGGAATGCGTTTAAGAGGGAACTACAGATATATACATATATATTACACACACACACACACACACACACACCACACACATATATATTTAAGAGTATAAAAGTCTTTTAAGTTCAGAAGAAATAAAACGGTAAGAATATAGGGAGGGAGGAGAGGACAAGGGAGGGATCTTTAGAGGGAAGGGTGAGGGAATAGATAAAATAAGGGTATAAAAGGGTGTTTAGATTTATAGGAATGGGAAGATGGGGGAGGGATCCTTAGAGGGAGGTAAGCAAGTTACAGGAGGGCAAGGTAGTGGGTAGAAGCAAAGTAAAGGAGGCAGGAGGGATAGGAAACAAGAGATATACATAAAAAAACAAAGGTTAGGAGTAGAATAGTCTTAGGAAAGTATATGTCTGTATATGTATGTGTGTATGTACGTAAATATTTATAGCAAAATACAGAAATAAAGAAAATCAGAGATATAAAGGGAATTTTCATGCAAAAATGGGCAGGATAAAAGACAAAAATGGTAGGGACTTAAAAGAAGCAGGAGATTAAAAAGAGGTGGCAAGAATACAAAAAACTGCTACATGAAAAAGATCTTAACATCACTGATAACCACAACAGTGTGGTTACTGATCTAGAGCCAGACATGCAAGAGAATGAAGTCAAGTGGGCCTTAGGAAGCATTGCTAACAGTAAGGTTAGTGGAGGTGATGGAATTTGAACTGAGCTATTCAAAATTCTAAAAGATGATGCTATTAAAGTGCAGCACTCAATATGCCAGAAAATTTGGGAAACTCAACAGTGGCCGCTAGATTGGAAAAGATCAGTTTGTGTCCCAATCCTAAAGAGGAATGTTTAAATTACTAAACATTTACACCCGTTTCATACACCAGCAAGGTTACACTAAAGATTCTGCAAGTTAGGCTTCCACAATATGTGAACCAATGATTACCAGAAGAGCAGACAAAACTGCCAACATTCCCTAGATGATGGAGAAATCAAGGAAACTCCAGGAAAAAAAAAACATTCACTTCTGTGTCATATTCACTAAAGTCTTTGATTCTGTGGATCACAAATGTGGCAAGTCCTCAAAGAAATGGGAATATTAGTCTTCTAATGAACTTGTATAAGGTTCAAGAAGCAATAGTAAGAACCAAACATGGAACAACTGATTGGTTAAAGACTGGAAAAGGAGTATGACAAGACTACATGTTGTCACCTTATTTAACTTCCATGCATAGTATATCATGCAAAATGCCAGGCTGGATGAATGAGATTATTAGAGACAACCGAGTATACTTATCTGGTATTCGTTCATTGAATTGTTTTTTTAATTAGGATTCCTAGGTAGCCTAGCAGGTGAAAACTACATGCTTTACTTCATGTACATAAATTCATTTTGGGATGGGTTAGAGAAGATATGAGGATATGTAATCCTTCATATTACTGATCATATTGCTCTAAGGTTAGCTTTCAACAGATTGGCAGCAAATGTGTGTATTTACACAAAATTCAGTTGAATTTATTTAGTTCTATCAAAACAAGTAACATCGGATTGCAAGACTCAACTTAAAATTACTTAGAAAACAAAATTAAATTTAACATTAACTCTGCTTCCAAGACAAACAGAAGTTAAATGACTTGCCTAAGGTCAAACTAGCTGCAAGTGCCTGAATCTGGGTATGAATTCAGGTCTTTCTAATACCAGGCCCAGTGCTCCATCCACTGAGCAACCTTGCCTCTGTGTGTCAGCTATGTGCTAACTTAAAGTGCTAGCAATTATGGTTTGAATCTGCAATGCTGTACATACAGTAAGTGCTTAATAAACACTTTTTTCATCATTTATTCATTCATATTCTACTACTATATAACAGTATAGATAACATAAAATCAGCAGAAATGGGAGAAAAAAATTTACTGCATGAAAGGGAAATATATAATATGAATTACAATGGGCAGAGAAGCAAAAAAATGAAAACAAAAAACAAGCAGTTATCATTTTAGAAGTAGCAATCATTCAGTACAAGTAGGAACCCTTGTAGCAAATATTAATCTGTTATGACTGTGGTCCATATGTTATCTTTTAAATCCAACTACACCATATTTTAAATCCTCACCCATTCCTATTATGACCCACATTATCATCAAATAAGATTTAATAAATACCCTTAAGAGGACAGTCACACACTACGCAGCAGTAAAGCTGCTCTGCATCATTACAGAAGCTACTGATAATATTTTATTCTTATGAATATAATACAACAAAAATTTGTGATTATAGTATAATGAAGTATAATTACTACATTCATTTCTAGATTGTACGTAATTATATAGATGGAAAAGGGAGTTCACATCAGATTTCTCAGATCAATAATGTCCTCTCCTTTATACAGAGATGGTATCTTTTCCTGTCATTATGAGAGCATGTACAGTTACTTTTCCCTTTAGCTACAGAGCACTTCACAGTCACTCTATAAAAATTTTAAGGTAGAGAGAAAACCCCTGTATTTATTTTTTTAATTATTAAAAATGGAATTTCATTTAGAAAAATTAAATGCAATTATTGAAGAATCTCATTCAAGAAGGTAATGTCCACGTACAAAGTCAAATCTTATATAATTTCTTGATATATGCAATCACATAAATAATGTTGTGCAATGATCTTCTGCTTACCAATAATAAGTAAAGAATACAATAGACAGGGTGGAATCAAGATGGCGGATTAGAAGCAGGAGAACTCTGCGGCACTCCCCATAACCACCTCAAATACCTATAAAATATGACTTTAAACAAATTTTAGAGCTCCAGAACCCACAAAAGTACAGAGTAACAAGGCTCTCATTGAAGGCAGCCTAGCAGGCTGATGGGAAGGGATTCACCGCTGTTGACTGGAGGCTACTTCAGAAGCTTCCGGCTTGCAGATTGCAGGGGGGCCAAGTGATCATTCAGGACTAAATGCTCTTGCCTTAACCAGCCTGGATCGGGATTGTAGTCTTGGGTGGTGGTCCTGAGGTGTGTGATCAGTGAGCCAAAGCTGGTGGGGGCTGCAGAGACAGCGGCCTTCTAACAGCCCCGGCAGCTGCAAAAACCTCAGCGATTTGGGACAAAGCTCTCCCCTCTGGAAGCAGAGTTCTACTAAGCCCAAAAGTCAAATAATTGACTGGCAACATGAGCAGGCAAAGAAAGCAAAGGAAACCCAGCAATCCAACTTCAGATTCCTTTTTTGGGGACAAAAAGGATCAAAGCAAGAATGGGAGGAAGACAATACAGTCAGAACTTCCACACCAAAAGCTTCCAAGAAAAATGTAAACTGGTTACCAGCCAAAGAGGAGCTTAAGAAGGATTTTGATAATCAAATAAGAGAAGTGGAGGAAAACTGGGAAGAGAAATGAGAATGATGCAAGAAAATCATGAAAAGAGAGTCAAGAACCTGACTGAAGAAAATAACACCTTAAAAAACAGATTAACTCAAATGGCAAAAGAGGCCCAAAAAGCCAATGAGAAGAATGCCTTAAAAAGTCAAATTTGCCAGATGGAAAAAGAATCTCAAAAGCTTTCTGAAAAGAATAATTCTTTCAGAATTAGAGTAGAGAAAATGGAAGCAAATGACTTGATGAGAAATCAAGATACTATTAAACAAATCCAAAGAAATGAAAAAATAGAAGGCAATGTGAAATACCTCCTTGA
>CM053584.1:57126637-57157976 GCA_028627135.1 Pseudochirops cupreus | reverse complement strand
GGATCTGTTTTCCAGGTCAGTGGTTTTTTCAATGAGATATTTCATGTTGCCTTCTATTTTTTCATTTGTTTGGATCTGTTTAACAGTATCTTGATTTCTCATGAAGTCATTTGCTTCCCTTTGCTCCACTCTAATTCTGAAGGAATTATTCTCTTCAGAAAGCTTTTAAGGTTCTTTTTCCATCTGGCAAATTTGACTTTTTAAGGCATTCTTCTCCTCATTGGCTTTTTGGGCCTCTTTTGCCATTTGAATTAATCTATTTTTTAAGGTGTTATTTTCTTCAGAATTTTTTTGGGACTTGCTTTACATGATTTTCTTGCATAATTCTCATTTCTCTTCCCAATTTTTCCTCCACTTCTGTTACTTGGTTTTCAAAATCCTCCATGTCCTGTAACCAGTTCATATTTTTCTTGGAGGCTTTTGATGGAGGAGTTCAGACTTTGATGTCTTTTTCCTGCTCCATGCCTTGATTGTTTTTGTCCCCCAAAGAGGATTCTGTCATCTGTTTGTGCTTCTGTTGCTTGCTTATATTGGTTGCCAGTTACTTGACTTTTGAGCTCTTTGCCACGGCAGAACTCTGCTTCCAAAATGGAGAGAGCTAGTCCCACATCACTGGGGTTTTTTCAGCTGCTGGAGGTATTAGATGGGTGCCCTTTCTAGAGGCCCCACATGCTCTGGCTCACTGGTCACACACCCCAGGACCACCACCCAAGACCACGATCCAGATCCAAGCAGGTCAAAGCAAGAGTGATTACCCTCTGAATGCTTTCTTGGTTTGCCTACAATGTGTAGGCTGGGAGCTGTGGAAGCAGCCATGCAGGAGTGACTGCAGCCACTGTTCCTCCTCTGCTTCTTGCTCTGGGGGTAGCAGCTGGATTGTGCTTCCCCTGTTTGTACAAAGTTCCACATTGACCTTTTACTTTATCTTTCGCATTTATGGATTGAGAAGTCTGGAAACCGCTACAGCTGCTGGTGATTTACTCTCCTGAGGTCTGCTCTAGCCACTGCTTATTGTGGCTGCCCTGGGGCTAAAACCGTGGCTCAGTTGGGACTGTGCTGGGCTCCCGGGGTGCTATGATGGATCCTTCCTGCCGGCCTGCTGGGTGCCTTCAACAGGAGTTTTGTTTCTCTCTCTTACTTTCTGGGTTGTGTAGCTCTAAAGTTTGTTTAGAGTCATTTTTTACATGTATTCAAGGTGGAGACCTGTGGAAGTTCTGTTTCTACTCCGCCATCTTGGCTCCGCCCCTCTGAAGCTTAATTCTTAAAAGTAGTGAAACTGAGTCTTAATTTTTGTTTATTCCTCCTGCTCCCCCTACCTCCCTCACCTATTAATGTTAACTTGGGTGGTCTTTACTGATTAAAATCATGTAATCAGAAATTGGTCAGAAGATACAACATGTCTTTTGCCTACCTCATGAATGGCAGGAATGAGACAACCAAATGGAAAGAAGTAAATAAGAAGAAACCAGCTGGAGAAAATGGACTATGAATACCTCTAAATTAAGCATTTTGTTTTGATGTGATATTTACACAAAGTATCAAATAATGCCGAAATCTAAAATAAAACTCAGAATTCCTGAAAGATACTCTGTTGCCTTAATGGCCAAAAGTTGGTATATTGTAGGTAAAATGTCTATTTTCTGTTTTTTTCTCTTTTATTATTAATAAGTAATCTAGTAAATAGCCTTTACATACCTGAGAAATAAGTTTTACTAAAATTAGCTCTTTAATTTTGTTTCATTAAAAATGATTAGTTTGCTTAACTATTAGGTTGTCTAGTTAAATAAACTCACGTCTTTCCCAAATTATGTTCAGCAAATTTATAGACTTAGAAGTATTTTCAGTAGAGATATTTGATGAAAATTTTTGGTATTTCCCTTGCGGAGTTGATTTGGTGAACATATTTGTGAGTGGTGCTTTTGGTGATTTTCACAAGACAGAATTGACTTTGCTTCTCTTCAGTTAACAGAGAAGACAATTATCCCACTAATGGAAATTGTTCTAAAGTATTTGGAGAAATATATGGTAGTCAGCAGTCTTATCTATCATTAATACCTAAGATAACATGATTTGCTATTATACTTAATAATAAGAGATCTTTTGTGTTCCTATCAAGGACAAAATTTTTGTGTGTATTTATTGAATAAAAGAATTATAGGAGAAGTTTCTGGGAAAATCACAGAGTAGGTCAGAAAATTCCAGGTTCTCCAAATTTCATGTGCAAACAAGGTAAAATAGCGAACATAGAGCAATAAAAATAACCAAAATTTGGGGACAGAACAGTGGTCCTCCTGGGGCAATCACAGAAGATTCAAAGAAAAATCCTAGGACTGAGGTTTGGTCCCTATGAAGAATGAACACCTCCAGGTTAGTTCCACTGAAATAGCAAGCAGTGATCCCTGGCATTAGCTTGGTTGAGAGGTAGCCTTAGCTGCAGCCACAAGAATTTTCATCTCCTGGACTGTGTAGGGAGTTGGGTATCTGAACTGTGGAAGATTGAGGGGACCTTTGTTGATAAGGAACACCAGACCCAACTATGCTGCCGAGATTCGCCCCTGGGCAAGAAGGAACCAGCACACTCCCAATGAGTGCTTAATCAGTGGGGTGGGCACACTCCTGCCTGTGGGCACTTACAGGAGGGTAAAATCCTTGGTTTTGGTTGCAGGCCCTAGGCGAGAATTGAAGGAAGATCTGAGGTCGGAAGCGCCATCCACCTTGTCCCGGGATTAGAGGTCATTACAAAAAATAAACTGCTACAAATAATTTTTTTTTAAATGAGCTGGCAAAGGAAAAAGAATCCAACTATAGGAAGTTACTGTGGGAATAGAGAAGACCAGGGTTTGTCTATAGAGGAGGATACTGAAGCAAAAGAGAAAAAAAGCCTCTTCTGCTCCAAAGAGTAACATCAGGTGGTCGAAGTCATAGAAGTGTTTTAAAAATCAAATGAGAGAAACTGAGGAAAAATGAAAAAAAAATAAGAATAATCTAAGAAAAACAGGAACATTATGAAAAGAACACCAAGCAATTAGAAAAGGAGATACAGAATCTTAAGGATGAAAAAAACTTGAAAAGTAGAATTGGGCAAGACCAAACCAATGAATTTATAAGGCTAAGAAATAATAAAACAAAGTATAAAGAATGAAAAAGTAGAAGAGAATGTAAAACATCTCATAAGAAAAACAGCTGGTCTGGAAAACAGATTAAGAAGAAAAAGACATAAGAATAACTGGACTACCCAAAAGATGATTTTTTAAAAAAAGGATCTTGATATAATGACACAAGAAATAATTAAAGAAAACTGTCCTGATGCATTAGAACAAGAGGGGAAAATAGAAGAGATTCTGTGAGGAAAACCTATAGGAATATCATAGGCAAATTCCAAAAACCCCTAGCTAAAGGATAAAATATTACAAGCAACAAAAAAAAAAACAATTTAAACATGGCAGTGTCACAATTAGAATCACATAAAATGTAGCAGCAGCAACAGTAAAAGACCCGCAGGTCTTAGAACACTATATATTGAAAAGCAAAAAATCTAGAGTTGCGGTAGAAAATATATTCAACTAAGTTAAGCATAATCCTGAGTGGAAAAAAATGAATGTTTAATAAATTGTCAGCATTTCAAGATTTTGTTTTAAAAAAAAACAACACACTTTGAACTTAATAGATTTGACATGTAAGATCCAAGAGAAATATAAGGTACATATCAAAGACTAATTACAAGGGGCTTAAGGACAGACTGTTTAGCTTTTATGTATGTAAAATGTAAAAAGTATGTCTTAGATTGTTATTAATAATTGGGTAGTTTGTAAGAAATATTAAGCTAGACCTATGTATGGTACGATTTTAAAAAGTAAAATTGTTTAGGAACAAGTCAGAAAAGTAATTATTTTATGCAGATGAGGTACAAGAGGTGGAGTTAGCACAGAGGAATTAGATGGGTGAGGAGGGCTGTTAGTCCTGGAAACCTACTTTTATTGGTCATGGGTTTTAGAGGACACTCTCTGTGTCGATACACACACACACACACACGCGCGCGCGCACACACACACACACGGAGAGAGATAAAAGTATTCTCAATTGAGAAAGAAAAAGCTAAGGGAATGTGAGGAGAGAGGAGAAGGGAGGGATTTTTAGAGGGGTGGGTGAGGGAATAGGATAAGGAAGGTGGTAATAAAGTATTTAGATTAATAGAAATGAGAGGATTATGGAGGGAACATTGGGGGGCTATAGGTTAATTAATAGGAGAACAAGGTAATGGATAGAAGTAAAGTAGAGGAGTCAGGAGAGATAGGTAATACAAGAGGCAAACAAAAAGATCAGGAGTGTAATTTATTTGAGGGAAAAAAGCAGGTGTAGTAATCATAATCTCAGACATATTAAAGCTAAAATAGATTTAATCAAAAGAGAAATATAGGGAAACTATACTGTATGTCAGCTGTATTAATCAGTTTTGTTTTAGATTATTTAAAATAAGTAGGCACTATAAGGTTGGAATATAGCTGTGGTATAGAAAACAACGAGTTGGCAGACTTAGAAAAATATGAAAAGACTCGGACTTAGGAAGAAAGATTATCCACCATCAGAGAAACAGAGGATAAATGTAGTACAGTCTTACAGAGATGCATATGAATCTATATTTCTATATATGAGGATGATTATAGATATCTTAAGTATATGTATGTGTATATATGTATATATGCGTGTACATATCTTTCTGTGTATATGTGTGTTTTTGTATATGTATGTGTGTGTGTGTATATACATATATATATATATATGTATACACACACACACACACTCACACATACATCTGCACTTAATTGTAGCCTTCTTAGAGTGGGGGAGGAAGGGGAGAAAAAAAAGACAGTAAAAAGAAAACTTACAAGGAAGCAAAGAAAAGATCGACATCTTTGAACACAATGTGTAGTATTTATTATATACTGTTTCTTCAAATGGAACTTTATGCTCTATATTTTCTTTTGGGGGAGTGTACTTTTTTGAACTTTATTTTTCTTGTTTTGGTCTGTGTTTTTTTTCACAATATAATATGGAAATATGTTTTGCATGACAGCACATGTATAACATATCAGATTGCTTGACTTTTCAATGAGGGGGTAGGAGAGATAAGTAGAGAAAGAATTTAGAATTTAAAAAAAATTTTTTTAATTAATTAATTTTTTTCTTGTTTATATCATTCATTTCCACGAAATTTTGAGTTACAAATTTTTTCCGCATCTTTCTCTCACCCACCACCCCAAAACAGCCATCTCACTGTATAACCCCTCCCCGAATCTGTTCTCTTGTATGGCCTTCCCCATCGCCCCTCTGACTTTCCAGTAGAGCAAGATGGATCTCCCCACTGCAGTGCCTGTATATCTTAATTCTCCGTTGCATGTAGGTAATAATAATAATAATAATTATATATATATATATATGCATATATATATATACGCACACATATACATATATATTTTTAACATTTGATTATAGAACCTTAAATTCTAGATTCTTTCCCTTACTCCCTTATCACCCACCCCCACTGGATAGACAAGCAGTTCAATACAGGCTGTACATGTGTAGTTACACAGAACATTTCCACAATGGACACTTTCTATTCTCTACCCTGTCCCTGTCCCTTTACAGAAGTGTGTGCTTCCAGCAACCCTCCCTGCTCTGCCCTCCCCTCTGTCATCCTCCCTCTCATCCCCAACCCCCCTGCTCTCCTGTGTGTGTGCTCTGTATTTTCAGTCCTCTCTTACATTCTGCTATGCAAATGACAACACTGTTTTCTTTTTTTTCTTTTGTATTTAAGTTTGTTTCTTTTTTCTTATTGTGTATTTAAGTTTTAAATAAATTAATAAAAAATGAACTTAAAAAGGAATTGTAAAATAAGTCAGATGACAGGTGATAAGTGAGAAAAAGTAAGTCTTCTAGCCTTATAAACCTCAATTTACAGTTTTAATGAAGTCAGGCTAACACAAGTAGTAAATAGGTATGTATGCCCAGCTTTGATTTAATATGTATTTCAGACACATAAGTATTTCCTACTCAGAGGTCGCCTAAATCACAAGTAACTATAAATGACTAAGTCAAGATGAGTATAGAAGTGTTTTTCACTGTTGTAATTTGTCAATGTCAAATAGAATATAAAACCCAAGAAGTATTTGAATGTCACAGTTATTACTATGTAGAAGGGCAGTATTGCTTCTTGATTGATTGGTCAGGAGATGTTCTGTAAGGTACTTGGAATTTCATTTTTCTGATTTACTTTGGCTTTTAAGGCTTTCTGTTTCTTTAGCAGTTAGTATTTTTATCTAGTTTTGAGAAAGTCTGTATGGCCTAAAGGAAATGATACTTTCAATTGTTAAGCCCTACTACCAAAATTTGAATGACTTGTTAGAATCCTAGACACACATACACTCTCTCTCTTTCCCTCTCTTCCTCTCTCCCTCTCCCTCTCCCTCTCCTTCTCTTTCTCTCTCTCTTTCTCTCTCTCTCTCTCTCCCTCATTTCCTCCCTCATTCCCTCCTTCCCTCTCTCCATCAATTTAATAGGGAGGAAAAAGTCACTCGGGCAGTAGCACTTTAATAGCTAAAACAATCAATTGATAATTAAGTTGCTTAATTTATCACCCAACAAGTATTGTCCTGGATTTGCAATTATCAGGACATTGAGTGAGCTGGTATCTTCTAAAACTTGGACTTCCCTAGTTTTTCAAAGGTAAATGCAACTTTTAATATCTTATCTCAGTCATCTGATACAAATTAATTGAGAATCATATAATTTTACAGCTCCTAGACTTATTTCTGAGAATCTAGAGTTGTGACTGGGGAAGACATGGTTTCTGTGTAAGTACTTTTGTCTTTATAGCATGAGCCCAGCACAGACACACATACTTCTCTTCTCTCCTGCCACCACCTTTCAGCTTTGCCTCAGTGAACTTGCATTTATGAAATACTGACAATGTGCCCAGTACTGTGCACTGAGGATGTGAAAATTTTAAAGTGAGTAGCAGTTCTTTTCTATACAATGTTGTATGCATGCTTCTTTGTCTTTCACAGTAAGATTAAGTACTGTGTAATTTACTAGATCCAAAGAAATAATGAGTTAAAAAATTAACAAGAACTTTATGCAGTCCTCCAAATTTAAAGAACACAGTCCCAAATGAAGTTAAAATGAAGTAACTTTGAGACTTATTTAGGTCTTCTAACATTTCTGAATCAAGTAGCTTTTTTCATAGCTACTATAAGATACCTATATGTTTAGGTATTACCAGGGTACTTCATTGGTTTTATAATATTCTGAGTAGATAGAGCTAGAATATCTTATCTTTTTAAAATTTAATTTTTTTCCAGTTAAGCCTTTTTCTCTTTTTCTTTTGCCCCATTCCAATTGAACAAAAAAGTAAAATAAAATACTTAATTTACTTGCTTATTGTTAAAAGTAGCCAATATGCAGTACAGTAAAGTAGATTCCCTCTTTAGTCATGTCCAAAAATGTGTCTTACTTAGTGTACTTTTAGTTCATCGCCTTTCAGTCAAGATGTAGGACATATGCTTCATCTTTGGTCCATGGGCATTATGTTTTCTCATGGCATTGTTCATTCCTAAGTCTTTCAAAGTTATTTTCATTCTAATGGTTGTAATTTTATAACTTTTTCTACTGATTTTACTCAGTTTACTCAGGAAAATTCATATAAATCTTTCCAGTTTTCTTTGAAAATGTCCATTTTATAATTTCTTGTTGTATAATACATTCATGTATCATAATTCGTTTTGCCATTTCCTAATGATGGACACTCCCTTAGTTTCTAGTTGTTTGCTCAGCACAGTGCTTAGCACATAGTAAACACTTAAAAATACTTGCTAACTGCTACCATAAATATGCTGTTATATGTATTTTCATAAATAGTTATTGTAGTGAGTTAAGGAATAAGGCCATGCCATTTTAGTGACTTTGGTTCACAGTTGCAAAATGCTTTCCAGGATCTTAACCAGGGTATCATGGAGACATCTTAAACTCCAAAGGTCCAGATAGAATTCATCTTTCTCCCTAAACCTTTAGATTGTCCAAACATGCCTATTGCTGTCCTAGACGCCACCATCCTTCCAGTTAACCATCTTCACAATCTGATTATCATTCTCAGCTTGTACTCACTTGTATATGTGATTCCTTGCCAAGTAAAAATTCTACCTTTCGTCTCTTGAATATACCCTGTTCTCTCCTCTGGACCCTTGCGCAGGGCTTTATCATCTAATGCAGTAGCTTGCTGGTTAATCTCTATGCCTCAGTCTCTCCCTACTCCAGTTTGGTCTCCAGTGAGCTGCCAAAGGTATCTTCCGAAAGCACAGATCTGATTGTATCACTCCCTTACTCACTAAAGTCCAGTTTTCCCCTTTGTCCTCCCAATAAAATATAAAACTATCTTGTTTGGCTTTTAAAACCTTTTATAACCTGGTCCCTTCTGACTTTCCAATCTTCTCAGATCCTATTCTCTTCCACATACTGTATGATCAAGTGACTCTAGCCTCTCTCTATCTCCCATTTCATGTGTTTTCACTAGCTGTCCCCATATTTGAAATCTTCTCAGCTTCCTCATTTCTTTAACTTCCTTCAAAATTTAGCTCAAATTGCATCTTTACAGAAGGATCCTTTCCCAGTTACCTGGGACGTTTTTTTAATTGACCCCTCTGCTAGTATCTTATGTGTGAAATTTTCTCCAAAATGAATAGGTACACAATTGTCATTTTATCTCCTTTTTAGCCTTGGAGCTGTATGAGAGCAGACACTAATTTTGGCCTTCTTGTTAATTATCCTATGCTCTTAGTATAGTATAGTACCTGGTACTTAGTCCACAATAAAAAACTCAGCCTCACCAACAGGTGGTATGCCTGTGTTCTCTTAGTTTGTCTCATGCTTCTCATTTTCATTTTCTATCATTTTTAATGATCAAATTAGTGGGAGGTGGAACTTAGGAGACACTTTCTCATGTGTGTGTATGTGCGTGTTTTGGAGCATTTTTTTTCTTCTTGATTGTTGATAGTTTGGATTTGTTCCTTTGAAAACTGCCTGTTCATAGCGTTTGACAAGTTATCTGTTGAGGAGTGGTTCTTTTTTCCCTTGCATTTAAAAAAAATAAATTCTTTATGATATCTTTTTTTTCCATCACAATAAATTTCTCCCAATATCACTCTCCTTTCCCCCTCTAAGAGAGTCATATCACATAAGAGAAAAAAGAACAGCAAAAATGATGAGTATGTGACAAAAATCTGAAAATATATGAAATGCAGTGTTCCACATATAAGGATGTCACACTTCTGCAAAGGAGTGGAGTTTGAAGTGTCTTCTCATGTCTTCTTTGGAGCTGTGCTTGTTCTTGGTAGTTTTGTGGGGGTTTTTGTTGTTGTGTGACTGCCTTAACCATTTGTGGGCTGAGAGTTCTAGAAGACACCACTTCTGCCAATGCAGCCACCCCCAAGACCTGCTGTTGGCTTATTGTGGGTGGGGGCAACCAGCACTGTACTATACTCTGCTTTGCTCCACCACTTCCATCCCTCTGAAACAGGCATTTCCTGTCTACCTTTTTAGTTGTCTTGGGCTGGAAAACAACCTTTTGTTGGTTCTGTTGTTCCAGAATTCTTTTTCAGGAGTTATTTTACAGTTGTTGGGAAGGGCATTTGTGAGAGCTCAGGTGAATCCCTGCCTTTATTTTGCTGTCTTTGCTCTGCCTCTGTTCTTGATCAAAATTCATTTTTACTTGTTTTGCCGTGGTTGTTCTTTACAAGTACATTGATTGTAGTCCTTGTGTATGTTATTTTCTTGTCTTTGCTTACTTTGTTGCAATTCATGTAATTCTTTCTATTCTCTATATTTAACATATTCATTATCACAGCAGAGTAATATTCTGTTTCATATATTATAACTTTTTAATCTATTCACAAGTTGATTGGCATCAACTTTATTTTGTTTCAAGTTTGAATAAATTTGAATAATTTTCTTACATAGCTCGATCTTTATTATAGAAACTTGCTTTGTAGTTTTGTTTTTTTGCCGTTACATATTTTCCTTCTGATTTTAATTACATTATTTTTGTTGGTGTGAACACTTAAAATTTTTATATAATGAAAATTGTCCGTTTTTATCTTCTGTGATCTTTAATATAGCTTATTTAGTCATGAACTCTTTTCATATTCATAGATCCAAAAGGTAATCCATTTCTTGGAGAGAATCATATCTAGATAAACAAATGTTCATGACTATCTGTCCTTTCAAAATCATGATATTAATAGATTCTTAAATAACTTTAGGTATACCAAAATAATTTAAAATTTTTTGGAGAACATTTACCAGTTAAATATTTTGCTTGATCATTCATTGATATTCTTGGCTATGAGGACCAAGAAAGATTTATAATATTTACCAGATTGAGCCCGGCCAGAGACAGGATAATGCTGGGTTTTTTTTTTTCAAAAAAGTAAAATGGACAAAAAATTTTCCTACGCACATAATGACACATTGAGAGAGAATAAAATGCAGGGAGCAATATTTAGTACTGAAAAGGTTCCATCCATAAAGATAACCTCATTTTACTGATGTGTAAACTTAAATCTAAATAAGGTACGTGACTCAGTCCTTGACTTGGGTAATGCTCGAGCTCTGTCTAGTAGATCCAAATCTTAAATAGCCACTAATAACTAATAATGCTACTAACGCTGCACTGCAAATGAAACGTGCCAAAAAATGTTTAGGTTATACTATTTTGTTTCATGAGAATCCTCTCTGTTTAACAACAGTCTCTTTTCGAAGTCGTGGAAATTTCTTTGCTTGATTTGTTCTTTTATTTCAGTTTTATATGCATGCTTTTTCTTTAAATCTCAAACTGCTTTGCTGAAATTTAAATCTACTTTATATTCTCAAAGAAACCGCATTTAGAAAAAAAATATTCTTCTTTCCAGAGTAGCTTTTATGGGGAGAAAAAAAAATAACCCTAACATTGAGTGATATGAATGTTTCTTATTTTATCTCTTTAAGAATCTCACATCTTTACTATCTTATAATCATCGGGTTTTTTGTCTTATTTCTAGTACGTTAGGTCTTTATTAACACCCACTGTACGTATATGATTCCGTAGGATAGTATTGATTTTGATATTTACCAAATATTTTCAGTCTTTTCAGTAACTTAAAGATTATCTTCTCAATCATTTAAAATTTTAAGGTGGGTTTGGAGCCATTATTTGGGAAGTCTGAGAAAAGAGGAAATACAAAAGGGGGAAAGGTCAAATTCCTAATTTTATATTTTATATTAGCCATAAAGGAAGAACCTCTGGTTTTTTCTTTCAAAATTAACTTTTTTAACCCATCTCTAGGTTTCTCTCTACCTTGAACATTAGCAGATATCTTTGTTTTTTTTTTCTGTAATAGCTAGAGTCCCAAAAATTAATGTAACATAAAGAACCGATAGCAAAAGTGAACTCAGTTCTTGATTAACCTTCCTGGATTGAAAAGAAAGCTTAGGGAGTTTTGGATCATGAAAGAAAATTGACATTTAGTTGCTCAAAAATTTAAATTTACTGGCAGTTATGATCATACTCATATAGTTCTAGAATTATTGAAAATGAATGAAATAGCGTATAGAAGGTATCTAGAAAATACGGTGCTTAACTTTGACTGAAATATAATATTTTTTCATTCAAAAGTCAATGATAGCATGTACAGTATTAAAATCTTTTTAAGATTAAAGTGACAACTTTCTCCCTTAGCAATCTATGTCAGATTCTGGTGGAGTTTCTTTTCAGGGATATATGTTTTATGTTATTTTAATTTCTTTCATAATTCTTATATGTTTTTGTTTAAATATCCTTTCCTAGGAATGATCCAAAGACAATTGACTTTTTTTGGGGGGGGGGAGGAGTCATTGTTAATTAATCAGGTCTTCATAGCATTACATTTTCTGGGTATTACTAGTTTAGTATAATTTGTCATAGTTTTTGGCCATAAAATAACCAATACCATGTGGAAAAAAACACTAGACTTATGTTTTCTCCATTCATGGCATTTCTATTTGTGTCTCCCCCTTTTTTTTCTGTAGATCACTGTGTCCATTACTATGATCTTCGCAACACTAAACAGCCCATCATGGTGTTCAAAGGACATCGAAAGGCAGTTTCCTATGCAAAGTTTGTGAGTGGGGAGGAAATTGTTTCTGCGTAAGTATTTCTGTCTTCTTAGGTTGAGCCCAACATGATTAAATCTCCCATTATTTACTAGATATTTCATTGTGTGTGAGTCTTTCTGAAGTACAACAGTGGTGTGTTTGCCTTTTCTTTTGAATAGCAAGCAGAGTGTTATGATTTCTAGAATTGGAAAAGAAAATGCATTCCAGTTGTTAAATTTGTTTCTTTTCTTGTGGCACAGAAAAATTAAGAAAAAAATAGAAACTTTGCCAGTTTTGGCAAAAGTGCTCTAAATTTCCCAAGACAGCAATCATTTATTAAATACCTACTATGTGACAGGTGCCATGCTAAGCCCTAGGGATACAAAGAAGGGAAAAACAGTCCCTATTGCAATGGGAGATACAACATGAAAATAGGATGTATAAACTGATGTTCGTCTCCGAAAGAAGACATTAGCATTAAGGAGGAAATGAAAAAAAATTTTTTAGGAAGATATGACTTAAGCTTGACAAAAGCCAGGAAAGGAAAAAAAAAAGTAGTAATGGGGAGAGAGAGAATTCCAGGCATGCAGGGACAGCTAAAGTAAGTGCATTAAGTCAGGAGATGGAAGATCTTATTCATTGAACAGCAAGGAGGCTAGCGTTAATGCAGTACAGAGTACATGAGAGGAAATAAGGTATAAGATGACTGGAAAGGTAGGAGGGATTTTAGGTTGTGAAGGACTTAAGAAAATAATCAGAAGATTTTCATGTTTGATCCTGGAGGTGGTAGGGAGTCACTGAAATTTATTGAGTATAGGAGAAGGAAGTAGTCAGAATTATGCTTTAGTACAATCAGTTTGATGGGTGAATGAAGGATAGGTTAGAGTGATGAAAAACTTGATATGTGGAGAGCACGGTACTATAATAGTTCAAGCATGAGAAGATGAGACCCTGCATAGGAGTGAGAAGGAGTTTATATGAGAAATATAACCAAGGTAGAAACAATAGGACTTTACAACAGCTTGATTATAATGGGTTAGAAAGAGTGAGGAGTAAGTGAGAAGTAAGTCTAGGTGACTAAAAGGTTGGTGGTCCCTTCAAATAGTAATGAGAAAGTTTGGAAGGGGTGGATTTTTGAGAAAAGATATTAAATTCTGTTTTTGAGTTTAAGATTTCTATTAGAAATTCAGTTTGAAATGTCCTGTATGCATTTGGAGATGGAACACTAAAGGTCAGGAGAAAGATTAGGGCTGGATAAGTTATCTGTGAATCATTTGCATAGAAATGATAAATGAATCTCCTTGGGAGCTGATGAGATAACCAAGCAAAAGAGTATAGAGGAAGATGAGAAGAAGAGGGTCCAGAACTGAGCCATGGAGAACATTCACCATTAGTGGTGGCAATCTAGATGAAAATACAGGAGTAATCAGATGGGTAAGAGGAGAAGCATGAGCAAACAGTAACATGAATATCTAGATAGAAGAGAATATTGAGAAAAGAGTGATCAGCAATGTCTGAGATTGCAGAGATTTCAAGAAGGATAAGGATTGTGAAAAAGACCATTAGATCTGGCAGTTAGATCATTGATAACTTTGGAAAATGAAGTTTCAGTTAAATGATGAAGTTGGAGGCTAGACTGCAGTAAGTTAGGCAGAGAATGAAAAGAAGTAGAAATATCAATTGCAGACAAGTCTTCTCAGAGAGTTTAGCTATGAAACACAGGAAGATATAGGACTATATCAGTGAAGAATATATCAAGGGAAAGATGTCTGATGATGAAGGAGAAATGGAGCTGTTTGTAGGCAATAGGGAAGCAGTCAGGTAGATTGAAAATTATTGCCAGAATGAATATGATAAGGCAGTTTGAGTGAGAAGACAGGACAGCTTAGGATTACTTGTGAATGTAGAGGGTTTTGTGTTGGCAGGAGAACTGTCATCTTTTCATGTGAGACAGAGGTGATGGAGGAGATTGGGGGGGAGGGAGGTCTGAGTGATGTGAGATGAGGGGAGAAGAGGGGGTTCTTGACAGATGACCTCAATTTCTTTCAGTGAAATATAATGCAAAGTCCTTAGCTGCTAGGGTGGGGAGAGCCATGGGAGATTTGAAGAATGATAAAAAAAAATTTCTACACAGAAATATGCTGTGCTGAATTGATTAGGAAGTTACAAAAATTGCCTTGGCACACTGAGTGCCCAGTTGTAATCACATAACAAATCGTAGTCAGTATGGTGTTGTGATTTTCTCCAACTTCGTTCAGCAGCATGTGAATAGGAATAAAGGTAGCATATAGTGGAATTAGGGGATGCCAGAGCAAGACTGGCAGTAAGATAAGAGGGACTTGAGAGAATAAGAGAGTGCAGAGTTAAATTGGCTCACTCACTAGTGCATCAGTATGTGGAAAAGATGAGAGTATAGCCAATACAGAGGTGAAGCTATGGGGAAAAAATGAGTAAAGTGTTGAGACTACAGCAAGGATAGAGAATGGGATTAGAGGTTCCCAGGGGGAGGAAAGGATGGGATGACAATAGATTATGATCAAACAAAGTAATTTCAAAGACCATAAACTAAGTACATGGTAAAACTTTTTAATATTAGAGCTAAATTTTGTCTTCTATAAGGAGTTTAAACAGTTTTCTTAAAAAATGAAATTTTAATGTAATTCATTTTTACCATTGTAAAGCTAAAGCTTAAAGGAATCTCAGAACCACCTGCTTTTAGCAGAGGTGTCATTCATTTGATTCTGGTGAATCTTGTTACTGCTGGGGTTATTTCTTAAGTCCTTCTGCTAATAACTTTTCATTGAAACAAGAGTTCATAGGATTTTTGGTTTTTTGGCTATAATTTATTTGATTTTTAAGACTTAAGGCATATAGATGGTTATCGCTTTAATGATGATGATGATCATGATGAAAATTAATATAACAGATCACAGCATTTAGAACTAGAAAGATCATCTACTCCAATCTCCTCATTTCACAGATTAGGAAACTGTGACTCAGAGAAGTTGAGTGGTTTGTTCAGGATCACACAGGAAGTGTACAAGCTAGAATTCCAACCAAATTCCCCTAAATTTAATCCTCTTTCCATTCGGTATATGGTCATGTGGGAAAAAAAAAGGAAGCATTTCTAGAAAAGGGCAACTCTCATAGGATTTTGAAAAAGAAAAGAACCTTACTAATTATTCAGTCCTGTCCTCTCATTTTATAGATGAGAAAATTGAAGCCTGAAAACAGCAAATCTTGTCCAAAGTCTTATAAGTAGTAAGTAGGAGGTCTAGGAGTAAAACCCAGATCTTCTGACCCAAACTCAGCACTCCTTCTACTACATTGTGTTGTCTGACCCAGTTGTGTGCTGCTCGAATTGTGAACTTGTTGAGCTGCAGCAATTCTTTGTACTTAGTTTTCATCGTGGCGTTCAGTAGCGATCTACCTCAAGCAAACCATCCATTCTATTCAGAGCCCACACATTTCCATATTATCTGCCAAAAGAAATCATACCCAGTGATCTAGGAGCTAGAAGGAGAGCAGAAAAGGTGCTACTTATGCAGGTTCCTTCCTCTACTGGGTAGAAAATACTTACCACACTTACACTTTCTTTTCACTTTTTGATGAATCTTGGAAATATAATTAATATCTCATTCATTTGAAAGTAAAATGAAGGCATTGGATTAGATGACCTCTGAGAACTCTTCTAGCTCTAAATCTGTCATTCTAGCAACTATTAACATTTAAATTATCTTGAAAACATGACATTTCACAACTTTTTTTCTGTCTCTTCACATCCCCATTAGGATTCTTTGTCCTTGCATCCTCACTCACTTTTCCCCACATGATCACTGCAATCATTGTGTATATCCTATTCTTGTTCTACATTGTACTTCATAAAAGTCTTTCCAGAGTTCTCAGTAGTCCTCAGACTTGTCCAGTTTAACTTCATTCCTGTGTTCCCTCACATTACTTACAGGATCACAGATTTAGCTCCAGAAAGGGAGCTTAGAGTCATCAAGTCCATCTCCCTCATTTTCAGATGATGAAACTGACACCCAGAGAAGTTAAGTTACTTAAGGTCACCTTGGCAGTAAGTATCAGAGCCAGGTTTCAAACGCTGTTGTTCTTACTACAAATTGAGAGCTTTTAAGATATTTCTTATTTTTTGCAATTATATAAAATTCCGTTATGAAAGTCTTCCCTTTTTTGTCTCTCATAGTATTTTAAAATTTTTTAAATATTCATTCTTGTAAAAATTTTGAGTTCCAAATTCTCTCCCTCCCTCAAACCTCTCTTCCATGCATAGGCAATATATCAGTTATGTAAGTGAAGTCATACAAAATATTTTTGTATTAGCCATATTGCAAAAAAAAAAATCAATAAAAAGCAAAAAACAAAGCAAAACAAGTATTCTTTAATCTACACTATGAAAACTTTTCGACAGATTGCTCATATACGTATCTAGGTATTTGTGTATGTATAGATGCACATTTTAAGATACAGTCCTGCCTTAAATGACAGCCAGGTGGCACAGTGAATAGAGAGCCAGAAAAAACAGCGCTCAAATTTTGCTTCACATGCCAGGTATGTGACCCGGGGCAAGTTGCTTAAGCTCTCTCAGCCTCAGTTTCCTCAAATGATAATGATAAGAAGTTAGCATTTTTGTAGTACCTACTGTGTGCGAAGCATGTGATAAGTACCGTTACAAATTTTATCTTATTTTATCCTCACAACAACCCTTGTAAGTAAGTGCTATTATGGTCCCCATTTTATAGTTGAAGAAACTGAAACAGGCCTGGGTTAAGTGACTTGCCCAAGGTCACACAGCTAGTAAGTATCTGAGGCTGTAAAATGAAGCTAATAATAAAACCTACCTCCCAGGTGGAGGTTTAAGTGATAATATGCAGAGGTCTTGGGGAACTCTGAGTAAAATCTTGAATCTCTACAAAAGGCAGCTATTTAATGCATTTTGGTTGAAAGGGAAGGAGGCAAGAAAGATAATTTCAGTAAAATAAGGAACTTCATGTGAGGAAATTGCTCTAGTAAAGCAGATCATCAATTTCTTTATAATGTCTTATACTGGAGAGTTTTCCTGGGGTACTGAGAAGTTATGTCACCTGGCCAAGGTTGCACAATCATGGTGTGTTAAGAGACTAAACATGAGTACAGATCTTAAGCATTTATTCAGTACCTTGAACATTCTCGACACAAGGGATACAAAGATGGTATGAAAAACCTTCTTGCCATTGAAATGCCTATCTTTTCCTGGAGATGGCTGGATATTCCACACAGAAAGCAATAATATAGACAGTAGCAAAGTAAGACAACATAATTTGGGAGGTAGGTTGCTAACAATAGTGGGAACTAGTAAGTACGTCATGTGAGACGTCATTTTAGAGTCAAGCTGTAAATTGAGACAGAGGTTCCACAAGATGAAATGAAGGGCATGAAGGACAGAGATAGCAGGCATACTATCACGTATGCACATGTATTCTCTTGCACAGCAAAGTAGACTAATTTGGTTGTAACATAGACTGTATAATGGGAAGGAATATTAAGAAGACTGATCTGAACTGGGTTGTGTTTCATCCTAGAAGCAATAAGGAGATACTGAAAATACTCACGCAGGGAAGTAATGTGGTCAGACCTTTGTTATAATAACTAAAGTATTTTTAGAGTTTCTTTTTCACATTATTAGCCTTCTGTATATTCCAAGAGTGATAATTACCAAGAAAATAAAAGCATCCTAAAATAACCCTGTGCATTGCTATTCATTTACTCTTCACTAAGGTACTTCAGTTACTGTATGTGGAAGCCTGCCGAGAAAAGATGAGTCTTTATTTACATTTTCTTGTTGAGAGGAGCCCAGGTGCCAAGTAAATAAAAAAGTCACACAGAAAGTTAGTAATCCAGGTCCTTTTAAACCTGGTATGAGCAGGACCTGCTTCTTTGTTATTTTGTTTCATGTCTGTCCACATTTACGCTGCCTAAAAGCCATCTTTAGTTTCCGACTCATTTTCTTTACTTGTTTCTTCAATGATTTTCCCAATAGCCCTGAACATATTGCAACAATAAATACAGGCAGTCATTCTCTCATCATTTTATGATTGTCTGTTTTCCAGAAAAACAGCATATTAGCAACTATCCATATTTCTAATTTTCTTTCAAAGCTTAGCATGGTGATAATAAAACTTTTTTTGTGGATTATGACCACTGGTTGGAATCTAGGCATTAGAGTAATTCAGAAGGATAAAATAACTATCTCTACTGTGGATTGTTTGGTTATGAAAAATGCCAATATTTACTAAGGTTTAAAGTAAGAAAATGATTCAGTAAGTTTGCATTTTTTTACATGGAGCATGGCTTCATTTTATCCTTTCTACTTGCCAACTTCAGCACACCTAACAGCATAGGATCTCAGTCTTGAAAAGGAGATTGCAGGTTATTTGCCCCATACCCCCTAAATGAAGTATGAACCGGTTCTCTAAAACCTATAACAAAAAGCAACTTAATCATGGGTGCTTACAAGGATAAAAAATTCACTACATCATAAGGTACTTTTTTCCATTTTCAAAGAGCTGTAATTATTAGGAAATACTTTTTAATTAAACTACAATCTACTTTCCTTAATTTCTGCCTCCCACTCCTAATTATCTTCTCTGGTCCTGTGTATGATAAATCCCTTTTTCATTTGATAGACTTTCAGATATTTAAAGACATATGCCATTATTTCCTGATCAGTCAGCAAGCATTTATTAAGCATCTGTTAGTCATACTTTTTAGTTAGTCAAATTAAGAAACATTTACTGATTACCTCTTATGTACCAGGCATTGTAGTATTTGCTGAGGAGACAAAGACAAGTGTCTGCCTTCAAGGACCTTACATTCAACCAGAGAGTACATATTCACAGATAAGGAAATATTGGACATATACAATGTAATTATATAATAATTGAAAGGAGAAAACTGAGGGAATCATGGATATGTCTTGAAAGAAATTAGCATTTGAGTTGAGCCTTGAAAGGCACTAAGTGTTTCAAGAGGCACAGGTGAACAGGAAAAGCGTTTCAGGCATAGGGAGCAGCTTATGTAAAGTCATAGAAAGGGAAAACAGAATGTTGAATATGAGGGAATAGCAAGTAAGCAGACTAGACAGAGTATAGAGTACATGTCAGAGAGTAACATTTAGTCAGACTGGAAAAGTAGGTTTGAGCCAGGTGGTGAAAAGTTCTGAATGACAAAGAAGTTTGTACTTTATCTGAAAGGGAATGAGAAGTCACTGAAGCTTCTGTGAAACTTTTTGATCAGTGAAGGGATATATAGTTGGACCTATGTTTTAGGGATATTACTTTTGGCGGCTTTGTGAAGGATAGATTAGGATGGGAAAAGACAATATATAGGAAACCAGTTAGGCTATTGAAGTGTAGTCCATGTCTGAAAGGATAGTGTCCTTTCTGATGTAGGGCAGTGTGGGTGTGGCTAGAAAGAAAGTGATAGATGGGAGACAACATGAGAAGGTAGCCTCAGTAGGAGCTAGCAACTAATGAGATGTTGGAGATGAGCTAGACTGAAGTTGATGATGGTTCCTAGGTTGCAAACATGGGTGACCAGAAGATTGGTGGTGCTCTTGAGAGAAGATTTTCAAAGTTCAAGAGATGTTTGGATGATTTTTAGGGGAAAAGACAGTGAGTTTTGGTTTGAACATAATTGAATTCGATGTTTCTATGGGACATCAAATTGGAAAGAAGTGTAGCAGGAAAATAGATGTGCGGGACTGAAGCCAAAGGGAGAGATGAGCACTAGATGTAGATTTAAGAGTCATCAGTACAGAGAGGTTAGTTGAGTTCGTTGGTCCTATTGGAATTACTAAGAAGTAATGTAGAGAAAGAATAAAGGACTGAGAATTGAACTCTGGAGAACAGCCACATATAGGAGGACAGGATCTCAATGATGAACCTACAAAGGAGACCAAGAGAAGTTTTAGAATAGCTTCCGTGGGCTGGAAGATGGTATCAGTCCACAAGAATTGGCAGTATAGCAATGATGGCTAAGTCGAGACTAGATATAGTATGAATTTTTAACAAACCTTTGTCATCATAGTTATGTGACTTTCTGCTTGTAGGGTTTCTCAGTGAACAATAGTGGAAAAGATAGATGGTTGGGAGTAAGCCAAGATTGGGTCTGGAAGCATGTGAGTGGTTGCTGGACAGTGGTGTAAAGAATTTAAGGATTTGGTCAACTACCTCCCCCATTCCATTCATCCTGATCTGTTTTTGTACAGTTTCTAGTTACTTACCATCTTGATTCTCTTCCTTTGGACATACTGTAATTTCTCAATGTACCTCCTAAAATATGAAATGTAAAGCAGATATTTGAGAAGTGGTCTGACTGGGATAGTGGGAAATCTCTTGTATCCCTTGTTTTGGACACTTCTGTATCTATTAATGAAACCTAAGGTTGTATTAGTGTTTTTTAGGCGTTGCTTTTGCTCATGACGCTCTGCTGGAAATACCTTCCTCTTGTTCATCTATCTTTCTAAAATCTTGGGCATTGTTGACCACATTTTTCTTCTGGATGTCCTCTTTAGGTCTTCACCTGTTTCTAGTCTTTCCTTTGTGACTGCTACATTTTAGACTCCTTTGCTAAATTTTCCAAATCTTGCCCTCTACCCGTGGATGTTGCCTAAGGCTGTTTCTTCAGCAATCTTCTCTTTTTCCTCTTTGCCAAGAAAAGGTTTCAGGTCCAGCATGAATACAGCAGAAGTTGTGCAAAGAGCAAGAATAGGAACCATCTGGCAGCTCTATTGCTTCAGTTCTAGAGCTAGGTATTACATTGAGAGAAGCCTGAAAAGAGGACCTACGCCTAGTGGTGGTCCTAAGCTAGTGTGCTGGGCAAGAATCAGGAACACAAGTCAGAACACTGCGACTCTTCTTTGGAGTTAGGGTCTCACTTTCAACTCTCAGTGTGGTCTAAAGCCTGATCTTGAATAACCAGGTTAAGGAGCTTAGATTAAGAGGGAACCTGCTGTTCTGTCTCTCTGAGTCATTATAGCCTACCAGCTACCTTTAGCTGCCCTGGGCCTAGCAGCAATCTACTAGACCTCCAACCATTGGCAAGCCCTCAATTGTACTGTGAAACTCTTGCGTGAATTAAGAGTTTACAAAGCTCCAGGAGGTCAAAGATCAGACTTCATCGTAATCAGGCAGTGTTGAGCACACTGAAGCTTTGCAGGTCCACAACCTGAACCACTCCTGAGATTTTTGAACAGCATAGCACCCAGTATCCAGGAAAAAATTCCCTGCAAAAGATAATACAAAACAAGACCAAGCAAGACCCAGATATGTTAGGCTGGCCCTAACACAAATTCCAGGTTTAGGAAGTAAGACAGGAAGAATGAATAAATAAAAAATAATCCCCCAATAAATGGAGGGACATCTAAGATATAAAACCAGAAAAAGAGAATGATTCCAAAACATCTACAAGCAAAGCATTAAAGAAAAGTACAATTTAAATTTTAAAAGTTTAACTAGAATTCTTGGAAGAAATTAAGTAAAAGTTGAAAAGGGATTTTATTATTATGATGAGACTACTAGAGTAAAGAATTGGGAAAGCATTGGTGATAGAGGAAACACCCGGAGAGAGAATTAACAGTTTAGCTCAAGAGATACAAAAATGTACCTAAATAACATAACTCCTTGAAAATTAGAATGGACCAAATGAAAATCAATTTCTGTGGGAGAAGACGAGAAATATTAAGACAAATCAAAACACTAAAAAATTCAAATGGATTGGTAAAAGTGGGATAGAAAACACAACGGTGTTGAGTGAAGATAAACGTCAGACTTAACGCAGGACCAAAGTGGAATGGGGAGAGTAGAGCCGGGAGACCAATAGGGTACTTTGAAGGAGGGATTAGTAATAAGTGCCACAAACTAATCTGGGAGGGTGGGTCACAAATAGGGGTTTAAAAGGAAAGAAAATGTAACTGCCTATAACTGGGATCTGGGTGAGAAAAAGAGGAAAGGAGAGCAGAACTTATTTGCATCAGCATCTCTGCACTGGTGTAGAGCAAAATGTTTGCTCAGTATCCTCTTCTTTGTAAACAGGGGTGGCAAGCAAAGAAAGTCACAAATAAACCAATCTGACTAAAATGCAAAGGAAGGCAGGTAACTACGAAAAATATTAATATCAAACTTCTCCAATCAGACCCTCATTTTCAGTATATGTAAAGAACAAACTAAGATTTATATTAGAGCCATTCCCTACTTGATAAATTGTCAAAGAGCACAAATAGGAAAGTTTTAAAGGAAGAAATCCAAGCTAACAATAATATGAAAAGTTTTTTCAGATTGCTAATAATTAGAGAAATAAAGCAACTTTGAGCTTCTACCTCATATCCATAAAATGGGCAGAATTTACAAAAACGGGAAATGATAAATGTTAAAAGGACTGTGAGAAAATAGTCACATCAGTGCATTCTTGGTGAAATTGTCTATTCTGGAAAACTATTTGGGAACTATATCCTCAAAGTTCCTAAACTGTGCATACTCTTTGACCAGTAGTACCAGTACTAGGCTTATATGCTCATGAAAGAAAGGAAGATATCACTGGAATTTGAGGGAGTGTCCATCAATTAGTGGATGACTGAGCAAATTATTGTATATTATTATGAAGTTAGAAATAATAGAAGGGATAAGTTCAGAGAAAACTAGGGAATATTTGCTAGAACGAATGCAATTAAGAGAGCAATGCCCAGAGAACAAATTTATACAGTAACTACAACATTATAAAGACAAAGGAGTTTGATCTGTGCAATGATGAACCATGATCCTGAAGACTCATGAGGAGGCATGCTGTCTAGCTCCTGGCAGAGGGGTGAGAGAAGATGCCCAGTGTAGGAATTTATTTTGCTTGATTGTGCTTATTTAATATAACAGTTTTGTTTTTCTTTTTTCTGTCCAATGTGGAGGAAGTAGAAAAGAGAAAAAAAATTTTTGCTAACTGAAAACAATTTAATTTTTAAAGACAACAGTTCTCAAAATTTTATCTTGCTTTGAAAGGTCTCCAGTCAAGAATAATTATGTCATCTTTTTTTGAGGAACTGTATTGTTATTTAGTCTTATAACAGGTGATTGGGAGGCAGGATTATGCAAAAAGTGATAATCTTTTTACATGTGTAAAAATAACTTGCCCAAAACATTTGACCCGCTCTAGTTGTAACTATATTAATTTAAAATAGCAACTTGGTCTTGCATTTTTGCTTTTCTTTTTTCAATACAATACATTTATTAATCTATGATGTCCTAGGTGGTGGGGAAACAGAGTAAAAAGAAAAAATGTCTTTACCTTTACCAAAAAGAGTGTTTTTTATTCCTTGAAAGCTAATTTCTGCAGTTACATTTTTTTGTTTGTTTGTTTGTGCCTTTTTGGAGGGCAGTTGGGGTTAAGTGACTTGCCCAAAGTCATATGGCTAGTAAGTGTGTGAACTGTCTGAGGCCGGCTTTGAACTCAAGTCCTCCTGACTCCAGGGCTGTTGCTCTATTCACTGCACCACCTTGCCCCCTAGCAATTACATTTTTGATATAATATTTTAATTGTTAGTATTTAATTGGAATGGACAAATTAGGGTTTTTTTTAAATGGCATATCAACAATGCATTTTTAATATGTTTTTCTAATTTTATTTCTCTGACTTTATAGATTATATTAATTTATCATATTGTGTTAGATTTTAACCTCCACAAGCATATGAATTCCAAGCTTATGTGGAAAAATTAAAAGCTGCTTTTGGAAGACATTCAAATGATGATTCTGTGGGGTGTTTTGGTTTGTTTTGGTTTGGTTTTTTTTGGTCTGTGACTTTGGGTAGATACATATAACCTTTCTGGGCCTTGGTTTACATTGGTAAAAATGAAGGGATGACACCAAATATCGTAAGTTCCCATCTACCCTCCAGATCAGTGATCATAATTAACATAAAAAATAAACCTGTCATAGTATTGACTTTATGTAAAAAGACAACCATGTTGACCATTTGCATTTTCTTTTTTGTCGTGGGAACTACTTAAAGGAAGAATAAATAACTGAAAAATGACTTATATTCAAGATAAAGATAGCATTCAATAGGTTTTTAAAGTAATTTGAGAATAAACTTTAAATGACAAAAGGATCACTGACATAAAGCAAAATCTTTGTTCCATTGAAGCTAACAGATTGATTTAATTGTGCTGAAAAATTGTAAATGTATTTTAACTCTTGTGCTTAACCTCAGGTCAACTGATAGTCAACTGAAGTTGTGGAATGTTGGGAAACCACACTGTTTGCGATCCTTCAAGGGCCATATAAATGAAAAGAATTTTGTTGGATTGGCTTCCAATGGAGACTACATAGCCTGTGGTAAGTCAAAGTTAAAGCAGTATGGTGAAATAGAATGAAGAGCACATTTTGAATCAGTGTCCCTGGGCTTGAGTCCTTGTTCCTGTGTGCTGCTGCTGGTGGTTGGAAAAATCACTCTCCTTTGGCCTCAGTTTTTCTCATCTTTAAAATGAGGGGGTCAAACTAGACCCTGCTTATGTTCCCTTTTTGTTGTAAATCTGTGATCCTGTGATGACTTTTTTTTTTTTTTGGTGCTGTTCAACACCTGTTTCTATCTTATAAATTGGCTGCTAAGGGTACTATCTATCTTCTATCAGTATTTATCAATGTGTTTATCATCTATCTATTTATCCTTTATATCTGTCTCAATCATCTGTCCCTGTCTAATCTCCATGCATCTCTAGATACATACAACTGTATGTGCATGCAGACATACATTCATATATACATGTATACATACATATACACACGTATATAAGTATATATGTTCTGAAGGTAACATGGACCAGATTTAATTTCTTTGGTATTTTCCCACGTCACTTAGTATAGTACTTTATACTTATCTTTAGGAATCATCTTAAGTTAAGTACATACTGTGAATCTATTCCTTGTAATATGTGTGTTAGCATCATATATAGTCTACCTGCCCCACTATCAAATAGACAAATTATGAGAAAATATTAACTTACCTTACTGAATTGTTTCATGTTTATATCTATATTAGATATCTGAATATGGTCATACTGACATTTTTTTCTGTATGAGATGATCCCTCCAAGAGCATGTTTCAGATAATTAAAGCACCTTTTAAAGGATAAATTTTTTAAAACTACTTTAACAGAAATTTTTCTAAAATACATATTCTCCTGCCATTTTTCTTTCTAATTAAAAAATTATTGATGACTTTTTTTCACATCAGTTTCATTTCCAGATATTTTTGTTTTCCTCTTCCCTATCTCTCAGGCTGTTTCTTCTAACAGTTTTTTAAAAATAGGCAAAAAATAGGTCAGCAAAATTAACTTACCATTGCCTACATGTGATAGTATATGCAATATTATATAGCCATAATCCTCTGCCTTTACAAAAAGGAGGTACATTTTCTTAGCTCTTCTTTGATTCCAGTCTTGACCATTACAAATGCACAATGTTCCATTTTATTAATTGTTTACATTGTTGTAGTTACTTTGTATATTGTGTATTAAGTTTGCTTATTTGAATCTGTGTCAATTCATGTAAGTCTTTCTGTGATTCTCTATATTCTGAATTCTTTGTGTTCATTTTTTTTCTGCAGTACATTTATATTCCATTCCAATGATGTACCACATTTTATTTAACCATTCCCCAGTCAATATGTGTCACTCTTAGAAATTCATAAAAGTAATCTCATGTGATAAGAATCACTCTGTGTTTAGAGTCAGGAGTTCCCACCCTACCCTCTGCCCTTACTGCGACAACTCTCCCCACGTAAGGCCAGTTTATCCTATTTCTAGTTCTTTGTTCCCCTCTTCCCACCTTACTCTGGGTCCTGATGCCCTCAGACACTTACTCATTAACCTCCACTAGAGTTGGATGTAGTCACAGAATCACAGAATTTGGGAGTTGGAAGGGATCTGAACAACCATCTAGTCCAGTTCATACAGAAAAGGAATCCCCTTTTACATGCCCAAAGAGAGTAATCATACAGCTTCTGCTTCAAGACCTCCAGCATAAGGGGAACCTACCACCTCTAGATGTCTGCCATTCTACTTTTGGATGGCTCTAATTGTTGGATGTTTTTTTTTTTAAATGTCGATTCTAAATTTGCCTCTTTGCAATTTCCACTTATTGCTTGCAATTTCTCCCTGGGGGGGCAAATAGGACAAATCTAATCCTTCCTTCACATGAGTTTTTTAAATACTTGAAAACATCTATCACGTGTCCCCCCAAGTCTTCTTTTCTCCAGGTTAAATATGCCCAATTCCTTTAAGGAATCATATGTGATGGTCTCAAAGCCCTTCACCATCATGTTTGCTCTCCTTTAAATACCGTCCAATTATTAATGTCCTTCAAAACTCTGGCTTCCAGAGTTAAATACGATATTCCAAATGATACCTAACAAGGGCAAAGTACAATGGGATCATCTTCTCATACCTGTAATATACTTCCCTCATGATGCAATTCACAATCACATTAACTTTTTTTAGTCACTACCTTATAGTACTGATTCATCAAGCTCACAAAGCCCATAGTTCTTTTCCAGAAAAATTGTCATCTGTCCTTGCTTCCCTGTCTTATACTTGTGAAATTGAATTTTTGTAACCAAAAGCAAGACTTTATGTTTATCCCTTTTTAATTTCATCTAATTAGATTTATCCCAGTGTTTTAGCTTATCATCATCCTTATGGATCCTAACTCTGTCACTCACTGTGTTTGTTAGCTGTTCCTCAGAGTTCTGTGTAAATTAAAATAGACCATCTCTGCCTCTATCCATTTTCAGTACAAATGTTAAGCATCACAGATCCATAGGGTACTCTACTGTAGAGCTCTTGCCATATTAAATTATTTTCTAATCTATATCATTTTACCTTCTCTACAAAAATAATGTTAAATATTTCATTGAGAATTTTGTGAAAATCTAATCCGGTTTAAAAAAGGAAAGGAAGTTAGGTCAGTATGACTTTCTCTTGATTAAACTGTGCTGACTCTTTATCATTACTGCTTTCCATTCTATATGTTTCACGACTATGTCCCTAATGATCCATTCTAGAATTTTCTGAAGAATTGACATCAAATCACTTGAAGAATTCAGATTCTCTTCCTTATATGTTTCCTTCTCCAATCTTGTGATCCTCTCCCATTTTCCATGATCTTTCACATTATCACTGACAATGGCTCAGCATTTAAATCTCTCAGTTCTCTCAGAATCTGAGCATTTAATTCATCTGAGCCAGATGATTTGAATTCATTATCAGCAGATTCAGTCATACTTTACTCTCTCCTTACTTGTCTTACATATTAGTTCCCTGTTAGTCACTTTTTTTTGTTATTTCTAATACATAGGTCATACTACTTTGCAGAGAAACTGGAAACACTGTTGTTGGTTATCATAATCCATCAATCCCAAGCAAATATCTTACCCCTTCTTTGATCCTCCTTTTTCTCTCAGTTCCACTTGAAACAAAATTTATGCCTTATCCTTATTTCCCTTTCCAGCCTCAGCTTATTTTGAACTTTTAATATTCCTCACAGTAATTTTATAAGTATCATTCCACAGCCTTATATTCATTCTGGCCTTCTTGCTGTGCCTGGAGATGGATGTCTCCATCTCTGGACTCCAGACGTGTTCTCTGGCTGCCTTCCATATTCTTTCTCATCTCTTCTGACTATTGACCTCCCTGGCTTCCTTTCAGTCCCAGCTAAAATCCCACCTTTTACTAGAAAGCCTTCCCTTTTGTTGTTCAGTCATTTCAGTTTTGTCCAACATTACTTCATGGGTTCAAATCTGGTCTCAGATACTTCTTAGCTGTGTGACCCAAGTCACATGACCCTATTTGCCTCAGTTTCCTAATTTGTAAAATGAGCTGGAGAAGGAAAAGGCATACCACCCCAGTATCTTTGCCAAGAAAACCCCCGGGGGGGGTCACAAATAGTTGAACATGACTGAAATGACTGAACAACAATCTGTAAATTCTTTTCAGGAAAATCCATTAGAATGTCCCCTGTCTTTTAATCTCTCACCTACTATTTTAGGTTTATGTAGGTGATTCCAAGAAATAGAGAGATGAAGTAGCGTTTTCTTTGCATTCTCCAGCATTTGCCAGTCAGTGGTCTCTAAATGGTTAAATGGTAAAACTTATCCTCACACCACTTAAAACATGAATTTAAAATCCAACATAAAAATCAAATATTTCTGGTAAGTTTTATTGAAGGCTATGAGTTGTTCCAGTAATGAATTGTATCACTAACTCTAATGGACATTGAGTGCTAAGAGTAGGAATACTGCTGATAGTCCTGTTAGGGCCAGATGGAATGCAGACTCTTCCCTATTTACAGATGTTTTTGTACTCCTATGCCAACTTTCTTCATGCAGATACAGGTACAAGAATCCATGTGAGAGTTACAGATTGAGTCTTAGGCAGCTTTGCAATAGGAGGCAAGATTGGTCGTACTAATATAATGAAAAAGATTTACTTCTGACAGTCTCCTATTCTGCAAATGCTTTTAAGATTTAAGAGTTCTAATTGGTCATCTGGCTTGTGCCTGTGCTGGGAGGACAGTCCTTTTTTGGAGTGCTAATTGCCCAGGGCACATAAAAGTAGCCTTTTGCACACTCTAGATATCAGCCTCAGGAAATATTCAAGACTCAGCAACCTTAAATGTAAGTACCTATGAATGGGAAGAACTTTTAATGGACTGGTTCTCATAATTAACCTCAGGATGATATGCAATTAACAATATTGGGAAGTGGTGGGTTTCTTAGGATGAGCATTCTTCTCAGCAAGAATAATAATGAGTAAATTGAGAATGACCTTGACAGAAGCTGCTTTTATCTTTATGGTGAGAGTGCTGGGTGTCAATACTTTTTCAGAAATTAAAAGAAACCGATGCACTTTTGCCAAATTTTTGAGGCTACAAGAGGCTATACTTCAAAGAAACTGTCAACTTCACATGCAGCAAAACAAGTTACAGTAAAGTATACCTAAAATAACTGTTTCTTCTGCTTGGGAATGGAATCTTTCCAAACCACTATGACACTTGTAGTGTCAGCCTCTCCTACAAATAGAAGCTTTTTTTCTTCCATTAATACCACAAGGCATTGATGGATTAATGTTCTTTATGAGCATTTTCCCCTTTTCCCTTTCCAAACAAGATCCCCCTTCTATTCCTTCCATTTCAGTTTTTCTCCTCCATTGCTTCCATACTATTCTCCCACGGCTCCCCTCTGTATTTTATCTCTTTTGAGAGACTAAAGAAATTATTCACCCATCACTTTTCTCGATGGAAGTTTATCTCCAACTCCGCTATATATTTTACCTCCCTTTTCCCATTCTCCCAGAGAGGATGTTGATTTTCTCAGGTTCAGGAGACTTAATCTGTGGAGTACTGATTCTGCTCTGCGTCTCCTTATTCTTTAGATTCCCTTCAAGACTTTAACTCTTAGATCTTTTTTGTCCTTTGATGATTCTCTCCCCCCCCCTTATTCCTCACTAATATTGTTTTCAGAAAAAAATAATTTAATTACTTAGTCTTTTCTTTGATAATGATACTTTCCATCTTCCACGAGGTCCTCTTGTTGGTGATGTTTCCTGGACTAATGTTCTGCCTGCGCCTTTTTTGTTTTTTGTTTGTTTTTGTTGTTATTTTTATAGAAATAGCATTGTTATTGAAGGTCAGAATTTTACATTGATGATTGCGTGCAGTTTTTCAGGATATTATTATGAGCTAAAACCCTAGCTTCCTTGCCTCTTCAAATATATTACTTCAGTCTTTTTTCCTGTTTCTCATAACCACAGAGTGATGCTTGGCGTTTGAGTTTATTGTTCCTTCGTAGCTGCAGGTTCTTATGGCTAAGCTCTGGGTATTATAATTGTGATATCGCCTGCCATCTGGTATCCACTGTTTTTCTGTATGTACCATATTCTGTTTTCTTTTCTGGGAGAGGTATGATCATTAAATTATTTGTTGGTGATAAAGTTGAGGTGAGTCTGTTTACCTTTGGTAGAATTGGTGTTAACATTGTTTTGTTTTGTTTCTCTCCTGTTCTCTTCTCTCTTTTTGTGTGCTAAGCTGAATAAATGTCTCAAAACTTCTACTTCTTTGAATAAAATATCCAGTGTATGTCCTAAGTTTTATATTCTGTTTGTATTTTTCAATTTTTCATTGAAAGTATTGATTCCCAGTCTTTTAAGTTTGTTTCTCTTTTGAATTATTCCAGTTTATTGCTATTATTCTGTGATCTCTGTGGAGGTCTGTAGAATTGTTTTTGGTCAGGGAATACGTTCATTCTCTTTCATGATATACTTTTCCATGATTTTGACCTTTGAGTTTTTACTTAATTCTTCTGCCTCTATAAGCCATTTTCTTAGCTTATTTATGAGCTAGCTTTTTACTTGAGCCTCAGCATTTTGTTCTTTACACTTTTCTCCCCTCTTCCCAGTGAGTTGTCTGTGTTTTTCTCCCATACTCCTTGACCCCTCTACTTTGTGTTTCAGAGAGAGAATACTGACCCCAGCTGCTTTTCTTGTCTTTTTTCCTTGGGTAGAAGCCACTACTGTATTTCCCCATTAATATATTTTTCTGTACTATCTTTCCTCTGCTAGTTGCTTTCCTTTTCTTTTGGTCAGCTGAGCAAAATTGTTCTCCATTGCTTTTAGTGGTGTGAAGGGGTTTTCAGACTGAGTTACTCATAGGAGGGCATGAGACAGGGACCCTCATAGTCAACCTCAAAGCACAACCCTGCAGGGTTGTTTTTACTTACATGTGTTTGATGTGCAGAATGAGTTATTTTATTGGGACAGTGAGTGGGAGAAACTTGTTATGCATTTAAGACCCCCAGTGTCACTTCATGACGGTATTCTGTCCTGTGGTATTTCTGTCATCTTGTCTTGTGGATTTAGCTTTACTTATTCTTTATTTGGCTCATAATTCCTTTATATTATTGTTTTGATATGGAATAGGCAGATAGAGAAGTTCATAAATCTTCTTTGCCATCTGAAGCATAGTTACCTAAAAAAATACTTTTAGCTTTTTATTGATTAAGATCATCCTTGATTAGTTGTTGGGTATGTAGACTGTTTAACTTTGGATTATTGAGTCCAGGCTCCTGTGGGGTTTTTTTT
>CM053584.1:57091896-57126137 GCA_028627135.1 Pseudochirops cupreus | reverse complement strand
CTCCTAGCCGAGCTGACTTTAGTGGGAAGTATCTTTGTGTGCGTTTTGGAGTTCCAGGATTGGTTTAGAGTCCTATTTTATGGGTATTTTGGGGTGGCTATGTGAGAGCTGCAATGTGGTGCTGCTGCTACGCCGCCATCTTGGCTCCACACCTGGGGTTTTTTTTTAATTCCTTGTACTATAGATTTTTTGTTTTCCCTCATTGTCAGTTACAATTATTTCATTTCTCTTGATACATATAGCAGTTAATCTCTTTAATATTTTCAACATCTCTCACCTAATTCACTGCTACTAATCCACTGTCCTAGGAAACTAGAGCAAATACAACCTTGTTTCTGAAATATTTGTATAGCCATGGTTCTTTAAAATTATATGTAAAATCATGAAATAAGGTCTTGAGAGAAAACTAGGAGACTTCTGTAAAGTTCATATACTTTATTGCACATAAAATATAATCAGTATATTTTTCACAGAACAATTGGGTATGTTGGGCTCTTACAGAATTGGAATTTATCCTCTTAGTAACATCCAGAGGAAAACAAAACCATTTTGAAGCTTGGCTAGCTGAGCTTTGATCCTAAGATAGTCCTGCATAATATCTTCCTCATAAATTCTCTATTTCTTATTTAACTTATAGTCATTTTTGTTTCAAGGACCCCACAGAACATCTATAAAATGATTTTTTTGGCTAGCAGGTCTCTGAGATCCCTTCCAGGTGGCTAGTAGTAGTTAACCATTGTCTAAACTACAACACTTCTTAAACTGTGCGTCTCAACCGTATATTGGGTTGTGAGTGGAAAAAGTGTAAGAATCCCTTGTCTAAAGGAATCATTCCCTACATTAAGGGGTTTTGCTTCAAAATCTACCACTTGCTATTGCGCTATTTGGCATTTTGCTTAACTGTTTTCAAGAACCATACTTTGTGAAGCACCTGGGAAGTGTCTGCCATATTAAAATAAAATACATCAGCTGTAAATAGGTTTTAAAAAATCAGTGTTATCTGCCTGCATGTTATCCTTAAAAGGTCAAAGAATGCAGTTCAACAAATTTTAAGTAAAATGAGAAGAATGGACTTAACTAATCTGTTGAAATGATCTCATATTCCCTCTTCCACTTCCTATAGCCAAAAAATAGCCAAGTCTCAATTCTGTCTCTATAGCATCTTCTACATTCAACCTCTTTTTTTCCTCTCATATCATTACCATCCTCTTTCCGGCTGTCATCACTTCTTCATTGGACTATTATATCAGACTTCCTAATTGATCGTCTTGCCTCAAGTCTTTCTCCTCTCCAGCTTATGCTCCATAGAGCTTCTAAAGTAATATACCTAAAACACGAGTCAGACCCATGTCATTTCTATGCTTAGAAGTCTCTTCCACTGGCTCATTATTGCCTCTGAAAATGTACACTCCTAGTTAAGTATTTTTAAAGCCTTTCACAGATTGGCTTTATCCTGCCTTCCCAAACCTGTTACATGTTACTCCTTTTCACATACTTTCTAGTCAGAGTTTGTGCAGGTAATGACTGTTTATTAAGAGTTCTCCCATTCTAAAAATTGTTTGTGCTTTTATTTCCAGGAAGTGAAAATAATTCCCTGTACTTGTACTACAAGGGCCTTTCAAAAACGTTGCTGACTTTTAAGTTCGATACAGTCAAAAGTGTCTTAGACAAGGACCGGAAAGAGGATGACACGAATGAATTCGTTAGTGCTGTTTGTTGGAGGGCACTGCCAGATGGGGTAAGTTTCAGGTCATGTTTTAGTTGAACTGTTTCCCACATAACTATTTAAAATATTAAGTTAAAGATACATTTGGAGGATTAACACAGTTTTCATTATTGTCTAATTATACACAGTGTTACATTGGTATAAAACACAAAATTTTTAATGTTACTTTATTCAGTACTGTGATGAAATTGACGCTTATAACGATTTTTTAATGTAGGAAACAAAAAGGAAAAAATTTCTAAATTCAGTACTCTGTTAATGTAGAATTATTCCCTACAAAATATGTGGTTACTAGGTTAAATATCTTCATATTTTATTTGATTTCTCAGCAGTAAACTATATTTTTTCCAGACTAAAGCTAAAGAACTGAGAGTAATTCCAAAGAGCCCATCTAATTTGTTATCTTGTCTTTCCAACAGTCAAGATTAAACAGATTTTTGCCTCTTTCTTGAAGCTATGTTTGTGAAGGAGTATTCTCATCTCTTATAGTCACCCATTTTGCAATCTAGACTTTTCCTTCATCATTTTTTGCCTAAATATTTGCCTTGTCTTCTTCTCTTGACATATTTGGCCACTTTTCATCATTATTTCCATTCGATATAATCTTTGAGGAAAGTGGTTTATGCACAATTTTATTTTTGTATTAAGAATTACATTTTTGTTGTTTGATTCATTTCAGTCATGTCTGACTCTCTCTTACCCCATTTGGAGTTTTCTTGGCAAGATAGGGAAGTGGTTTACCATTTCCTTCTTCAGCTTATTTTTCAGACAAGTAACTGAGGTATCCCGGGTTAGGTGACTTGCCCAGGGTCACACAGCTACTAAGATGTGAATTTGGTTCCTCCTGACTCTAGGGCTATTGCTCTATCCACTGTGCCACCTAGCTGCTCCAAGAATTATGTTATCTAGCTTAAAATTTATTGGTTCATTTCACTGACATTACCAGTGTATATATTTACATTTTCTTCTATCATCATGCTATTTGCATTATAAAATTTTATTTCTTGCCCCAGAATTGTTTTGATTTTTGTTTTTGTTCAGTGGGGGAACTGATATGGTATTTCAGTCTGTCTTAGATTATTTTGTCAAAATTGAAAATACCATGTATTAAATGTTTTGCCAGCGTCAATAGCTCTCTTTAGAACAAAAGCATTTTTATCAGGTCTCAACAAAATCAATCAAGGGACTTACTAATAAAATGCAACTTAGGTTTTTCTGTTTTTGTTTTGGATTTTATGTGTTTGAGAGAAATATGAAATAGCCTATTTAAAAATAAGGAATAAGAAACCCAAAGTTTTGCAGCAACAACAACAAAATCCTTTTGTATTTCTGAGATCCATGATTCCCTTGGTATGGTTAGTTCTTGTACCAGGGCAGATCTCTCCCCTTCTGTAACCTGGTAGAAAATCTTCAAGATTTGCTGTAGTTGAAAAATTCATGTCACCATAGGCAGTGCAATAGAACCTTTGCTCTGGACTCCTTGAATAGTAATAGATCTGTAGTCTCTTGTTATGCCTGCATTTTAAACTTGTCTAGCTTCTTAGCTAGCTAGAGTTAGCATTCTGTTATTTGTGGTATAGTGGGTAGAATGCTGCACATAGAGACAAGAAGACTCATCTTTTTAAGTTCAAATCTGGCCTCAGTTGCCTACTAGCTGTGTGATACTGGGCAAGTCACAAAACCTTGTTTACCTTAGTTTCCTCATTTGTAAAATGAGCTAGAGAAGGAAATGGCAGACCATTCTAGTGTCTTTGTCAGGCAAACTCAGAGAGTTGCCAAGGGTCGTGAAAGAGGTGGACATGACTGAAAAATGACTGAACTACAACACAGTAGTTGGAAAACCCAGTGTCTAGCCCAAGCCGTGATGAAACACTGAGACTAGACTTTGATGGAGGAAACAGAAGACAGCTACTTCCAGAAAGGTGTCTATCTTATAAACTAGAGAATAGGCTACAAGGTAGACATCTCCCAGCTGTCACTTGTAACACTTTTGTAGATAACATGTTGCTCTATTCATTACTGAAACTTTAAAAGCAAGTGAACATCTTCTTTTGGTACTTTCTCTGTTAGTTCTTGGGTCATGACCCAGATTCAGCCCATAGACTAGAAGTTCCCCACCTGCACTTTATAAGAAGAGCTAGATATATTTGATATTATTCCTTCTCACAATCTCTAAGAGTGAATAATAGATTCCTAACAAAGCAACATCAGATAGCCATCATCATTGCCAGATTGTTTATTACCTCATTCTTCTAACCTAATTCCAGAAAGTTAAGAAAATTTATGACTGTGTTTCTTTCCCACCTCTACTTACCACACAATCCCTTTCTTTTATTGGTAAGCCCACGTTCATTTTGGATATCATATGACTTTGTTCTTCTTCAAATGATTGAAACAAAAATATAGAAAAGGATTTCTGTTTATGGTTATAGATTTTTTTTTTCTTAATAATAGAGTAAAATTATTTTATTTGGGAGTGAAATTATGTTTAGTAGATAGCAGTTGTTTTCTGTACTTGATCATTTAAAAAAAATTACAACAAATATATTTCATTCTAACTCTTCTTTTTTTAGAAATACAGGTTCAGTAACATTTATGAATTATCTTAAAATACTATAATACAGTTAGTTTGTATAAGTAAATAATTCTAAGTTTTTGGATATATTTTTAAAGATTTTTCTTTGCTGCTTTACCTCACAAAGCCGTATTGGGCATAGACCCCAATTGTGTTTTTCCCATTATCAAAAAAATTCTTATTCCTCCTTTTAATCATTTTAGTTTTCATTAACTGCTCCTGCTCACCTCTTCTTCTATGGATAAGAATTCCAGATATTCTAATTATATGGTGACAACTGTCCCTTTGCATATAAGTTTTATATTAAATTTAAGTGATCCCTATAAGAAACACATCAAATACGTATTTTATTCTTATATATTTTGAGAGGAATTGTCATCATACAATCATTACCATTATGAAATTTCAGCATTCAGAAATCATCTAGTCTAAAAAGAAATCTCTTCTATATATTCCTGTTCAGGCTCAAAAAATAGGTAACATCCTCAACTCCTCACTCTCACCCCCCAAATTCAATCTGTTAACAAGTCTTTTTGATGCTACCTTTGCAATATATCTCATATATGACCCTTTCTCTCCTCTAATACTTGGCAGCTGTATGGAGGATAGATTAGAGTGGGGAGAAGTTTGAGACAAAGAGTCTAATTAAAAAGTTTTTTTCAGTAAGATAATATTTAAAGAACTTCATAAACCTTAAAGCATTATATAAATGCCAAATGATATTCATGTGAGAAGTAGTGAGGGTATGGACTAAAATAGGATCTGTGTAAGTGAAAAGAAAGGGATGTATCTGAGAGAAGTTGAAGAGAAAAAAAAATGAAGACATAGCTAATAAGATATATCAAGTGAGCAAGAATGAGGAATTAAGTATGGAACCAAAATTAGATACCTAGATGACTGGAAAAATGGTGTGGACCTCTCCAATATTAGGGAAGTTCCAATTAGTGCTACGTATAGGGGAAGGGATTTGGAGAAGATAATGAGTTCTGTTTTGGACATGCTGACTTGGAGATATCTGTGAGATATCTAGTAGTTGGTGATACAGGACTGCAGGTTTGGAAGAATACTAGGAATGCATATATAGATCTGAGAATTATCTTCATAGAGTTGATCATTGAAAACTATATGAACTGGTGATGAGATCACCAGACAAAGAAGAAGAGAGAACATAGGCCAAGAACAGAGTTTTAAAGGATACCCAAAATGAGAGTGTGTGACATGAATGAAGATCTTCAGAAGACACTGAAAAGGTGCTGCCAGACATGTAGAAGAACAACCAACAAAGAACAATGCCATGAAAACACAAAGAGGAGAGGGTATATCTAAGAGAGCAATGTCAAATACAGAGAGGTTATGAAGGATGCCAGTTGAGAAATTGCCAATAATAAATGTGACAATTTAGAAATCATTGTTAACATTTGAGAGGGCATTTTCAATTGAATTATAAAGTTGGAAAAGAGTTTAGGAGAGAGTTGGGAGTGAAGGAAATGGAAACCTCAAGAGTAGAAGACTTTTTCAGTTTATAACGTGAGAGAATGTTTCTCAACTAATAAAAGATCAAAGTGTAACAATTACAATAAAGATAGACTGAGACACAAAGTTTGAACAGTTTATTAGTAAAGTATGAATTTACCATTAAATAAGATCTCAGCTTCCTTGGGAAAGATAAGACCCTGAATGAGAGGGACAACTCTCTTTTATAGTTTTGGGTATTACAAAACAAAGAACGAAACTTTTAAGTACGGAACAAGTTATAATTGGTTAAAAGAGTTTGTTATCATGAATAGCAAAATCAGTATGATTGGTTACAGAACTGAGGTGTGGGGGAATGATATGATTGGTTGAAAATTAGGAATGAAGAGCTCGCAACAACCCCATCCTTCCCTCCTGGGACTAAGAAATGTTAATTGTTAGACTCCACCTACAAAGTTCAGACTTCTATGGATAACGAATCAGACATCCTTGAATGATAACTTGGTGGTGTAAAGGTACTAGAGCAGATTCCCTACTGTCCATCTGCATCCCTCAGGGACAACAGATTTCCTTGACGTAAGAGCAGAACTGGATTTCTAAACTTAACTCATTAGAGGCCATCTTACTTTCTGAACTAAGTTCAAAGACAAAGAACAATGACTTAGACTTTTATGGGACAAAATATAAAAGATGATAGAGAATCTATCTGATTATTTCAAAAAGATACAGATAGGTAGGTTTCTGAGAAAGAAATCAAAGCCATATGAAATAGCTATATGTAAAAATGCTAACAAAATGCTAATAATCAGCAAAAAATTAAAGCAGTTCTGAGGTCCCACTCACATTCATTAGATTGGTAAAATTGACAAAAAGGGAGAGTTACACGTGGTCCAGTGACTGTGGACAAACAGACACAAAGAGATCGCCAAAGGGATGAAAGAAAAAAGAAAAGGACCCACCTGTACAAAAATATTTATAACAACTCTCTATATGATGGCAAAGAATTGGAAACTAAGGATTAGGTGCCCATGAATTGGGAATTAGATGAACAAAATAATGAAAAATGAATGTACTAGGCTATTATTATGCTATTATAATAAATAACAAAATGGACAGTTTCAGAATAACCTGAAGTAAGGTGATCAAAACCAGAATAATTAATCTAGCAGTGACAATGTAACAGCAAACAATTCTGAAAGATTTAAGAATTCTGATAAATTCAGTGACCAACCTAGGTTCCAGAGGACAAATGATGAAGCATACTACTCGCCTCCTGATGGAGAGTGATGGATTCAGAATGCAGAATGTGGCAGATATGTTTTAGACATGGCCAAGAAATGTTTTTTTCCCTGACTACATATATTATATGAGCTAGGTATTTCTTTTCCTTTTCTCCCCCCTCCCAATGGAGGGAGGAAGTGAAAAGGAAAGGAAATAGGTTTTTGTTCACTGAAAATATATAAAATTAACTTCAGAAAGAAATTGAACAGGACAGCACAAAGGTTATGAAGTACAAACCAGGGTAGCCTCTTTAAAGCATTAACAATCCAAGGAATGGATTTTGCGGTATTATCTCAGAAAAGAGTAAGAAAAGGAATAGAATAAAAACAGAATTTTGGATAAAGGAGCTTTATATCTTAATGTTACTTGAAATTAAGAGAATAGATTAGATGCCAGGGAGGAAGTTTCTGAGAGGATTCCCTAGAACATTCTTAATTAACTTGCAAAAAGAAAGAGGAAAACAGATTAAAAAGTTACAAAGAAAACTCTAAAGAATTTTGGATCAGGCAGTGCAATAGGAAGCAAAAGAGGAATTCATGTGAGGAGACTTTGATATTCTTAAATGGATTGGATGGATTAAATTCCCTAATAAAATAAGAACAGAGAAATTGATAAAAAACACCCAAAACAGTTTGTTTCATTTAAGAAACATTTAAAACTGATAATCGTAAATTCTAAATGAGGGAGTGGAACAAATATTCTGATGAATTAGGTATTTCTAAAAAAGCAACAGTTGTAATCATGATTTCAGCTAAAGTTACCATGAAAGCTTTTAATGTCATGTCAAAAGAGACAGAGAAGCTGTGAGAGTATTATCAAAGGAAGAAGTATTATCAAAAGAAAAAGACCTATTTAAAACTACCATCAATTTTTCATAGAAAGTAGTAGGGAGTGGGAATTGATTAAAGTAGTCTCTTACAATGGTGCAATATAATGTCATTTCACATTTATCTTTTACCCCATTAAAGATATTGTTTGAAAAGATTTCAGGATTTAATCAATTTTACCAGTAATCTCATAATTATTTGATATGCAGATAATTCTGTTTTGAGGAGATCCAAGGAGAGATTGACCAACAATGATTGTGCCAAAAGTCTCAGTGAATTTTAAAGTTATTAAATCTATTCTTGTATGCCTAATTAGTTTTAAATCATTCAAAATGCAATGAGACTTTTGAGATATCTTGTGCATTGACATGATAGAGAGGGATAAATGCTATACTTAAGTGGGGAGGCATGTTTTATTTAGTTAGAACTAATTTTATGTGTATTTAGTGTATTTTTGTATTGTGATGACTTCTGCTTACACATGCAACTTTGTAGGGAGTAGCACAGCATCCTGGAAAAAGAATCAACAGCAGAGTCAGAAAGACCTGGGGAAATCACTTAAACTCTCAGTTGTCCAAAGCAGTATTCCAAGACTAGAATTATAGAATACTTGCAGATTTGTATTGATGGAGGGAGTTTTCTTTTTGGAATTCCCTGTATAAGTGAAATCACAGTAATTAACCTAAATAAAATACAATCTTATAACTATAGATATTTAAATAATGAATACTTAGACAATGAGAGTTCCATATACATTTTGTTTAAAGGCACCATATGTAATAAAAAAGGTAATATGATTAAATGTATGATTCACCAGATGGCACATCTTAATTTTTTTAAAAGATATGTGAATTACAAAAATACATTGATAATAACAGTAATCATACTGGCTTTAGTAGCCCTTTTTCACATCTGAATAAATCTAATAGGAAAACAAAAAGGAAATTATAGAGCTGAGCAATTTGTTTGAAAAATATGACTCCCCAAAGAGAATATTAAATAATATGTATATCTCTCAGTATCCTTTGGTACTTTTACAAAAATCAATCAGATGCTGGCATATAAAGGAAGCACAAGCAGATTCTTAAAAACAGTAATAAGCATATCATATATAACCATATTGCAATAAAATGGCAATTAATAAAATGAATATAAGCAAGGCATACAGATGTAAATGGAGACTAAAGACTTCTATTAAAAAATTAAATTTCAAAAAACAAATCATAAAAATAATAGCAGATTTTGTTGCCAAAAATGATAATAAAAAGACTTCATGATAAAATTTATGGGATGTGCCTAAAACAATCCCAAGAGAGAAATTTATATCTCTGAAATATATATTAACAAAAATCAAAAAATCAAATGAATGAACTGAGTACATCTAAAAGGTCTAGAAAATACATTAACTTAAAAGAGTAATGAAGAAATCTTGAAAATGACAAGAGAAACCTGAAAATATTAGGAATTTAGAATAGATTTATGTCCCAAGTTACTATGAAATCTAACAAACTTAATGAGCTATTGCCTAACTTGATCAAATAAAAAAGAGAGGAAAATAATATCAGTTTTTGAAAGTGACAACAAACAGAAAGTAGAAGAATATCTGGCAGCTGCTATGCCCAGTTACATGCCAGCAAAGCTGAGAATTCAAATGAAGGAAATGAGAATCTGCAAAAATATAAAATGCCTAAATTAACAAAGTGGAAAATAGAGATCTTAATGCAATTTCAAAAAAAGAAATTGTGCAGTTCATAAAGGATTGTCCAGAAGGCTGGGGAGGAGGGCAAGGATAGTGAATGAAAGGCCCCATGGTGTTGCAAGTCACTTCAAAAAAACAGAGAATAATTCATATCTGTGAAATGAAAATAATTCTTAAATTTAGAGTGAGAAGGCACTCTTTCTTTTGTGAAATAAATATGGCCCTTATATAAACAAATAAGAGACAGAACAGAGAAAGGGAACTACAGACCAATTTATTTAATTGACATTGTTATAAAATTTTAAAACAAAAGTCATGCAGGGGACAATAACAACTATATATATATGTGTATATGTATGTTTGTATATGTGCATGTATATGTGTGCACATGTATATATTATGTTGTGCATGTGTGTTAAAACTGCCCCAAAGAATCTAAACTGTGCATTTCCTTTGGCCTAGTTATTCTACTACTAGATCTAGGTCTATATCCCAAAGAGATCAAAGAAAGAAAAAAATGCCACATAAACAAAAATATTTATAGCATCTCTTTGCTCTAATAAAGAACTGGAAGCTAGAGGAGTACTCATTAGTTGGGAGATCGCTGAAGAAATTATGGTGTATGAATGCAATGGAATATTAATATGCTGTAATGTCATGACTAGAGGAATTTTCTTTTTTAGAGAAACCTAGAAATACTTGTTTGAAATGATGCAGAGTGAAATGAATGGAAGCAGGAGAACACTTTATACATTAATAGTCATATTGTAAAGTTAAATCACTTTCAAAGACTTAAGAACTCTAACTCAGTGACCACCCAAGATAGAAGTCAACTGATGATTAAACAAGCTACTCTTCTCCTGGCAGAGATAGTTGATTGGTCCAGAATGAGACATATACTTTCAGACGGTGAATTTAGGAATTTTTCTTCTTTGGTTTGACCACATATTTGTTTAAAAGGTGGTGTTTTTCTTTTTTTTCCCCTAAGTTGCCTAAGATGGGAAGAGGATGTAGGGAGAAGGAAACTATGGGTAAGGTAGCCAAAATAAAGAAAGTGGATCACCAAAATGTTTTTAAATGCCCAGAAGAGAACATAATGAAGTAAGGAGGAATTGCAGACAAGTTAGATACTTTTGAAAGCCGCATGGTGAATTTATTATATACCTTAAAAATAGCTACACACAGTAGAGATTCACAGTTTGGGAGTCGTCTTTTTTACTAATCTTTGTTATATTCCAAATTTTTTTAGGTGAAAAGAAAACATCTGAAACAAAGAGCTGACATGATTACGTAGAAATGCTAGAAGCTTTCAATGTGCAAATAGAGATATAGTAAGAATGTCCCATTCCTCCCCACTGTTATTTAATATAGGTCTAGAAATACTAGACATTTTAATAAAATTAGAGGGAAGAAGGCATAAACATCAACAAAGATAATACAATTTATCGCTATTTGTAAATGACATAACGAGGTCATCTTAGAGTCTTAGAGGGTAGAAATGATTCAGGGTGCTATAGCAGGTTTAAGGAGAGAAGTGTTTTTTTTTTTTTAATATTAATTTGTTTACTTTTAGTTTACAAGATTCAGTTCCACAATCCCTTGAGTTTCAAATTTTCTCCCCTTCCCTCCCCCCTGCCACCGTTGCAGCATGCAGTCAAATATAGGATCTGCAAATACCTTCACATTAAACATTAGTCAGGTTGTAACAAAGGATTATAACTGATGGAATGAACAGTTGGAAAAAGGAAACAAAACAAAACAAGAAAAAGATAAGAGAGCAGGTAGTTTGCTTCAATCTCTGTTGAAACTCTGTAGTTCTTTCTCTGGATGTGGACATCTCTTTCCATCATGAGTCTTTTGGAGTTGTCTTATAACCTTGCATTTTTGAGAAGAGCCCAGTCTGTCAAAGTTGATTGTCACACTTATGTTATGTCTGTAATTGTGTACAAATTTCTCCTGGTTCTGCTCTTCTCACTCAGTATCAGTTTGTATAAGTCTCTCCAGGTTATTATGAAGTCTGTCTGCTTCTCATTTCTATACCATGATAGTATTCCATTACATTCATATACCACAGCTTGTTTCACCATTCCCGAATTGATGGGCATCCCCTTAATTTCCAATTCTTTGCCACCACAAAAAGAGCTGCTGTGAATATTTTGTACATACAGGGTCTTTTCCCACTTCTGTGATCTCTTTGGGATACAACCCTAGAAGTGGTATTGCTGGGTCAAAGGGTATGCACTTATTTATAGCCCTTTGGGCATAGTTCCAGATTGATCTCCAGAATGGTTAAATCAGTTCACAACTCCACCACAATGCATTAGTGTTCCAATTTTTTCACATCCTCTCCAGCATTTACTCTGCCATCTTGGCTCCTGGATGTTCAGGTAGGTGATTTTTAAACATCCAGGCTGTGGGCTGATAACCCTAGGAGAAGCTGCTGCCCTGAGCCCTTTGCTTTCTGTTTCCTAGCTCTGAACCATCCTCCATCCAGTGTTGGTGAGACACACTCTTACACACTCTTGGGGTGGGTGGATCTGCTGGCCTGGGCTCACTCTGCTGTGCTCTGCTCTCAGGTCTACAGTGGTGCAGCCTCCATGTTTCCCCTGCCCAGACTTACGTGGGCGCTTTCTTGGGCTGGGAATCTGCCATACTCTGTCTCTCAGTGGATTCTGACACTCTAAAATCCATTCACATTCACTTTTTAGAGGTTAATGATGGAATTCATGGAGGAGCTCAGAAAAGTTATTGCTTCTGTTCCAACATGTGGCTCCCAGAAGATTAAAAAAAAAAACTTTTTGTAGGAAAAAACCAAAAGGAGGCATAATAAGAAAACCTATTAAGTAGAAGAAAAAATTACATTGCTATCACTGATAAAAGTCTGATATCCAAAACATATAGTGAATTGTCACAAATCTATAAAGTCAGAGCCAATAGATAAATCAGGGGAATTGAATAATTTTCAAAGGAAGAATTTCATACTATAAATTACCATGTATCATACACTACAGATCACTAATAGAAATATAAATTAGAGCATCTCATAAGTTTCACCTCACATCTTTTGGCAAAGATGACAAAAAACTGATTCCTTTTTGAAAGATCAGTGAAAACACAAGCATGCTACTATATATTGTTAGCGGAGCTGTGAATTGTGCAACATATTTATAACATTTAAGGTACATGCCCAGCAGTGCGATTATTAGGTCAAAGTATGTGAGATGTTTAGTCACTTTTTTTCTTTTTTGCATTTCAAATATATTTTTAAAAAAATCAATTTGGACTCATACAAAAGAAAAATAGTGACTAAACTGTTCATATGCTTTGACCTAACAATCCCATAGGCGCATACCCCAGTTAATTGACATTGGTACTAGAGATACAAAAAAAAAGTAACTCATTGATGGAGACCAACATATACAATTCTGTACACAATAAATACAAAGTAATTAGAGGGGAAAGCTACTAGCAACTTGGGGGATCAAGGAAGGCTTCAATGTAAAAAGTGATGTTTGAGTTGAGTATTAAAGGAAACTAGAGATTCTCAGGGGGAGTGACAACAGAGTGCATTTCATTCATGGGGACACTTGTGCAAAGATGCAGAGTTGGGAAATAAAATAACATGTGTGAGGAACAGCAGGAAAGCTAACTTGGCTAAATTGTAGTAAGTTTGGAAGGAATGGAATAAAGTAATAGGGATGGAAAAGTAGGTTGGAGCTGGGTGTAAAGGACTTTAAATGCTAGACAGAAGAGTTTCTGTTTAACCCCTGTAGTAAAAGAGAGCCACCTAAGTTTATTAAAAATGAGAGTGACATGGTCAGACCTGTGCTTTATTAAAAATCCTGGCAACTGTGTGAAAATGGATTGAAGAAAGGAAAGTTTTTTAAGGAAGTGAGAGCAATTAGGCTGTTTCACTAATCCACATAAGAGGTGGTAATGTCCTAGTGTAAAGTTGGTGGCCAGGTAAATGAGATAGAGTGGGAAAGAAGCTAAAGATATTATGGAGGAAATTTTTTTTATGATTATTACTACCGTGGAGGTAAAAATGGGTCTTAGTGACTGAATAGATATATGGTGTCTTAGAAGCAAGGATAGTTCCCAGGTTGTAAACTTAGAAGGACATACCCTAGGCAGAAAGTGAGGAAGAGAAGAGAGCATAGGATAGAGCTTTATGAGTCACCCAACAGTTACTGAGTGTGGTCTAGAAAAAGAAAAATCCCCCCCCCCCCAAAAGGAGTGATCAGATAAGTTAGAACCAGAAGAGATGAGTTTCTGTCTCTCCCCCTCCCCCTCCCCCTCCCCCTCTTTCTCTCTCCCTCTCTCTCTCCCTCCGTGCCTCTCTCCCTCTCCCTTCCTGTCCCTCCCTCTCTTTCTCTCTCCCTCCGTCTCCTCTCTCTCTCTCTCTCTGACACACACACACACACACACACACACACACACACACACACAATCTAGTAAGAAAAGATTATCCAGGAGAAGAGGGTGACTTGTAGCGTTAATGGCTACAAAGAGGTCAAAAACGATGAGGACTGAGAACAATCCATTATGTTTGGCAATTCAGAGATCATTAGAGATTTAACAGAGAGTAGTTTTACTTGATTGCAAAGGGTTTCGAATCTAATGAGAAGAGAAGAAGTAGAAGCAGCTAGTGTAGGGGGCTTTCTCAAAGAGATTAGCCAAGATAGGGAGGAGAGAGACTTCATTGACACAAGAATATTTGGAATAGCTGTTTTGGAAGGTGTAATAGTGAATCATTTGCACTCGTCTTCTATTTATCTTTTGGTGTGTACCCTAAGAAGTCATGTTCTTCTTTGCATATAGCTCCCATTTTTCCTTTTCTTTGTTATTGTTTTTCTTTGTGTCTTTAGTTTTATTCTCAAGTGTCACCCATCTTTCCTAGACTGATATTCCCTATAGAATTTTATTCCATTGGAATTCTGTTATTCTGTTGAACCCTTTGAAAATCTCCTTTTCCAAACTTAACTAACTTACATATACAGAGGTTATTTCCCATCACTGTTGCCATTATTCCTACCCAGCAACCTGTTTTTCCCTGTAAGTGAGAATCTAATCCAGAATAAAAGTTCTCCTTATTGATTCCTGTACCTTTTGAAAATGAAATCATTAAGCCAATCAAGAAGTTTCTGTTCTTGGAAGAAACAGACAGAAAGAGCCAATAGATTGCAGTCTTTCATCAATACCATGTTGTGTCCCTGTGCTTCATTTATGATCCATTTGACAAATTCTTCATTTTTTTCTCATATTGTCCAGTATGGTCTAGAGTTTACTCCAATTACAAAATCACCTTAATTTCTCCTTCCATTGATCTTTACTCAGTTGTTCTTCATTATGCTTTACTCTGTTGCTTTATAGATTTCTTCAAATGATATAATCTTAATATGCTTCCCACTGCCATTTTTCTTTTAAATTTGGTGGACCCTTTGAAAACCATATTCCAGTGATAAATTTTAACACTCTAATTCTTAATGATGCCTGGGTAAGGGGGGTGGGGGGGGAGAGGATAAGCATTCATGTAGGACCTCTTATGTTCCAGGCAGTGTATTAGATACTTTACAAATTTTATCTCATTTGATCCTCTAAACAATTCTTTGAAATAGGTACTGTTGTTACCCCCATTTTATAGTTGAGGTTAAGTAACTTGCCAAGAGTTACACAAGTAGTTCCTGAAGTCAGATTTGAACTGTCTTCCTTACTCCTGGCTCAACACTCTTATCTACAGTGACAACAGCTGCATCAAACCTCCTGACAAAGGATTGAGTCTCCTCTCTTCCCCTTCAGATTCCCTCTTCTCCCTCCCACCCCCAGTTGCCAGGCAGGTTAATTTTAGTTTCCTTTAGGAACATCTTCTCATCCTGTATAAAAAAATATTTTCCATCTTCTCCCATGAATCTTCCATGGGGGTTCATTCTGGTCTCAAGTCTCTTGGACAGTCTTCTTCATACTACTTCACCTTAGCAAATCTTCCTTGTTAATTACCTTCAGTCTACACACGTGCCTCTGTTTCATTTGAAGAAGACAGTGGTATTGCATGACTCTCAGCTATACCGTATCACCAGAAGAATACTACAGTAATTCATCAGATCTTCATTGTCATCCATGTGGTAGGACACACAAGGTCACCCCTGAGATGTACTTTGAAGGAAACTGAGAGAAGAGGAGCTATTGAGGTGGCATTTTTCTCTCCTGAACTAAATGTCTTTTTATAATTAACAATGAGCCAAGTAGAATCTTGTCCTATGGGTAGAGTGCAGTAGAGTATGGCATGGCTATTGCTTATGCCAGTGCGATTACCACTCTTGTAGAACTAATAGAAATATATGTGAAGTGAGTGTTTGTCTGAAACATATTTTCTACCTCATAGAACCTTTACTTCCTTTGGAGCATGTTGCAGGTGCCACTTCGTTCAGAAGGCTTTCCTTCATTCCATATCATCCTCTTCCAGGCATTAATACAGTCCCTCTTGAACTTACTTTGTATGTATGTACTTTTTAATTATTGGAGAATATGTATGTCCCTAGTAGAATGTAAACCCCTTGAGGAATTTTTGTACCCCCATCACCTAACAGTGTCTTGCACATAGTAGGCATTTAATAACTGATGAACTGAATGGACTTCCAAATAAAAATGGCATAATGCTACTATTTAGTTTTGAAAAGATGTCTTCCTGTGTTATCCTGGCCCTCTTAAGTTGAATAACTCAACAAGCATTCATTAATAATAATGATGATGATGGATAGCATTTATAGAGTACTTAAAGGTTGTCAAAGCTCTGTATAGTTTATCTTATTAAGCCCTCAACTGCTGTGTGTCAGACACTGCACTAGGCTCTGCAGGTACAAAGAATGAAACAGTGTCTTGCCAATGAGCTTGAATGTAACTATTTTTTTATCTTTTTTTTTTTAAACAAAAAACTTACATTATAATCTACAGATTTCAGAATGGAGCTGTCAGAATAGCAGTTGGTATTAGCAATTCCATGGCTGGGTATCTGTTGAACACAGAAGCAATTTTATTATATAGATTAAGCAAGTCTCAATTTATCACAAGCCTAGTCAAGAAACCATTTAATTTTGTTTCTCTTCATTACTTTTGATAGGCAGATTCACATTGGAGAGAAACACTGGAATGATAAAACCAATAAAGAGATGCAGAGAAGGACAAAAAAAATTTGCTCAGTAAATAAAGGGATTCTTTTAAAAAATATGGAAAAGGTTTAAAAAATATGGAAAAGGAGATAGAACACTCTGAACAAGTGTAGTGGTCATGCTTTTATATTTGCTTTCAAGGAATTCTTTCATTCCTTAGTGAGATTGTTTTGCACCAAAAATAGAGTGTAAAAAGAAAACCCAACTTCAGGATGACATTCTTGTTGATTTTTTTTTTTATTTCAAGTATTTAGTGACCAACTCGTTTAAGAATCCATTTGAATTGACTTATAGAGAGTGGAAAAGAGAAAGCTCAGTCAGCTTTGCCTTTTTACATTTCATAGCAGATCATAAATCAATTAAGTCTCATTGACATCAAGCTTTGCCTTTTTTTAATAATAGTGATAGCTATTATTTATAAAGCACTTTAAGATTTTCAGCTGATTTATAGATATTATCGCAATTGCTTCTCACAACTTTGTAAAGTGTTATTATTGTCACCGTTTTATAGATGCAAAAACTGAGACAGAGATTAAATGATTTCTCCAGAGTCTCTTAGTTAGTAAATGACTAAGTCAAGATTTGAACTCAAGTCTTACTCTGCATTCTCCATTCTCTCCGCTACACTATACTGATTGCCAATGATAATATTACTAGGAAAACAATTTATTTTGCACCTTCTGCATGCGAAATTCTGTGTTGTGCTTCCTGCATTTACAGTCTCAAAATTAGGTTAGATGTATTGGAAAGAGCTCTAAATTCGAATTCAGAAGACTTGAGTTTGAGTTGCAACTTTATTGCTGTATTTAGTAGTTAGTCAAGTTCTCAAAGGCAATATTAACAGCACAAACTGTGGCTGGACCCAACAAGCCACAAATCCTTCATCTCCCCCTAATGACTAACATCACGTCTGCTATCCCAGGACCGGCTTAGCAAAGGACAAAGAAGGACATCATAGGCATATTAATTGCCAACAGATAAGTTAGGGGGAGTATATCATGGCAAAGAAGTAAACTGCCTATTAAGGTTTTTATGGTAAAATGCATCTGTTAAAGGGAGGGGTCATAACCAGTAAGATCCTGCATCTTTTGTAAAGCCAAAATTTGACTCTGTCTTTCTGGAATGAAATGCCAGAGAAGTCTAACAGACTTTCATTTTTAGGATTTGACCCTTAGCAATGCATAGCAAAAGCAAATACGGGGTCACCCCCTTCAGACTTTGTGTTCCCCAGCTGCACAAGTACAGGGGCACATACAGTAGTTATCATTTGTGTTATTATTATCTTAAGACAGAGATTCCAAAAGTACTTGAAATTAATAGTGGAGGGAAGAGGCAAAATCAAGATGGCTGAGTAGAGGAAGGGACTCATCTTTGCTCTTCCAAATTCTCCTCCAAACAACTTTAAAATAACTCCTCAAATTGAATTCTGGAGAGGCAGAACCAACTAAAAATTATGGTGAAACAGTTTTCTACCCTAGGAAACTTAGGAGGTTAACAGGAAAGGTCTATCTCAGCAGGATGGATGTCCAGCTTGGAACCCAGCATAGACCATGTGCCCTAGGATGCCAGCAGTTTATCAGTGGCAACAACAGCAGCTTCAGGAGCTCTCAACCCACAGTCAGTAAGGGGATCAGACAACTGGCCAGAAGGAGATTATAGGGAACTCTTTGCTGACATTGAGTGCAGGACTCTTGTCACATTCCTCATATGCTGGGTCATAGCCTCAGAGAAAAGAGGAGCACCAGTACACCAGTGCTTGCAGCAGCAGAGGTGCGAGGGTCCTGATGATAACAGTTCCAGAACACAGAAGAGTGCTTCTTGTCACTCAGAGACCATAGCATAGTCTAGGAGAGCAGTGACCCCTTCCCCTCCCTCCTTACATCATATCACCTTAGAAGAGCTGAAAATCTACATATCACTAGAACCAGCTCTGAAAATAGCAGCACAAAAAACTTGGAACTTGAGACAATGCCCCCTCCATCCCAGGAAGAGAGCTCAACTTTAACATAATGTTATAAGTCAAGAAATAAGCTGGGAAAATGAGCAAACAAACAAACAGACAAAAAAACCTGACCATAGAAATTTACTGTGGTAAGAGGGATATTCATGAGATAAACTCAGCAGAAGACAAAAAAGTCAAAACAGCTACAAAAGCAATAAAAAACATGAATTGTTTATAGACTTAAAAAGAATTCGTGGAAGAGTTCTAAAAAGATTTTAAAAATCAAGGAAGAGAGGTAGAGGGAAAATTGGGGAATGAAATGCATGATGCAAGAAAATCATGAAGATAAAGTAAAAGATGCACCAAAAAAATTGAAGAAAATAACACCTTAAAAAACAGAAATTGGCAATTGGAAAAGGAAGCACAAAAGCTCACTGAAGAAAATAATTCCTTAAAAATTGGAATTGGGTGAGTGGAAGCTAATGATTACATGAAATATCAAAAAGCAATAAAACAAAATCAAAAGAGTGAAAAAATAGGTGAAAATATGAAGCATTTCATTGGAAAAACAATTGACCTGGTAAATAGATCCAGAAGATAATTTAAGAATTAATGAGCTACCTGAAAGCCATAAAAAAAAAAAACAACCTAGACATCATATTCCAAGAGATTATCAAAGAAATCTGTCTTAATATTCTGGAATCAGAGGGTAAAATAGAAATGGAAAGAATCTCTTAACTCCTGAAAGAGATCCCAAAATGAATACTCCCAGGATATTATGACCAAATTCCAGAGCTCTCAGGTCAAAGAAAAAATATTGCAAGCAGCCAAAGAGAAACAATTAAAATATTGCAGAATCACAGTCAGGATAACACAAGATTTAGTATCTTCTACATTAAATGATCTTAGAAGGCTTTGAGTTAAATTCTAGAGGGCAAACATGCTAGTACACTCATTCCTATGAAAAATACTCAAAAGCAAAGGAATAAATGGGACTTTCCTTAAAATGATAAGTAGTATCTCTCTAAAACATCAGCAAACATTATGTGTAATCGTAATAAACTGGAAGCCCTCCCAAATAACATCAGGGGTAAAGAAAGGATGCCCTTTAGCACTACTTCTGTTTCAATATTGTATTAGGGATGCTAGCAATCACAATAACAGAAAAATAAATTGAAGGAACTAGATAAATAGGCAATGAGGAAACAAAACTATCTCTTCATGGATGATATAATTGTATACTTAGAGAATTAAGTAAAAATTAGTTTAAATAATTAACAACTTCAGCAGAGTTGAAGGTTATAAAATAAGTTTACATAAATCATCATTTCTATATAGTACCACCAAAGTCACCAGGAAGAAATGGAAAGAGAAATTCCATTTAAAATAACTACAAACAATATAAAATATTTTGGAGTCTGCTTGCCAAGACAAAGTCAGGAACTCTGAATGCAATTATGAAATACTTTTCATACAAAAGTCAGATCTAACAATTAGACAAATGTTCATTGCTCATGTTTAGGCTGAGCCAATATAATAAAAACTATAATTCTATGTAAATTAATTTACTTATTCACTGTGATACTAATCAGACTACCAGAAATTATTTTATAGAGTTGGGGGAGGGGGGAAATAACAAAATTCATCTGGAAGAATAAAAGGTCAAAAATATTTAAGGGAATCAGCAAAATAAAAAAGGAAAGCGGGTAACTTATCAGTACCAGATTTTAAACTGTTCTGCAAGGTGGTAATCACTAAAGTAGTCTGGTAATGGCTAAGACATGGAATGAAGGATCTGTAGAATAGATTAGGTATACAGTTCACAGTAGTAAATGGCCATAGGAATCTAGTTTTTGATAAATGCTAAGATAAGATTTTGGGACAAGAACTCACTATTTGATAAAAATTGCTGGGAAAATTGGAAAGCAATTTGGCAGAAACTCTAAGTATAGATAAACATTTCACACTATTTACCAAGATATAGTCAAAATGATTACATGATTTAGATGTAATGAGTGATATAACAAATTAAGGTGACATGGAATAACTTACCTGTCTGCATTATGGATAATTTGTGACAGAACAAGAGATAGAGAGTATTATGGATAATTCTGATTACATTAAATTAAAAAGGTTTCACATGAATAAATATTGTAGTCAAGATTAGAAGGGAAGCAGAAAAGTGGGGGAACATTTGCATAACAAATTTCTCTGATAAAGCCCTCATTTCTCAAATACATAGAGAACTAAGTTAAATATATGAGACTATGAGTCATTCCCCAATTGACAAATGGTCAAAGAATTTAACTAAGCAGTTTTCCGAAGAAGAAATCAAAGCTATCTGTAATCGTATTTAAAAATGTTCTAAATCACTACCGATTAGAGAAATGCAAATTAAAACAGCTCTGAAGTACCACCTTACAGCTATCAGATTGGCTAATTTAATAGAAAAGAGAAATGACAAATGTTGGAGGGGATATGGAAAAATTGAGATACAAATGCATTGTTGATGGAGTTATGAACTAATTCAGCCATTCTGTAGAACGACATGGAACTAAGCCCCAAAAGCTATAAAACTGTGCATACCTTTTGATCCAGCAATACCACTACTAGATCTGTATCCCAAAGAGATTTTTTTTTAAATGGGAAAAGACCTATATGTACAAAAATATTTATAACAGCTCTTTTTGTGGTAGCAAAGAGCTGGAAATTAAGGGGATGCCCATCAAATGGCAAATGACTGAACAAATTGTGGTATATGATTTTAATGGAATAGTATTGTGCTGTAAGAAATTATGATTAGGATGGTTTCAGAAGAACGTGGGAAGCCTTGTGAACTCATGCAAAATGAAGTAAGAATAACCAGGAGAACTTTGTATACAGTAACAGCAATACTGTACAATGATCAATTGTGAATAACTTAGCCCTTCTCAGCAGTACAGTGATCCAAGACAGTTCCAAAGGACCCATGATAAAAAAATACTATCTCCAGAGAAAGAACTGACGCAGTCTGAATGCAGATCAAAGCCTACTTTTTATAACATTTTTTTTGGGGGGGGGCAGGGAGTTGTCACTTTATTTTCTCAACATGGCTAATAAGGAAACATGTTTTGCATGACTGCACATGTATAGTTTATCAAATTGCTTGCTTTCTCAGGGAGAGAGAGGAAGGTAAAGAGGAATGGAGAAAGAATTTGGAATTCAAAATTTTTCAAAAAACAAATGATAACAATTGTTTTTACATGTAATTGGAAAAAAATTTTTTTTAAAAAGCTTCCTTAATAAAAGTTTCTAATTCACCTATTTCTAGAAGTCTTTACCAAGTAGATTGCTAGAACTCTGACACGTCTCCAGCAATAAGAACTCTTGCCAACATAGAACAACTCAAAGAGAACAGTGATAGAGAATAGGAATGTAGGAATGCTTTGTAAAGACATTTCTCCCCTATAAGAAAATGGCATTTTAAGTCCTCTGTACCTTTTATGAATTCTTCCATATGCAGTATTTCTGGTCTTGCAATGACAGCACCATTTCCAGAGTTAACTTCTGTACCTTTACCAAATCAGCACATATTCAGAAAGACTGTTGCTACCTGCCACAAATAACACAAAGCAGTAGACACGTGAGGCAGTATTATGCATTAATAACATCTGCTTCTGTCTTGTCCCTCTAATTAAGTGCCTCTGTTCTAATCACTTAACATTTTATAGTGCTTAACCTAGATGGAAAAAAGATTGCTTTTTCTCCCCTTCCCAACACTAACGTGAAGCTTTGAATAGATAATTTCACCTTCAGCTGAAATGAAAGCATGGATGCAGATGTGCCCACACACAGTCTTTAATCATGATTAGAGTCTTCCAGTGAATTTCCATTTTATATTCACCTCCTCCCTGGTAGTAAAGTCTTAGGAAAAGAATCGAATGGACAGTAACCCTGAAGCTTCAGATCAATATATCTTCCTGGATGTTTTTATCATTTTTGTTATGATTTTATCAAATTATACACCTAGGCAAATTAGATTACCAAATATTCTTCATCTTTATGTATTTTAAAGCAAGAAAGTACTTTTGCTTTAAGTCTTAAGTCATATCATGTCATCAGCAAATAAGGATTCGTTTGTCTTTTTGCCTATCTTTATGCTTTTACTGTGGCCTCAGTGTCATCCTCAGCTCCTTTAACATTTCCTTCAAATATCTAGTCACTTGCCAGATCTGTCTCTACAACATCACTTGCTTACAGCCCCTTTCTTCTGTTTCTCACGCAGTAGCCATCTTCCTTCTGGCTGTCATCAACCTTTGGCATAGATTTTCCACTCTCCATTCAGCTGCCAAAATGCTCTTTTTCAATCTCAGGTCTGACTATATCACCATCCCTACCGACTCTCTGGTCCAGAAACATATACTGAATAGACTCTAGTAGCCCTATATTACCTCTGGGATCATATATAAATTTCTCCATTTAGCTCTTAAAGCTCTTTCCCATCTAGTCTCTTTTTAACTTTCCAGTCTTCTTTATTCTTTATTCTCCTCCATGGCACTCGTGGGCCAGCTTCACTGACCCACTGGCTTTTCCTCATACGTGATGTTCTCTCTCCATACCTTTGCACTAGTTGCTCCCATGCCTTGAATGCTTACCCTCATCATCTCTACTTCTTAGAGTGCATGGCCTCCTTCATGATTCAACTCGTGTGACCTCTACAGGAGATTTTTCCTAGACTCCCAGCTAGTCTTTCCCCTCTAAAGTAACTTTGTATTTACTCTGTGTATATCTTATGTGTACCTATATGTATGCTTGTTTTCTCTTTAGGATGTAAACTCCTTAAAGATAGGTACTTTTCAGTGTTGCGGTTTTTTTTCTCCCTAGCAGTTAGCTTTAGTGCCCATCAACCAGCTAAAAAACATTTATTAAGCATTTAAGATGGGCCAAGAACAGTGCTAAACATTGTGGATGTATAGAAAGAAAAATACATGGTTTCTGCCCTCAAAGAGCTTGGTCTAATGGGGAGGGCAAATTATGGTATCTACAAGATATAGATAGACACATAGAACAAATGAATCTCAGATAAAAGCATTAGGGTGGGGCAACTGGAGAGAGAGAGAGAGAGAGAGAGAGAGAGAACAGAGAAAACTCTTTTGCAGAAGAGGGGATTTAGACTGAGCCTTCAAAGAAACCAAGAGGTAAAAGTGAAGAGGTAGAGCCTTCTAGGTATAGAGGAGAACCTTTGCAAAATCATAGTCACAAGATGGATTGTCATGTGCAGGGAGCTACAAGAAAGCCAGTATTACTGGATCATGGAGTACATGGATAGGAGTTAAAGTGCAAGAAAACTAAAAAAGGAGAATGAGGCTAGTTTGTGAAAAGTCTTAAATACCAAACACAGGATTTTAGATTTTTAAGGTGATGGGGAGCCATTAGAGGTATCCAATGTGTATGGCAACAGGGTGAGAAGAGATAGGTGGACATGGTCAAGCCTAAGCTTTAAGAAAATAAGTTCAGCAGCTGAGTGGAGAGAGTCTTCAAGCAGGGAGAGCAACCAGCAGACTATTGCAGTAGTCCCAAGAGTTCATTGATCAGGATGGTAGCTAAGAGGAGAGAAGAAGATGTAGGCAATAAATGTTCTGAAGAGAGAAACAATATTTGGCAATATATTGGATATGTAATGTGAGAGAGGAAGAACTCCATGTTTCAAGCATGGATGACCAAGAGGTTGGTAGTATGACCAGGAGAATGGTAGTACTCTGGACAGCATAAGGGAAGTTTGGAAGAAGGGAATGTTTGGGGAAATGACCAGGAGAATGGTAGTACCCTGGACAACATAAGGGAAGTTTGGAAGAAGGAAATGTTTGGGGAAATGACTTCTTTTTTGTACATGTTAAGCTTGAGATGTCTATGAAACATCTGGTTTCAGATGTTTAAAAGGCACTTGAAGATTTGGTGAACTGAGTCGGGAAGGAGGTTAAGGCTGGAACAGAGATGATAATTGAACCCACAGACAATGATAAAATCACCAAGTGATATAGTATAGAGAGAGAAAGAGAAGAGGGCCAGGATAGAACCTTCAGGGACACCAACATGCATAGTTAGTGGAATTGGAAAAAAAAAACAACCAACAGTTAATTGAGAAGGTGGTATGAGAACCCAAAGAAAGCCATGTCACCAAACCTAGAAAGAAGAGACTGTCCAGAAGATTCTGATTGGCAGTTTCAGATGCTGCAGTGAGGTAAAAAAAAAAGAATGAGGATTGAGAAAAGTCCATTGGATTTGTCCATTAAGAGATCATTGGTAACTGGAGAGAACAGTTCCAGTTGAATGATGACATCAGCTGCCAAATTGCATAGAATTTAGAATCCAGGGAGAAGAGAAGAATTGGAAGTAGTGAGTATAGACAACTTTCCCAAGGAGTTTAGCAGAGAAGGGGAATAGAGGTACAGAATTATAGCTATTGGGAATAGTAGGGTCAAGTGAAAGTTTTTTAAGGATGAGAGAGATTGTCTGGCACATGGAAAATACTTAAATATTTATTGATGAAAGAATGCACAAAATAATGTTTTGGGGTTTTGGTGGGTTTTTTAAAAAATATTTTATTATGTATTTGCAAAACAGTGGTAGATGCATTACTGATTCACCACACTTTGTGGGATTATAGAGTAGAAAGGGACCTTAGAGATCCTTTAATATAATTCAAAGGTGACAAACCTGTGGCCTTCTAGGTCTGTGGGTGTGGCCTTTAACTGAGTCCAGGTTTTACAGAACAAATTCTTTTATGAAGGGGATTTGTTCTGTGAAATTTCTGTTCAGTCAAAGGCTGCACTTGAGGATCTAGAGGGCCACATGTGGCCTTGAGGCCATAGGTTCCCCACCTCTAGTCTAATTCCTTCATTTTATGATTCGGGAACTAAAGCCCTGTGAATTTGCAATGTACCCAAGATCCCATATATCATAAATGAAACTAGGATTTAAAGCTAGGTCTGTTGACTCAACTTCCAGAGCTCATTCTTCTTCCTCTAAAATAATGTAATGAATCAGGAATTCTTGCTGTAGATCTATTTTGCAAGAAATCTTTTGTTAAAGAAATAATAGTTCTCTACCTGCTAGGGAGTTGACCAGGGTGCTTTAAACCATTTATGAGATATACATCCAGGGAGCCAAAGCAGGTGGGAAAGCTTAGGGCATTCAGAATAAAGGAGGGAGGAACAGTTTCTGTCCCCAAGAATTCTTAACATCTTCCATTTACTGGTATTCACAAGATAATCTTTCAAAGAAAGGCAGAGCCTTCTCCTCATTCTCATAAGCACTGATTTTGCATTGTTAGATAAACTTTAAAATTTAAATTCAGTTTATTTTTTTAACCTCTAAGTGGTTTCCTGTCATGATACATAAATCATCTGATGCCAATTTGCCTGCTGCTAGCCATGACAAAGGTTTGCTGTATGTCACTGTGCCTTAAGTTTGTGAAGTTTATTCCCAGATCAAATGATAATGAGTGAAATTAAGCAAATGAAAAACTATTTAAGTGCTTGCTATATGCCAAGTATTATGCTAAGCACTGAGGGATACCAAAAGAAAACTAAGATATTCTTCAGTATTTTGTGACTCTGCTTTCTCTTGGTTCTCATACCATCCTCTCAATTAACTCTGATGGTTTTTTTTATCCAGGTCATTGACCAAATTGACGGGCACATACTGCCTCCTTTCCTCCTTTCCTTTATAATGCGTCTAAAATTCCCATGAGCTGTGTCCAAAGAATTGAGAAAATCTGTTTTTAGAAGGCTGTCTTTGATTGGAAGTAGTAATAGTGAGTTTATTTTTCACATACTGTTTTTATCTATCTTGATTTGAGCATAATCTATTATTAGATTTATATGCACAAAAGTTAATGAAAGCAGGGAATAACTAAGAAGAAAGTGAAATAAAATCTTCAGATTAAGTATAAAGAAGGTGGAAGCTTTGTAACGATATGGTTTCTATTTTTATAAATGTTTTTTGATTGTGGGAAAATTGTTCACTATTGTGCAAAATTATTTTAAAAGGTACTTCATATGATAAGTATTCTGATGAGAAATCTTGTTGACAGAAGGGACTATCTTAGTAAATTTAGTATAGAGGCATTGTTTAGCACACAGCCAAATCTTATGAAAGTATGTAGGATATTTAATGTAAACAACAGTGCACTTTGAAATTTCTTACTTAAACCAGATCCTTACATTTTGAAGTGACTTATGGTTTGTTTCTCATCTCTTGCAAAACCAGGGGCAAAATGTACAACAGTAGCTCTTATTTGGTGTTCTTCTTGGCTTCAGTCTTTTGGAGAGGGTAATGCAGGGGAGAAGTTGAACAAATACAAAACTACAAGGTTGTTAAAGTGTTAAACACTTGTAAATTCATGTAATAGTAATTTACATACATGAATTGTTTGGATTGCAGATGGACTTGTGTCAGGGGGGACTAGTTACTAGAAGCCTATTGGAGTAGTCCAGGCAAGATGTAATGAGGGCTAAAATAGTGTTACATAAAATCGTGCTATTTACTCTAGTTTTTTGTTACCATTCTATAGAGTCATAGGTAAATCAATAACTGCAACAAAAAAAAAATATTTTAAAGGGTGCTTTCAAAAAAATCAGAAATAATTTGAAGATATTATATGTAGCAAGATTTTTTCTTCCCTTACTCCCAATATTTCTTTCAGTTGTGTCTATCTGCTACCACCCCTGTTTTCTACCAAGCACCTTCTATAGTATTGAATACCTAAAATGGAAAATTGTATAAAGACACTGAGACTATGAATTTTGATGCTTATGTGCAGTTATATTAATATTCTTGCATGAACATGAGATCATTTTCTTGGTAATCATTTTCAGCATCTTAGTCTTGCCTTTTCTTAGTCTCTATATTGCTTCATATATCTGAAATGTTTTAGCAGTAAATATCTGTTTCATGCTTTTAACTTATTCCACTTTGGGAATGGTCATGAGTGTGTTCAAAGGTCATAGAATAATTAAAAGCATCTTCATCTACTTGAGGTATTTTTCCTTCTGCTCACTCTGCCCAGTACCTTAGCCCTCTCTCACACCTCTCTCTGTACTTTGCCTCCCTCCATTCAATAGATGTAATTATTGGATCTTGTGGCAAAAACAATCTCTGTAATTTAGCCTTTGAATTGTTTTAGCAATAAATTCATCTATTTGAGATTTGATTTATAATAAAGCTTTCATTAAGAAATTTAGCCAACAGCAAGTATTTGAACTGTATAGAGTTTAGGAAAAAGAGACAAGGATTGTATTATCCACAAGGCATGTGGCACCATATTGAACCATTAAAAACTCATGTCACTGTGTCAAATAGATGAATCTTAAAATAGTCTTGGTACTTTTGAACTTTATGCTCATCCTAAAAATATGATGTGGCATTATCTTAGGGCGTATTTCTGTCACTTTGGCAATGTACTACAAAAGTCAACAACTCTTCCTGCAGAAATTCAAAGAAAATGGAACACTACTTAAGGACATTCTCTGGAAAAAGGTTTAAATAAATACATTTATTTTCCTAAATGCAGTTCAGATAATTTGGTCTTGTATACAATTGAATTTCAAGTACATTTTACTTACAAAGTAGTTTAACATATTAAAGGTTACTTAGAATAAAAATATAAACATTAAGAGTTAGATATGTATAAGTCATCTAACTCAAACTCTTCTTTGATAAAGGAGTCTGTTGTAACAACCTTTTCTTGAATACCACCTCAAATGACAAGAAAGTTCTCATGGAATTTGGAATATTTGAAAACCACATTCTGTTCAATTTTAATATCTTTAATTTTTAGAAAATTCTTTAAAAAGACTTTCTCAAAATATTGCACTTTCTCACAAACTCAAAAATTAAGAAATGGTTCAAGTACAGACACTTATTTTAGTCACAAAATTAAAAATAAATCTACAAGTAAATTCAGTTGATAAATTTTCCATTATTACCTGAGTAAACCTCAAATGACTCTCTTTCCTCCTCCTTCAGTTCTGAACATTTTCTGTCTCCGCTCACACATTTTTTCTACCCTAGCTTTTTGCTAAATCCTGTAAGGTATAGAATCACTTGCAAAAATGGAGGAGCCCATGAGTTTTTCTTGTGTGTGAATGCATGTTACTAAGTGATGCTGAATCTGTATATTTTATTTCCTGGTTGATTATTTAGGCATGCAACTAGAGGAGGGAAGAAGGCAGATAAATGATAAAGAAGAGAGATGCATCCCAATAGGCTAGAGCCTTCTTTTCACGTGACTCACTCTACTCAGGTTCCCAGAACTCCTTCCTAGATATCTTGATTAGGTATGCCAGTTACAGAGCCTGTTTAATTCCAGTGTCAGGAATCTTCTGTCTATGCATAAGTTTAATATATTCCATCTAAATGTAATTTTATGAACAAACTAACTTTGCATAGTATATTTACATCCTTAAACTAATAAAGTGACTTTAGATTTTCTAAAAAGTTACTGAAAACATTGTGAAAATTTCCATCCCTTCTCCCTACACCTGAATTTAGATCTGTGCCCTCCTATCAAATCCAATTGAGAAATTATTCATTCCAATAAAATAGCAGTTTTCAAGGTTTGGGGTTTGTTTGGTTGTTTATGCCAATAGGCCTTTGCCATCTAGCTGGAACTACAAAGACTATTAAATAAGTGTGAAAATCTTCCACTTCAAAGTCCAACTCATTAGAGAATTTCAGCAAATTGGATTGTAAGACCCATGGAAATTTACCCAATTAATCAAAAATCAATTTAATAGAGTTTATTTTTGTTTTTTGTTTATTTTTTCATAGACTTGTACTTTATGTAGCTTTTCTTAACCATCCTGTTTTTTTTTTCTCACTTAATCAAACAAGCATGTATCAAGTTTCTGCTATTTACCAGGCACTCCATTGAGTACTGGGAATGCAAAGACAAAAGCCAAACAATTCCTGCCCTCAACGTTATGTTCTTGAAATTAAGTGTGTGTATGTGTAAGCACATACATCTTTTCTGTTTCCCACATTTCTAAATATCTAATAATTACAGCTGACTTTACATAGCACCTCCTCTGTGCCAAACACAGTGTTTTACAAAAATTATCTCATTTGATTTTATCATCGTGATACCCCTGGGAGGTAGGTACTGTTACCAGGAAATTGAGGTGAACAGGGGTTAAGTGACTTGCCAGGGTCATGCAGCTAGTAAGTGTCTGAGGCCAGATTTGAGTTCAGGTCTGCTTGATTCCAGGCCCAGTATTCTGTCCACAGAGCCACCTAGCCACCCTCCCCATGCCTGCCCAATAAGCCACCTCTTGTGACAAAATGAAAAAGAAGAAACAAGTTAGCAAACCTAACCAACACATCATCTGAGTCTTACAGTGTGTGCGGTGTTTTAAACCTGTAATTGTCCACATTTATGAAGAAGAAGACAACAAATCATTCTCTGATTTTTTCTCTGGTACAGCCTTGGTCATTAAAATGATTTAATCCTCGATTTTGTTCTTTCCACTTACATTGTTGTACACTCATCGTTTGCATCGTTTTCTTGGTTCCACTTCATTTTGCATTAGTTCATAGGACTTCATCCGTGTTTCTCAGGATTCTTTGTAGTCATCGTTCCTTAGCACAGCATTATTCTTTTACATTCAGACACCATAGTTTGGTTTGTTTTTTTAGCCGTTTCCCAGTTGGTGAATGTGTTCTTTGTTATCAGTTCTTTGCTACCACAAAAAAAGGCTGCTATGAATATTTTCATGTACAGTCTGTTCTGCTATAACATGTGTTTCAAAAACACAAATTTGTTCCAGCGTGATTAATCTATGTCAGGGAACATTTTGATCCTAATGAGAATGTCAGGTTTCCTTCTGCATGATTTCTTCCACAAAAGAAACAAAAATGCAGAAAACTGCAACACTTTACAAGCTGCGACCCTTCTCATGTCCACCACCACAAGCAAACCTTAGATCCTTTTCAAGGTGTGATGCCACACTTACCTGAAGTCTTCTGGCACGGCAGGAGCAGAGAGTGGAGAGTCAGTGCGCACTGCCGTCGCCGCCACCTCCTTCTGCCGTGGAGCTGGGGTCGTGCAGCCAGAGCCTCAGGCAGGGGGTCCAGCTGCTATTTATTTTAGTGTTTATGTGTTTCTTAACCCTTAAGCATGTATAGACATATATGTACACAGCGTGTGTAAAAACTCTGCTGCCATTTTTATTAGGTTCCTTTATTTTTTATGTTGTATTGAGGAAGTTTTTGAGCCTTGAGCCTCCAACCTCATTTACCCCATAAGCTCTGTGGTTTTTATTGAGTGATTTTGCATAGTGTAGTGCTTTGGGGGAAACACATATGTCATGTGATAACAGATACTACTGTATATGAAAACTTTATGTCTTTGACTCTTTTAGGGTATATGCCCAGCTTTCTAAACTGCTAGGACCAACTCACAGGAGGAAGCTTACATTTTTTTTATTGGGAGAGTTAACTACATGTAAAAAGTACATATAATTCAAATGAAATGATGAAAAAAATAGGAAAGAACAATATCATCTTAAGATCTCAAATTATTCTTTAAAACAGTAGCTATCAAAATTCTTTGGTACTAGTTTAAGATAGGAGAGTAGATCAGTGGACCCGACCAAATAAGGGTGACTCATAATTGAGCTTAATAATTCCCTTATGAAAGATATTTCATTCAGAGATTCTTTTACCAAATCTTTGTGTTGATTTTGTTAATGCAAAAGAATTTCATTTTTGTGTAATTGAGATTACTTATTTTATCTTTTGTGATTTTTCTGTCCTTTATTTGGTTAAGAATCTTCCCCTGCCTAAAGCAATGAAAAGTACCATGTCTGATTCTTTGCTCATTATGTTATAACATGACTTAATATTCAGTCTATGAATCCATTTTTGGCATATTGTGGTATATGGTGTAAAAATTTGGTATGAATCCAATTTCTGCCCAGTTGCCTTTCAGTTATCCCAAAGATCTTGCTAAATTGAGAATGCTTCCACAAAGTAATTCATGTCTTCGTAATTTCATCAGGACAGTACTGACCCATCTGTCCTCAGGACAACTATTGTCCTATAATAGAAAACAATGATTCATAGTGCTCTCATGGTATAAAAGTATGGTAACAGATAATATTGCCTGAAGATTCAGAAGCTCTTTGATCTAAAATACTAGCATACGATCATTGTCCTCAACTTACTGTCCTACTGCAACAATATTGCTGCTTTCTGATTTTATTCAGAAGAGCATTCCAAATCCAGAAGTGTTGGGGTTGAATGTATTAGGGAATAAGTGTTGAATGCCCCTTGTCACATAGAGAAAAGTGTTTCTGCTTTTTTTTTTCTTTTTGAATTAAAAAAAAATTTTCCCTACTGGATTGAACAAAATGGGAATAAAACTTTTGAAGCTTTTGTTTCATGTTTGTACGCGTCTAACTTTTCGTCTCACACACATTCTTTATAACCTTTCCTCTCTCACTAAAAATGGTTTTGCTTTTGTGTGCTCTGTGCCATTTTAATGATTTTTTTCTGTTATCTGAATTCCTTTTTTCTTTACCTTATTTGAATGCATTAAAAATCTGTTTAAATGAGAATTTGATGTACTCAGAATGCTGGAAGAGAAAAGGCAGTATAACAAAAGGCTTTTTAATAATGAAGCACACCAGAAATGGAAGCTGCAGGGACCATCCTTGTGGACAAATGAAATACTTTTTGTCTACAATATGCAGTCTTCCTATAAAAAGGTGGAGGTCTCTGTCTGGTTTAGGACAGCTGTCTAAGCTTGATCGTTCCCCTCCATACAACCTTAACAACATCTTTCAAGAATTAGCTTTATTTCCTTCTTGGGTAACTCTGGGCTTTATCCAGCAGATGTAGTAGACTATGAAGAAAAACAAGAAGCCGCTTGGAGAGGTTGTGCTTGTGCCTGTATTAAAAAAAAAATCAGATGGCCGTGTGATTGTTTGTTTTAAAATGCACCTGCAGCGATGCTGGTGCCCAGTCACTAAGGAGACGTCTTTTCTGCTAATAATCACAAAACTACGTCTGTAGGAGGTGAGACACGTATACATCCGTAATATGGTTTGGCTTAACTTTTTAGGTCATACATTTGTTTGGGGAAGGTTACTTGAGTGTTAGGTGGAGAATCTGTTCTGTACAAATGAAATGTATGAATAAATTTTTTTTAAAGTAAAATAAACCCATATCCAGAAGGATTGTGTGTGGAAATTGTGAAGTCTTCTTCCTTTGGGTACCCATTGATTTAACTTGCTATAGTAGACCTTTATTTACAAAAAAGTAAATTCTGGCTTACTAATATTTTAACTTAAAAATGATTCTTGACAATTTTCCTGGTTAAGAATTTTTTTCCTAGTAGTTTAAGGTTATCTAGTTGCCACTAAAATACTGAGCATTGTGGGATTTTTTGGTTTTGTTTTGCTTTGGTTTGGTGGTGGTGGGGGGGTTTGTTTGCTTTTTGATAAATTGGAAAACTTACTGTTCGTTGTTTAGGGAATGGAAGTAAAGTTGTGATGAGACCTCCTTGGCACCAGGGAGCATTATTATGGATAGGAAGTAGGCCAGGTTCATTTATAGCTTGTGCTATGAATTCTCTTGCTGCTCTTACCACATTGTGTACTCTTTGCAATGATGACCTCATTCTCGTCCCCCTCTTTTTCAGAATAGATCTAGTTAAGGAGTAGGTTATAACTGCACAACTTTCTTACATATCATATATTTGTCTTGGATGTGGAAGGTAGAGGCATCACAGTCTTGGATTCAGAAAAACCTTCTTAAATGGAGAAAAAAGCCTAATTTTAAAAATTATCCATGGATAGATTATTCTCTTTAGGGCAGTGGTTCTCAACCTTCCTAATGCCTCTACCCTTTACTATAGTTCCTCATGTTGTGGTGACCCCCAACCATAAAATTATTTTCGTTGCTACTTCATAACTGTAATTTTGCTACTGTTATGAATCGTAAGGTAAATATCTGATATGCAGGATGTATTTTCATTGTTACAAATTGAACATAACCCACAGGTTGAGAACCAGTGCTTTAGGGAGTTTCATTTAAAAAATAACACATCTATCAGATAACACTGTGCATGATTTCTAACCATTTTGAGTGAATCTTAATTGTTATTATTGATGGCTTGATTTTTCTCTTAAAATGCTGAAAAGATTTATATAAACTATGCATGCAGATTTTACTTATTAGGTTAATCATGAATTAACTAACCCACTTGTCTAAGAGAAGAAGCAGCTTAACTTAGGAAAATAAAATAGATTTAATATTCTTTACCACCTGTTTTTATTTTCTTTAACCAAAGATAGTGTCCAATGCAAAATTTTATTTTGTATATGTTTGCAAGGCTGAAGTAGACCTTGTTTTAAATTTTAGTAAAGGTTTAGATGTATTCTACAGTTCATTTCTCATGTCCAGTAAGAATTACCATTTTTGGGGGGGCGGAGCCAAGATGGCGGCGTAGAAGCAGCAACATATCGCAGCTCTCACAGAGCCACCCCAAAATACCCATAAAATAGGACT
>CM053584.1:57062623-57091396 GCA_028627135.1 Pseudochirops cupreus | reverse complement strand
AAAAAAAAGAATTACCATTTTTATAAGATTGCCTTGTGGTATGAAGAAACCCTCTAGTCTCTCTAGTGTGGTAATGGTGCCACAAAAGATCTTTCCAATCTCCATTTTCCAGCGTTCACCAGCACTTAGCACGGTTTCTGGGCACGTAGTCTGTAACAAATGCTTATTAATTGATTCTAAGACAGAATGGTTCTTAGAATTGTTACTGACTTAGAAAGTTTCCTATTATTTCATTCAGAGAACATTCTTTGATTTGAGAGAGGCAGTATAGTTTAGGTATGAAAAAGCACTGGGCTTTGAAGTCAGAAGACCTGGTCTGAATATAGGCTTTGCTACTTACTAGTTGTATGATCAAACATTTTTTAAGCACCGAATTTAAATCCTATGACATACTGGGATCTGGTTTGAGAAAACCTCACACATTTGCTGCCTTCATATGTCTTATTTTGTGTTAGTCTTAGGTTTAAACCTGATTTTAAAGAAAATGCTAATGTTTGCAGAAGCCTACTAAAGATCCAATACTCTTAAAAGGTTTTATGTGTTGATGTATACATCTTGGGAACTGAAGAATTCCTGCCTGTATTTGCCTCAAGATTGTTTCTTTGAAATGTATTCTTAACTAAATAATGTTTAAAAAATCTGAATTGGGGATGTCATTAGACTAAGAAAGAAAAGGGTTTATCTCACAGACCATAAACTGTTTTACTCAAACACATTTTGGTAGTTAATCTGTTGCTTCATCTCTTCTCCAAGAAGAGTTAGAAGGGCTACCACAAAAGTTAACTTCATACATATGTGAATATATGTGTGTGTGTGTATACATACATACATACATACATATATATATACACATATATACATATATATACACACACATATATAAAAGGATAAATACAAGGTAATTTGTGTAGGAGAGACTCCAGTACCAGGGGGATCAGGTACAGCATGTAGAAAAGTAGTGGTTAAACTGAACTTTGAAGCTAACTGGGTTTTTAGGAGGTGACAGTGAGATGGAAGAATGAATTCTAGGAAGGAGATGGGAGGTGGAGTGACCTGTGTGAGGAACAGCAAAAAGACCAGTTGGGCTGGAAGGTTAATGGAGGGGGGGAATCATGTACAATAAGACAGTAATGGGAGGATGGATTCAGGTTGTGACAGACTTTTTATGCCCGAGTCCTGAACCTTATACTACCATAGGAGGCTGTATTTTTAATTTAAATTTTTTTTTCACCTAAACCAATTTTCTACTTCCTACCTTTCCCATATTTGATGGGGGATGTACTTGTAGTGTGTGTGTGTGTGTGTGTGTGTGTGTGTGTGCGTGCGTGCGCGCGCATGTGTGCATGTACGTATATACACACACATATCAAGCAAAATTAATTCCCACATTGGCCATTTCCAAAAACCTTACCTCTGTCTACACTAGGTGTCGATCTCCTCTGTCAGGATGAGAGCGTATTATGCCATATCTTACATGGAGCTAGTGGCAAATCATAATGCTTCCATTTGAACAGCAGGGGCCCCTGTCAAAAGAGAATATTTCATAAAAAGGATCACAGTAACTTTCTGAACATTCCAGTGAAGCTGTGAAATTAAGGAGTAGAGATTACCTTGGGCAGGTCATTCATTTCCTTCCTAGGGGCCTCAGTCTTCTCATCTGTCAAATAAGAGTTGGAGTAGATAATCTCTAAGGTTCCTTACATCTCTGAATCCTAACATTCTAAGTGACTTTTGTAAAGTCCAGAAGTAAAGTCTGGTAATGGAACTCTGGATTTAGATGTAACCTACAGAGATAATGACTCTGAGAGGTAGGTGCTATTATTATCCCCATTGTGCAGATGAGGAAACTGAGGCAGGCAAGTCAAGTGACTTGCCCATGGTTGACACATTGAATATCTGAGGTCAAATTTCAATTCAGGTCTTCTTGACTCTAAGCCCAATGCTATAGCCACTGTGTCCCCTAGCAGCCTAGGGTCCTCATTGCCCTGACTGCCTGTCATCTTACCACAATTGTATCCTGCTACTTTTTTAGAGAGAGCTAATAGGGAATCATAGTGCCTCCAGTGGAACATCAGAGCCAGTTATCAAAAGAGTTTGTGTTTTTGCCTGTTTGGTCATCCTTCTTAAATATTTACAAACGCTCTTCTGAGGTGGTTCTGGAAAGCCACGTGTGGAAATGAAGTTATACATATGAAGAAAAAAAAGCTCATTTGACTGGAAACTTTTTCTCTTAGTACATTTTCATTCCCTCTTGGATTGTGTAGATGCATTTGTGTATACCTCTACAAACTGTCTGTGTGCTGATATAGATTGGTCTATATATCAGGAGGAAAATACTTCTGGTTAAACAGTAAGAGATCTTCTGAATTTGATCTAAATAAAAATGAAATGTGTTGCATTGTGAAATCCAAGAAAACAGAAATATGATGAAGAAGATGCCATCCAAACAATGGATTTAATAATCAGAATGCTTCTATATGACAAGAGAATCACTTGTGGCTTCAAAGGATGAGACAACAAGATGCTGGAAAGCACATTTTAATTCAATAGTTGCTTAAATCCAAAGATTCCATTGAGAAAACATAGAATGGCGTAGGTTGGTTTGAAAAAATTCTAAAGGGAGAGGAATAGGAAGACTGGAAGTGGTTTTGAGTGGTATCATTTAATTTAATATTGATCTAAAAAAGTCATCTGAAATGCTCTGCCTGTTGTCCCAGCCTCTCTTGAAGGAAGGAACTGAGAAGCTGAAAGGGCCAAAGAGTTGGAAAGCTGCCTACTACTGGAGGATTCAGACGCAAAAATCAAATTTGACTTAACTACCTACAATCCATCCATGAACTCTTTAGTGAAAAATAAAACTTCTTTAATTTTAGAAAGTGTTTGGACAGCAAATCTTAATAGTAGAGAAGGAATCTCTCCCTCTCTCTCTCTCTCTTACACACACACACACACACACACACACACACACACACACACACACACACACACACACACACTGTAGAAGCAGAGAATTGTCATTAGGCACTGAGAGTAGAAAACATCAATTCATAAATATGAGAATCCCTAAGTCTGAAAAAGTGAAGATATGCAGAATAACTTGGAGTATGTTTTGTTCCATTTGAGGAATATCAAGTTTTTACTTGTTTCTCCCATTTAGGAGAGAAACTGAGTCACTTACCTCCCTGAGCCTTATTTTCTTCTGTTTAAAAAATATGGACATCCCCAGAGTCCCCTAAAGTTCTGAAAATCTCTGAGTAGTGGGATCAGGTATGTTCCTTAGCTGTGAACACAGATTAAGCTGTGCCCTCTAGGGACCTGGTTTAATACTTGTAGAAATTATATGGCATATACCATTTTCATTGTAGTAGATACTAGTTCAAAGGCCTAAAATAGATGTACAATTTAAACTCAGTGAACACATTCGGGAGAAAATTCAGTGCCATTAAGAGAGCTGTTGAAGGCAGAAACACTTGGATTAATTTCCACAGGACATCTCAGCTGCAGCTATTGCTTCTGGAGGACAAACGTGAGCAGTTCTGCAGTGCATCTTGCATTTGCAATTTTACCTGTAGTGTTTCATAGCTTGAAAGGTGAAAGCAAGTGTAAAAACACATCAGGGCTTTTCTCAACAAAGTTTTCAAGGCTCCTTCCTATCGTTTATGCAGCAGAGACCATAAAAGGAAAATGTTGTGACAGTTTTGTTTCGGGAGAAAGTGTAGCCACATCTGCTAGGAGTCTTTGATAAAATTCAGCTTGAAAAGTCTGAGCCTCTAAATGGAGCTTATTTTATTCTTTGTCCATTTTGTACAGTGATCCACATACATGGAAAATTCTTCCTTTGGCTATTCACAGAATCAGCAAGTTATAGAATCTTCAAGTTTGGAAGCGGCATAGTCCAACCCTCCTTTTTTATAAATGAATATAGACCCCCCAAAAGTGTGACTTGTAACAAAAATAATGAATTACAGAGTCAGGATTTGAACTCAGATCCTTTGATTCCAAATCCTTTACCATTACACAGTGTTGACTTTCCCTAAAAGCCATCTAGATCAATGCAGCCCAACCCAAGTGTGACCAATACTCCCCTCTAAAACACCCTCCAAGAAAATCTCACTGAAATGAGATCTCCCTTTAGTTTGGAGGAGCTGGAAGGGCAATTTTCTAAGCTACTGGAACCTTTTCTTCTGAACTACCACCTAGTAATGCCTCCTCCATCTGATATTTGTGAAGTTGATTTATTAATCCTTTTAAGGAAAACTTGTCCTCATCAAATTTACTTCATTGGTTCCAGCCCATCATTTTAACCTGCCAGAGTCTTTCTGAATCCTTAGTCATCTATCATGTTAATCCTCTAAGCTTCATGCTGTCTCCATTTTGATAAGCATGCCACCTATGCCTTCATCCAAGTCACTAAAAAAAAAAACATTAAAAAGCACATAGCCAAGAACAGGCCATGGGGCTCTTCACTAGAGACTTTTTTTTTCAGCTTGACATTGACTTAATGACTATCCTTGTGGTTCTGTCATTCAGCAGGTTCTCAGTCCCTCTAATTATATTCTTACCTAATGCAAATAGCCTTATTTTATCTACTGAGATATTATGAGAGACAGTATCATACTTTGCTAAAACTTAGTTAAGCCATATCTACAACTTTCCCCTAATTTGCTGGTTTGTAAACATGTCCAAAAAGGACATTTACTCTGGCATATTCTGTTCTTGATGAAATCATGCTGGTTCTTAGTAATCACTTCCTTTTCTGAATGTTCACATGCCATCTTTCAAATGATATGTTCTAGAGTTTTTCCAGAGATCAAAGTCCGTCTCATTGGCCAGCTGTTTTTTGATTTCAGCTTATCTCAGTTTTTCAAAATTGTAATTTATGTATGTCTTCAATACTGTTAAACCTCTCCCAGCATCCATCTTTCAAAGATCATTCACACCATCTCAGCAGTCACATTCACCAGTGTCCAAGTCTGTTTACCTGAACTCAGTCAGGGCAATAGGATGGTCCAGCTCTCTCTTCCATTACCTCAGTAAACATTAATTAAGCACCTGCTATGTAGCAGGCATCTTGCTAAGCACTGGGGATACAGAAAGAGACCAAAAAAACACCCCAGACCCTGCCTTTAAGGAGTTCACAGTCTAATGAGACAAGCAAACAAATGAGTACAAATAAACTATATACAGGGAAACTAGGAAACAAGAGAGGGAAGGCATTAGAATTCAGAGGGGTTGGGAAAAAAGTAATACAAAGTAATTTCCAGGGGAGAGAATGCCAGCACTGGGAGAATCAAGAAAGACCTGATCAGGAGGTGGCCCTGAACTGTGCTTTGAAGGGAGTCTCTGGGGGCAGAAGTACATTGCAAAAGGTGGGGGCAACCTGGACAAAGAAGCAAACACAGGAGAGGGATGGTCCTGTGGGGAGCTGCTCCCAGACCTGACTAGAGTGGAGTGTAGTAAAGGGAGTAATATGAAATACAATTGGAAGGGTAGGTAGGAGTTACATTATGGAGAGCTTTAAATGCCAAGCTTGAGAGTTCTGTGTATTATTCTAGAGGTAATAGGGAGTTACTGAGGATTTTTGAGTAGCATAGTAATCAGGTACCCAGGTACTTAAGCAGGTGGCAGGGTAGATGTAGTGATGCTTAGTTATTATATAGTTTATTATATATAATAAATAGAGGAGCATTTATTAAGTCCTTATTGGGTGTCAGGCACTGTGCTAAGCACTAGAGATAATACAAACTAGAATATTTGAAGGTACGTTGACATGTACATATGGAATATTGTAGAATCGTAGAGAGCAAATCCTCACTGAGCGCTGAAAATACATATAGCATAATGTGATATCTGACCTTCGTAGTTATGACCCAGAGCTGTCAAGAACAGGTTAAATCAGGTATAGGATACTGTTAAAGAAATAAAGGAAATAATGAATTGAATTTAACAAGATTTTATAAAAAATACTTAGTGTAAAAACAAGAGCTCACTGCAGTTATTTGGAAAAATAAAGCGCAGCACCTTCATTCCGCAGGAGAGGTAAATGAGAAGAGCCCTTCACAACCTGCCCTTTTCCATTGTTCCTTCCCCGTCTTCCTAACACTTTACTCCCTTCCACATGCACTATAATCAAGGGACGCTTCATCTCCTGGCTTGGAGTCTTTTCGTTGACGCCCCCTTCTCTTCCCTTCCCCCAGTGTTCTCTCTCTTTACCTCCAGCCCCCTGGCTTCCTTTAGTGCAGATCTCACAGGACACCTTTCCCGGTCTCCCCTCACTGCTGGTTTCTTCCCTCCGAGATTACTTCCTGTTTACGTGGTCTCTGTCTCGGCAGTGCGGTTGTCTCCCCCTTTAAAAAGAGGTCCTGAGGGCAGGAGCTGCGTTTTTGTTTTCCTTCGTGTCCTGAGCTCTTCAGTGCCTGGCACATGGCGAGCACTTAATAAATGGCTTGTTAGCTGACTTCTCTCAGCCATGACGTATTATAAATACTTAATGTACACTCACTGATTTAGAGGGACTTATGTTAAATTCTCCCAAGAAGAAATGTTTATCACCCTTCTGAAGTGGAACATGTCACTTTTGAGAAAATCATTCTAGTCATCTAATAGAATTCTTGTGTGTTACAGTTTGGATTCATTCATTTTTCTGTCTATAGTGGCAAAAGAGCACTTCTCCACCACCATCTTTTGCACTTTTAATATTCCTAAAGTTTATTAATGTTTCCCCTTGAACTGGCATACTTGAATACTATTACAGATGGTTTTGAAAGACTCCCCTAGGATCAACATGGCATAGCAGCAGTCTATATTGTTACTCATTGTGAAAAAACAGTGAGTCTGATGGTAGTAGCACACTTTTTGAAGGTGTTTTCCCTGCTTAATAACAGAGGCTATTTATTAAATTACTTTTTTTTCTAATATGCTAAATATTATTGATGGTAGCCCAAAAGGCTAGCTGTCCTTATGAAAGGGAAGCAGTTTTCTCTAATCTCATTATCAAGATGGATCCTTTTTTGATGAGTACTGTCTTATGAAAGATTGACGTTTGGGGGATGGGGGGAATGGTAAAGAAGCAGTATTTTAACACCACTGAATAGTAGTTTATATATTTCTTCCAAATTATATATATATCTCACTAGAAATAAATAGTACATACAGTGAGGATAGTTTTTATTTTATAGTGTCCTTTGGATTTTAATGTCTGAGAATGAAGTGTTGTTTAATGGATTATCCAAAATATACTTATGTTTATATTCTTCCAGGGGTCACACAGGTTTCATAGTGAAGATAAAGGCAACTAACCCCTTTAGTTTAGTGACCCTAAAAGCATTGCTAGAAAAGGACAGGTTCCCCAGAAAGGAAAGTGACAAGCAAGAATTACCTGCTGGCATTTTTGTATTATTTAGCAATTAAAGTTACCTGTCGAGAGAGAGCTTATTGAAAATGGTACCTTGTCAGACTACACCAGCATCTAAGATTTCCAGGCATGCAGTATGCAAACAGAATCATTCAAACCCATCGATGGTAACCTTGCACTCATCATCTCCAGCCCTCTGTAACAGAAGTTTTTTTTTTAATCTAATATTATTTCTACGTTAGATATAAGGAGATATTTAGACACATATCTTTTTATAGCTAGGATGGATGGATGGATGGATGGATGGATAGATAGATTTCTGAAAAGTAGTTTAATCCTGTTCATTTCAGTGGTTGAGAGAAGACTCTTAGGAAAAAAATTTGTTTTTATGTCATTCTTTGTCAACCTATAATTCAGTAAACATTTATTAAGTACCTACTATGTGCTAGGCTCTATGCTAAGTGCTGGGGATGCAAAAAAGAAAGGCAGTCCCTGCCCTCAAGGAGCTTACAACCTAATGGAAGAAGACAACACATAAAAGGAGACTGGAAAGTTTAGTCAGGAATATCTTGTTCCTTAGAGTTGAAACCAGACAAAGCTACAGATGCAAAATAGAGGTGCAAAGTTGAAGGATATCCTGCCATCTTTATGTTAACCCCCAAGGTATCAAGAATCCATTATTTTATTTTCATGAAGTATTTACCTGTCTCTCTTTGAAGCATTTATAATTTTAGGCAGTCTTCTAATAAGTAACACCTAATGTAATCCCAAAGTTATCAAAAGACAGTAGATTGTTAATGGTATATCTTTTTCTGCTTCAGTTTATTGCAGATATCCTGAAATTTTTAGTACCTTCTAATGAAATGGTCTAGTTAGACACTAAAAGTTCCTTTTCTTTTCTAGGAATCCAACGTGCTGATTGCTGCTAACAGTCAGGGGACAATTAAGGTAAGGTTTTGTTTTTTTTCCTTGCATCACCATTTTGAACGTGGATCCCTTTTTAGAATGCTAAAAAGGTCATGGAAATTTATACACTTTGAATAAGTCATTAGGGGAGACCAACCCAGACACTTGTATGCTTGTAATATAAATGATGGCTGTTGCTCCTATCACCAGCTTGGAGGGTGATGATGGGGGAGCATGAACCAATTAATTTTCAGCCTTGGAGAAGACACTGGCACTGCCCAACAACTACAGTATCAGAATTCCTCTAGAACACCTTTGTAGTATTAGACAGGGACCAAAGTATATTAGGAAATAGACATATCATAGAGACTAATCATGCTATGCTGTTTTACTTTTTTTTCGTTTGTGAATTTTCCCTCTTTTCCCATCTCTTTGCTTCTCTGGCCCCAAGAGCCATTTAGTCATCAAAGAGTGGCTGTTATTGGGAATCAAAAATTTAAATGCCCCTTAGCATCCCTTAATTACCCTCTCTCCCACCATTATTTTAATTTCTGACACAGAGTTTTTTTGCACACTTAATTTTGTGACTGTGAGCCTAAGAAAATCTTCTTTCGTTTATTCCTGACTTTGGTTAACTGTAGCACTTCCTCTAATGCAGTTGACCATGATTGATTGGAATTAGAAATCCAGATGTAAACAATGAGATTTCTATTTTTTAAAAAATAATAAATGGATATACTTAGCACTTTAGCTTTTCTTATATCTGAGTTACTCTTTCATTTAATCTCTACTTATGTGGAAGCAGACAGAGATGGCTGTTTTTATTAATATGCCTAGTTGTTGTCACTTGCCATTACGCACTCATATTTTCCATAGATGCCCTTCCCAAAGACCAACAAATTTATTGCTTGTTAATGAGAAGAGAACATTGACCTGGCAATCCCTAGACCAACTCTAAATCCAACTCATCCATGCAACAGGAAGCCAATGAGTAAATTTTCAGGAAGCAGGGGGAGTCAGAGTGCTAGCTACCTGAATTAATTTATCTTAAGTGGTATCCTTCTGTACTCCGTTAACTACCACTCCACTGGCTTGAAAATCTAATTAGAGAATGGCGAATAGCTTAAACAAAAGCCAGGCTTCTTAAGTGATCAACATTTATTACACGCTTAACAGGTAGAGGAGATTCTTTGCATCTCATATTTCAGTTCTCCCTTGTCTTCCTCTGAGTATAGGACCATACACATTACTGAGGAAGCTGCATCTTGTTCTTCTCCTGCAAATTATGTCTTTGAGGCTGTTAGAATTGTTGACCTTGAAAGCTGCTACACCTGCTGGCTCTCAGAACTACATAATGTGTGAACAAAGTCCGACTGACAATATCTAGAATCTGCTCAGCAGCATCAACCTTTTATGTTAAATAGTTTGCTTAGCCAAATATAAAGTAATACAAAAAGTATTATGAAGGCTCTTGGGCAAATCACGCTCTAAAAAAGCTAACGGAAAAGATAGAATAGTTAAATCTTTGGCACCTGAAATTGGAATGTCCTGTTAACTTTTTAAAATCACGATTTTGCCAGTCCCTTGTGCTCTGTATTTCTTTCCAAACCAAATCTACTGCTTTTGTCTTATCATACCTGCCTATTGATCTTGATAGATTTCACAGTATGGCAGCGTCACAGCTTCTTCATGCTAAGTCACATCTTTGCTGTTGAAATGAAGTGATTAATGTAAGATTATGGTAACAGTTACTGAATAGAAAGTGAATCTTTCATCAGAAGAGGGCTAAACATAATGAGGCAGATTTAACTCAAGTAATCTTGATATTTGATCATTTCACTAAGTAAACAATAAAGAAATAATCTACAAAATCCCACCTGTGCCTGTGGTCCTTATTTTTATTGAACAAACACAAGTAGCAAACAAATACTAATAATGCATATTTGGATGCTCTGATGTGTCTGTGATCTCTCTGATGTGCGCTCCGTTCTGCGCGTCTGGGGGAACAGCGTGATGTGGTAGAAGGAGCTCTGACTTGGGAGTCAAAACTGACCTGAGTCCCAGGATTTCCACTTCCTAATAAGCCAGTGCCTCCATCTGTGCCCATTTCCTAGCAGAAGGATTGCGTGATAGATGAAGATCTCACCTTTGGTGTGGTTGTACCACATAACAAAGCCATATGAATTGCTTTGTAACCTTAAAGTACTATACACATCCTACTTGTTGTTAATTTTTACTATTATTATATGAATATATAGATCTCTTTTACATGTAAGTATGTGAAACTTCCATAGACTCCATCCTCCCTGCTAAGCATATGAAAATGTTCTTGTAACTGCTGAGCATCAGCTGGCTTGCTCCATTTGCACACACTTGTTTACCTGTTGTCTCACCCATCAGACTCTGAGCTTCTCAGGGCAGGGGCTGCCTTTTGCCTCTTTTTGTATCCCCAGTGCCCAGCACACAGTTGGTGCTTAATCAATGTTTATTGACTGACTTGTTCTACTTTACTTTCCGGGCTCCTTAACTAACTATGGCAAAAAACTAATTTGAAAGAATGCATTTAAAAAAAGAAATTGACTTATCATTCACAGACATTCAGTCTATACTCACCAGTTTTTCTAGAACATCATGAAATGAGCTTATCATTTTCTTATCTTATCATTTTTTATCATCTTATCATTTTCTGAGCTTATAGTTTCTGATAATGACTTGCATCATTTTAAAATCTAGACCCCCTCCAACATAACTGTCTTAAAAAGAAAAAACAACTGGTAAATCCCTTCAAAATCTTTTGTATTTTCAAAGTAGCTGATGATGATGATAATAATAACAACAGAGAACATTTTATATAATATTTTAAGGTTTTCAGAGCACTTTATATTCATTATTTCATTCAATATTCACAACAACCCTATGGGGTAGTAATTGATCTGTAATTAAGTGACTCACCCTTGGTCACACAGCATCTCAGTGTCTGCCACAGGATCCAAACTCAAGGCTTCCTGACTCCACATCCAGCCCTCTAACTGTTGTACCCTTTGGCTATTCTTAGAGAAATGGACAAAAAAGTTTAGTGGGTCTTTTTTGGGTATTGTTTAGAGTTTTATGCCAGCTGTACTTTTAAACTGCATTTATATATTCTGGTCTTTCTTTTTTAAATTAGGTGCTCGAGCTGGTATGAAGGGTCATCCCTCAAGAAAAGATTGACTGGGTCCTGCTGAAACATATCTGCAGTTCACCATGAGAGAAGAAAAGAAACCTTCAGACGATGTCCCTCCCTGAAACCATCATGGGTTTTTTTGGGTTGTTTTCAACTTTTTCTCCTTTTTTTTCATCCCCTTCCCCCATCTACGGACTCTTTAGGACCTCTGAGACACTGGGAAGACCCAGTGAACTCTCCACCATCAACATAACTCCACGGACTTTGCTGCTGCTGGTGGTGGTGTGGTTGTCTAATTTTTATGATAGGGAAACAAATTCTTTTAAATAAAAACAAATAACAAAAAAAAGAATAAAAGTTTATTGAGCCATAGCTAAAGTAGGGAAGTCTCTATCATTGATTGTAAGGGCAGATTTGCTTTTTAAGGGAGAAAAGTCTGTAAGAACCACAGAGCTAGCGAGTTGTTAGTTCTAGTCATGGACAAGAGAGTTACACAGAATGAGCGATTATAGATGGGATTTGAAATTATTTAATAGAGAAACGTGACAAGAAAGAAGATAGAGGGTTTTTTCTTCATTTGAACTCTTACAAGACATAGGGTTTAAAATAGCATCATGGTATGAACTCCTGTCTGAATTCTCTGAAGAGAAGTAATGTCAGCAATCAGAGTCCAGCTTTCTCCCTGCTCCTGGTCAGGGTTTTCAGTCTTGGTTTCCTACCAAGAGCACTCCATAGGCTGTGCTCCCAGATAGCTCAGTGCCTAGAGTCCTCTCAGGTCTACTCAATGTCACATGGATATCCATCCATCTCAGTTTATGTGAAACACAGCTATCAGATTGTCACAGTTTTCAGTTCCAGCCCAAGCTAGATTTGTGCCATGACTAAAGGAGAAAGGTTTAAAATCCTATTACCCAACTCTCTGAGCCATGAATCTCTTGTTAATTTTTAAAATAGTTTTCTAGTTGTTATTTAAAAAAAAAATCCCACAGCCAAGAAGAAAAAAAGAAAAAGGAGAGATGAGGACTAAAGCTAAAAACCATGAAGTCTATTTTCACCAAAAGATTTTGCTTCCAGAAAATTTCACCTTACACATTTTATATATATAAGAATGGTCTGAGGTTTGATTTAGGTCATAGCCCAACACGTATAAAATGATAGGGTGATGTATTTATCGCAGTGCTTCACCCTAACCTCAAACCATTGAAACTATTAATCCATCCTATCAAGATGATTCCATCTTGAAGGTCTCTGAGAACATTGCAATTACATCTGATGCCACTCTGATTGAGGAAGAGTCCAACATCACTCTAAACTGACACCTGTCAGCCACCCATGCTGGCCCTGAAGAGATGCTCCTTCCACCAGGCTGTTGTCCCTGGAAGTAGAGGTTTGAAGATTTTAGAATCTCTGCCCGAGTAATCAGTGGGCAGACATGTCCAGGTCATTATGAAAGCAAAGTGGAAGTTCATGACTTTTGTTTTGTTTAAACTTAGTAATAGCAAGAATAGTGTTTATCATACTGACTTGTCCTGTAAGACTTCTTTGTATTATGAGAAATTTTTAGGTGTTCTGAACAAGTAAAAATCATTTTAAGGAGAGAAATTTAACTTAAAATTCAACCACACATTAACACATACAGTCCATTAAATGTGAGTTGGTATTACACAATGGTAAGATAATAGGCTGCTAGAAAGCTTGGTGGGTGGAGTGTAGTGCCTGGAATCAGGAAGAACTGAGTTCAGATGTAGCCTCAGACACTAGCTTTATAACCTTGGCCACGTCTCTTGACCTCTGCTTGCCTTGGAGGCAAGTACATGGTTCATTGGATAGAGTGTTGGGCCTGGAGTCAGGAACTAGTTGTATCTGACTCTGTGACCATATTTAGTGTTTTCTTGGCAAAAGTACTGGATTGTCTTGCCATTTTCACTACTGCCTCATTTGACAGATGAAGAAACTGAGGCACCCAGGAGTCAGGAAGAGCTAAGTCCAAATTTGATCTCAGACACTAGTTGTGTGACCTTGAACAAGTCACTTAACCTCTGTTTGCCTTTATGCATGAGAGAAGGAAATTACATGCTACTCCAGTACCTTTGCCAAGAAAACTCCACCAACAGTACTGGAGTGCTTTGGTCCATGGGTTCACAATGAGTTGGACATAATTGAACAACTGAGCCACTACAAAGACAATAGAATCTTATCAGCATGAGAGAAACTCCGATACCTCGTTTTTCTAGATGAGGAGATTGTCTCAAGAAGATAAAATAACTTCCTCAAGGTCATCCTACAGGTTAGGAGCAGGACCACAACTAGAACCCAACTCCTGGTTCACAGTTCTTTCCACACCATGTGAGGCCCCCTTGGCTCCTTATTTAAAAAGGAAAATTGAATGTAGGTAACTAGTGGGTAGAGATCCTGCCTCAGAGTCGGGATACTCTGATGCTCACTGGCTGTACGTCTCTGGGAAAATCATTGAACCTCCTTCACTCTTAAAATGCTGAGGTTTCAGAGGAGTTGTTGCTGTGCATTGGGAAAGGGAGCTTCCTTCCCAAGGATGAAGTCTAGACTTGGGGTGAAGGGAGAACTGAAGCTCTTGGTGTTTTCTTCTGGGGCATCCATGTGACAGACCAATTCAGGGGACTTCTGTACTCAAAAAGGTTCAGATTTCAACTTAGTCTAATTTTTAAGGAAAATCTTCATGGGAACAAAGGATGTTTCGTCTAAGAGTCTACAGACAATTCAAGAACAAGGAACCTCATAAGAAGACATCTCACAGATACCTGGAAGTGTAGGGAATGTTCTCTGTTGCCCTGAAAGTTTTTAAAATCCTTACCTAAAATGTATTATGCGCTTATTGGTAGATGGTACCCTATTTCTGGTAAGCCAATTTCGTATGTAACTGGACAGTCCCTTGTGAGGGATGCCCTGGAAAAGATTCTTGTTCAGGTCAGTGGTGGACTCACTGACTTAGAAAGTTTCTTGTAACTTGCATTTAAAATTTACGAAGTACTTCCTCACAAGGACCCTATAAGATAGGTGCCTGATTTTTTGTACAGATGAGGAAATAGACTCAGAAACATCTAAGTTCATGTCAACTGATGAGAGTTCACATCAGTATAGGTGATCTGGAAAATATCTTAGAGATCCTCCAGTCCAAACCCATTTCATAGAAGTAACTGAGGCCGAGAAAGCAGAAATGACCTTTTAGGCTCTCTGATTCTCAAGCTCTGCTCTTTGTAAGTACCGCTTTTCTAAGTTGCCCAGTGTTAGACCCAAGTGGTCTTTCCATTGTGCCATGCCATGAAGACCATTACACTGCTACAGTTCCCCCCCCCCCTTTTTTTTAAACTATGGGCAAACTACAGTCCAAGGACCAAAGCCAATGTGTCTTCTGTTTTTATGCAGCCTTCCAGCTAAGAAAGATTTTTTTAAAATTCCTAGGTCTAAGGCCGATATCATTGTTAAGAAACATGAAAAATCATAGACAAAAGGATACAGAATATTCAACTAATCTTGGAACAGTTACACATACACAGACATACCATCACAGTGGTAGGTACATTTTTGGGATAGAGAACAGCAAGGAGTAACTATATTTCCATATATGAGAAGGAGCCAGAGGAAGACATTATTAAATAGACTAGAAAAATTTCTAGAAAGAGATGAGATTTTAGGCATTTTTTGAATTGTGGTTTGTGGGGGTTGGGGACTAGGGAAGGCAGCTTTGATACCCTCATTTCTGATGTGTATTTTCCTTTCATGCTATAGTGTTCAAATTTATTTCAGCTACTGGCTTATACTTAACCACATGCGTGGTTTCTATCCCTCTAATACTGCCATGATAATCTACCTCACAATATGTGATGGTTTCAACAAATGTAATTGAGCAAATTAGGCTCTTCAACAATGACAGCAGCAGCAGGTTTTTGCTTTTGGATAGTATCTTTGTGCCCTTGGAAAAGCAAACCTGGAGAGCTTCCAAAGCTATTCAAAAGAGCACACCAAGTTATAGTGACTAGATCATTTTGAGGCGGCACAAGTTAGCCACTGTGTCATTTCTTATGGGGGAAGAGAAAAGATGGAAGACAGAAAGTTCTCCCTGCTAATGGTGATAATTTCTGTGGTGACTTATCAGTACTTCCTTGCTCTTCCCAAGTGGTCCTAAGAGGATCTTCAGTTTGCTGTATGTGGTCATCAGCTTATGTGTTCAATGAACTTGCACAAAAGAAGAGAAATGTCAAGGGGTGGCCTAGTACAACTCCTTCCATAAGAGAAACAGGAATTGTGCAAAAACATGTGGGGTCCCATACTGGTTCACAACCACTAAGCAGCCATATGACTTTGCACAAGTCACATACTCGGGATAAAAGTGCCAGCCCTGCCTACTTCACGGAGGCATTGTACCAGTTGTGTCCAACTCTCTGTGACCCGTTGGGAGTTTTCTGGGCAAAGATGCTAAAGAGGTTTGCCATTTCCTTCTCCAGCTCATTTGACAGATGGAAAAGTTGAAGCAAACAAGGTTAAGCCACTCACACAACTACTACGTCCCTGAGGCCAAATTCGAACTCAGAAAGATGAGTCTTCCTGAATACAGGCTATAGACGTATTAGGAGGATAAAATAACAGAAACATGAAAATTAAAGGTTGATTACTGGAGAGATTTACTAAAAAGATCATTTCACTAAGAGTCCAGAGATTTGGATTTTAATCTGGCCTCTGCATCTAATTTATCAGGACCTTTGACAAGTTGCAAGATAAGAAATAATAGAACTTGGGAGCTGGGAGTAAATTTATAGGTCATCTGACCCAGCCGCCTGATTGTTAATAAAAGGGAGGGATATTCCAAGACAGATCATCTCCTGCTCACCATGAAATAGAGAATAGGATAGAGGCTTACAGGACAGTGAATCAATAGGAGACCCCATGAGTCCTTTCTATGATTAATATCAGAAGCAGTGACTAGGTTGCTTAGGTTCTAAATTCTGAAAAGTTAATATTCCCCAAACCTCTATACTCTTGTCCATCTGCATTGTAATACTTCAGTGTACATCATAAAGACGCTCTGGGGCAGCTTGGTGGCACAATGGTTGAGAGTGCCAGCCCTGGAGTCAGAAAGACCCAAATTAAAATATGACCTCAGACACTAGCTGTGTGACCCCGAGGAAGTCACAACCCTCTTTGCCTCAATTTCCTCATCTGTAAAATGACCTAGGGAAGGGAATGGTGAACCACTCCTTTATTTCTGCTAAGAAAACCTCAAATGGGGCCACAAAGAGTCAGACACAAGTAAAATGACTGAACAACAAGAAAAAGTTCTATGTTAGAATATATGGTAGTTTTTGGTCTTGTTGGTACTTCTCTTGCTCTATCTCCAGTTCCTGCTTTTAAATCAAAAGCCAAAAGGTCTCTTTCAAAGGACCATCCAGAAATAAACAGGATCATCCATATTTAAAAGGGATACTATCTGGACATGTACAAGGAATGCTATGTAATATTCTAACCCTAGCCTTTAGGTTGCCACAAGAGAAAAATATCAGAAATATTGTTGAGTTTAGGACTACTTACAGATTGAAACTAATACTTTGTGAGTCCCTGGTGCTCCAAGAAGTCAAATCATCAATGTGAATTAAGCTTCTACTCTGTGCCAGGCACTAAGTGTTGGGGATACAAAGAAATGTAAAAGACCGGAGCCCACAGTCTAATGAGGAAGATGAACATGCAAACACCTATGCACAAATTAAACGCATGCAGAGTAAATTGGAGATAATCTTGGAGGAAGGGCACTAAAATTATGGAGTAATGGGAAAGGCTTCTTGCAGAAAGTGGGACCTGAGCTAAAATTTGAAGGGAATCCGTGATACCAGGAAACAGAGATGAGAAGGGAGATAATTCCAGGCATGGAAGACAGCCAGTGAAAATGCTCAGAGTCATGCAGATGTCATGTTCAAGGAATGGCAATGAGACTAGTGTCACTGTGTCAGAGTACTGGTGAGGAGTAAAGACCACAAAGAGTGGAAAAGTGGGCAGGGGCCAGATTATGAAGGGTTTTAAAAGCCAAACTTGATTTTACATTTGATCTTGGAGGAAAGCTGGAATTGACTGAATATGAGTGACATAGACTTGCATTTTGGGAAGATTAATTTGACAATTAATTTCTAAAGGTCTCTTGGACTTTAACAGATTGGAAAAGCATTGGACCAGCCTCACTAAGTATTTGTACTCCATAGCTCCTGACCCAAGGGTGAAGTAGGGGCTGACTAGAGGTAATGACCCATTATTGATAGTTGGTTGACTTAGAAAGATTTTTGACAGTAAAAGACACAATTTGGTAGGTTTTGTTCTTTCTATAGAAGCCTTTCATAAAACAGTATCTTGTGCATAGAATACTGGGAATCCAGCTCAGGAGAGTGTCCACATAATTAACTAAAATAAACCTTAAAGTTGAATAATAATTCCCATAATAGAGCATGTGTCAAAAATAATTATCAGATGCCCCTGGAAAAGAGAAAGGGATTGAAATTCTAAATCACAAAAGGTAATGAACAGAAATCATGGATTTGAGAGCATTTATTATAACTGATTGTATGAATAGAGCAGGGGAGCCTGTTCGAAATGTCACATTGTGCATCTAATAGGGCTGGTTTAGAATACTGCTGTCCTAGACAGTGGAGGTCCCTCAACAGGAAAAAAGGCTGTTTAATGTTGAGCTGCATTTCTCTGAGAAAACTCAGAAATATTTATTCAAGGTAAATTGGTAAGTGTGAGGATTACAGAAGGAGGCTGACAGGCAGACTTTACTCTCTGATTCTTTCGTCCTATTTCTATTCTTTATAATGCTATTGGAATTGAATTTCAAAATTCAAATAATGCCATACCTGGAAGCCCTTGCTCAGGACATTTGGAACTGAACTGATGGGCTATGGAATGATCTTCTTGATTCTAAGCACAAATATGAGTTCATGCCTATGTCATGGCTGATGCTAAAATCATGGCTAGTTTTGACATTATCTGACCAATTTTTAGCATTTATCAGAGACTAGATAAAAGTTAATTTTTAGCAGACTGAAAAAAATATTATGACATGACTCAATACATAGCATTTAGAGACTAGCATTTTTTTTAAAAAAAGTACTATATTTTTCTATATCACCTAACTTTTCTACTGTATACCACCACTTCCCCTCATTGCAGAGAGCCTAACAAATATTTTAAAGAAAAATAAAAATAGGAAGGGGAAAAAAAACCATCAGCAAAACTGATCAAGTTAAAACTCTGGAGACATGACATTTCACACCTGTGAACCTCCCACTACTCCAAAGAAGTGGGAGGAGGTGAGACTAGCAGTTGTCACTTTAAAGTTCAAGGATCTCTCCAATCTAAACCCAAGTAATAGGCAAAATTTTCATTTTCTTTGCAGGAACAAAGAACTAGAAAATGGAGCCATTTCTGCATTAGCTAGAGCTTGGGGTTTAGCTGGGACATATTCAGAAAGCAAGCAGTCACCTTCAATTCCCAAATTCTAGCTTAGTTAGTTCTTAAGCATTTTACCTCTTCAAATTACCCAAGTGATTCCCAAGAAAGTATATCTTTAATTCTGAAAACTGTTGGATAGTACCACTGAACAGCCAGATTGTACCTTGCACATACAATGTCAGTAATATATCTTGTTGGGAAAGTTCTTTGGCAGTCTACTAAATAAAAAGGCACTTTATGAATGCAAGGGAGCATTAGGACGGCCATGTTGAAAATGTAGTCACTCCTGTTCTTTTTTTTCCCATTATGTATGGAAAGGTATAAATGTTAGAAAGATAAAGTTGGGCTGAAGGTCAGTTGTCATGGATGTTTTCAGAGTCTTTAGTTGATATGCTCTTTGGGAGCACAGGTGACAGTTACTATTATATGACCCAACCTTCTAATGGCCAACAATCTAGCTGCTTGAAAAAATACCTGAAGTTAAACTTCCACAAAATCTCTCCTGCCAAATAGGCATTTTCTCTATAGGGTGGTAAAACCTTTGTCTCTCCCATCGGGAACTCTGCTGTGTTTCTTCTGCCTGATGGGCAGCAGCAGCTTCAGCGAAGGGAGGACAGATGGCAAGAAGAAACAGAAGATTTGCTATCAGGAAAAACAATGACATACATGCAACAGCAAGAAGAGACACAAGCTGGTTTCCCAGTGTTTCAAACCCCAAGGGGTGTGCTTATCTTCTGGTAGCCACCCGCCCTGGAGTTGTCTGATTGCTGTTATAACAAATCTTTGTGACAGGAGAGGAATAGATTTCCCTCTCCACCCTCCCCCTGTTGTGTAAGGACAGGCTATTTGGCAATTCAGACTGTCCACTCAGCTGAACAGGCTTGCTTGTCAAATGCCCATTGTAAAGCTTAAGCCAAGTAAATATCCAGTTAGCCTTAGGGCATCTGATTAACTCCTGCTGGGGGTATTGTGAATTGCTGAAGCACCAAAATGAGGGACCAGGAAGTTGAGCATGAATGTAGATGCATTATTTTTAAGCAATGCTATAGGAAGAGAGGACCAGAAGTTTTGAGGGTCAATGAACAGGCACAATGTATATCATGGAGTCAGAGGATACAAAAGTATTTAAAATACAATCCGTGATCTCAGGATTCTAGTAGTCTAGTTTGGGAAATGCATGAAAAAATAACTCAGATATCAAGATAGTAAGTGATAAATGCCAAACGAATAATAGAGATAATGATGGACTGAAATTAGAGAAACCAGAGAGGTTAAGGTGGAAATGCCAAGATTTGGCAACTGAACAAATATGCAGGGTGAATGAGAGTGAGCATATGAGGATGGCATTGAGATTGTGAACCAAAGCAACTGGAAAGATGATGGCGCCCTCAACAGTAGCAGGAAAATTCAGAAGTGAAGCCTTTCTTGGGAAAGATGAGTATTCTTTTGGACATGTTGAGTTTGAGTTACTTATGGGACATCTAATTTGAAATGTCCAAAAGGTGATGCAGAATTTGCACTCAGGAGAGACTAGGGCTAAATAGACCTGTAAATCACTCATGTAGAGATGATCACTGAACCCCTAAGAGTTGTTGTAGTCATCAATGAATGAATCAATGAATGAAAAAGCATTTATTAAGCACTTACTATGCTAAGTGTAGGGATACAAGTTCAAGCAAGAAATACAATCCTTGCCATCAAAGACTTTACATGCTAGGGGGAGGAGATAACACATATAAGGAATAAAATGATTCTTGAAAGGTGGGTGGGGAGATAATGTGCTTGGGTTGGAAGCAAATGATAGCAAATAATAGAATAAAGGGGAAAAAAGGGGACCCAAGAAAGAGCCTTGGGGACACTCACTGTTAGTGGGCCTAACATAGATGAAGATCAATCAAAGGAGACTAAGGAAAGGTGGAGAAGTCAAACAGGTTGGAGGAGAACTGAGAGAGGGAGACAGAGAGAGAGACAGAGACAGAGAGAGACAGAAAGAGAAAGAAAGAGAGATAGAGACAGAAAAAAGAAAACCCAGGAAGAAAAGGTGGTCAATGTTAAATGCCACAGAAAGGTTAAGAAGGATGAGGATTGAGAAAAGACCACCAGATTTGACAATTTAAAAATCACTAGTATCTTTATAGACAGCAGTTTCAGCTGAATGCTCAGGTCAAAAGCCAGATTAAAAGGGTTTAGAAAAGAATGATAGGAAAGGAAGTAGCAGCACTAAATGTGAATGGATTTTTCAAAGAGATTACCGGAAAAAAAGTAGAAGAGATGTATAGCACAATAGCTAGTGGGGATGGTAGGAGGTCTCAGAGAGAAATTTGTTTTTGTTTGTTTTTTTGGATGGGAGAGTCATGGATGTGTCTGTAGGTAGCAAGGAAGGAACCAATGGATAGGGGGAGATTAAAGATTAGAGACAGTAAAGAATAATAATGGGTGCCATTTACTGGAGAAGACAAAGTTTGGGATCAAGGGTGTAGGAGAAGGGCTGGTCTTGGGAAGGAGTCTGGAATAAAGGATGAAATTGTGGCAGAGAATATCAGGGGGATGGGGGAAAGGGAGCAGAAGAAGCTTGTGAAAGATAAGTGAGGCTATCAACTCAAAGGTCATTATAGTAGATACTAGGGGAGACTTTAGGAGAAAAGAAAGGTTTGAAAAACAGCTATGGTGAGTGGGATGATCAATTGGGGGGAGCATAAGAATTACATAATTACATAATTAGGACTCAGTTTATACATCATTAATTTGTACTAGACCCAGTCCCTGAATGTTCGTAATTTCCTCCATCTCCATTCAGAAGCATGTGAGTAGGAGCAAAGGAGGTGCATTATAGGAGTAATCAGGGTTGGGGTTTGGCAAAGTATGATTGGTAATAGGACAAGTGAACCAACTATTCAAAATATAGTGAAAGGAATGGGAAACTCTAGAGTAGGAAATTGGGAAGAATAGAGTCAAATTGGATGAGAATAAGGAATCAGACAGCTGAGAATGAACAAGAGAGTTTGCTCTTTCAGCATCCAGGGCTTCAGCATCACTAGAAAGCAGAAAAATAAGAGGGTGGACACATGTTAACAATTGAGCAATGAGTCCCAACAGAGTATCAGGGGATGGGTATAGATATCTAGACAGGTAATTAAGGTCAACCTTCAAGATCCAACTTCATTATAGCTTATGTGTTCTATGAGATCCACAAAAACTTCACAGCAGGCACGAATACGACTGGATATGTCCAGGGGAGTCTGGCCGCTGGGCCTGGCATTGGACTAGATGATGTTGAGGGTTCCTTTTCGCTCCAAATCTGTTTCTGTGTATCACTAAGAAGGATCTAGAACAGATCCCCACCTCCTTGGGAGATAGATTCCTGGTTATGAATCAAGTCTTAATTCAGGGCTTGATTGATCTTCCTTAGAGGACAAATTTCATTTAACTTCTAGCATGTCAAGCAGTTGTAAAGTTAGTGACACTGACTTCCTTTATTCACTGGCAAAATGGATGCTTTGGAGGAAGGGCTACTATTGTCCTTGCTTCCTACAATAGATGCATAAATTACCAGGCACAGCCTGCTAAGTGGACTCTTATGGACAGGACCTACCTAAAAGCCCGAGTTCCTATTTGCCTTTTTCTTTTCTCTACTGACGTAGTCCTTCATTCAGGTCCACTCAAAACTGCAGAAAGATGTCCATGTAAATGAGACTGCTCAAAGGTTTGAATTGAGGATTCCAAACAGGGGTTCTTTTGATCCATGTGGGCCACTCCTGCTGAAAGAATGCTCATCTAATGCCCTGAGTAAACAAGCAAGTCCTCTTCCTTCAGAAGCTACTTACTCTGGTCTGTGTACTGTTTTCTGTGGTCCACTAAAGCAGGAAATTCTAGCTCATGGGGGAGAAGGAAAAAGGGAACAGAAGATGTCTGAGGTGTAGGAATCATGGATGCGTGTGTGTGTGTGTGTGTGTGTGTGTGTGTGTGTGTGTGTGTCTGTGTGTGTATTTCTGGCTTTTGTCTCTTTTTATTTAGTCCTTCAGCACTCATCCTTTTTAAATTCTTCAGATGCTTCAGATCTGTTTCCCCTTCTTTTAATCTGCCAACCTCCAGGTATACTGAAGTCATGACATCATCTAAATGTAAAGGGAGGGAAATGATTCCCCCCATAAACCTAGGACACACTCTCCTACTAACACACACTGCATCCTTAAGAAGAGTAGTTACAAAGTCAGAATTCAATGGTAGGGTGGCACTTGTGTAGGGAACATGTAGCCAGAGCAGCCTCTGGCTCTGAAATTGTAGGGTCCTGATGTCTTTTTCTCTCAAGATATCTGCTGGTCAGCTGTGTTCCCAGGACTTGTCCCTTCATGCAGGGACAATTGCTCATGGGAGTGGAATCTCTTTTGAGTTCAGAGCTAGCCACCTGTCTGGAAAGCATCTCTTAGTTTCCTCAATTGTACCTCAAACTGACTCTGTAACAGCCAAATATAGTATCTCCTTTCTGGCTTCCAACTCAGACTGTTCTACACTGATAAACTGATGTTCCTTTAAAGGTTGCCAGGCCTGTCTCTCAAAAGCTGATTCCTATTGACTTACACAAAGGTGTTCTCACTTGTTAGAAGATCATCGGGTGTCAATACCTTGTTAACTGTATTCATACCTGATCTTCTGTGATTACATTAAGCTGGTGGGAGGGAGGGAGAGGAAGAAATCAAATTTCTTTTTATATAAGATAGTTATATTCTTGAAAATAAAACAAGGAATAAGCATGTATTAAGCACCTATGGTATGCCAGGTCCCATGTAAGCTTCTGAGGATTCAGAGAAAAAAATGAAAACCTCTGCCTTCAAAGAGTATACGTGCTATGGAAAGAAGAGAGCTCTGTGCTGCATGGCCTTGGACTCTATCAGAAAGAAGGCTTTGGGGCTCTTTGAGGATGTCCTGACCCAAGTTTACAGCCAGTGTCTTGGTTTTTTTTTCTTTCCATCTCTCTAGCCCTGCTATACCAAGGAGACATTCAGATGCTGTTAGAGGACTTTAGAAGAAATTTGTCCAAGCTCTTCTTCCAGCCTTGGTTGTGATGTACTTTCATCTTCTCCATGGCAGGGCCAGGTTCTCCCAAAGACCCAGGAGTCTAACAGCCTGATTGATTACTTCTTCCCTCAGACTCTTCCAACTAGCTGCCAAGAATCCCCAAGTCACCTTTCAAGTTTGCCTTTTGCAAAAGTGTTTCTGCTCAGCAGAAATGACTCTCCTAGGGAGATACGGCCGTATCCTTCCAACACCACCCCTGACTCTAATTGCTGAAAGACTGGGCTGTGGCTTTAAGCAGCAAGGCCCACTCATTTACAGAAAGAAACATCCACATTTGGAGGAGTGTTGCTCCGGGGGCCCTCCAAGGCAAGCTGCATGAACTCACCTTTCTCATTCTCTGACAGGGAGGCCTTGGTCCCAGCCTTCACAATTTGGCCTAAAGTGAGTGATTTAACAAGACACTAAACCCTGAGTGAAACTGCCTTCCTCTTCTCAGTCCTATCTCTTCCTCACCCTGACCCTTACCCCCCAAAAAAGAACCCAAAACCAAACCAAACAAACCAAATTAAACACCTTGTCCCCAGCCTCTCCTCTCTCACTGAGACTTCACGGAACTCACCTTTGAGAGACAGAAAACAAAGTAGGTATCATAACCGCTGAACACCAGGCTCACCCACATCACATAAATATTTACGGACTGGGTTTATTTATAGGCTGGGGAGCTGGATAATTCCAACACATTAGTGTCGGGCACCAAGAACAGTTTTTGCCTTCCTGCATGCTAGGAACTGCTCAGAAGGCCCCTTTCCTGCTCAGGAGGCCCCAAGGGAGGCTGACCCCCAGAACTGCCCTGTGGCAGGCCAGGGTCTCCTGGGGCTATTGGGAAGGACTGATTGGCATCCTGGCATTGCCTCAGCCAGCGAAGCCTGGATGTGGGGGTAGGAGTAAGTCAGAGGCTTCAGGAAAGGGAGCAAGAGAGGACAGTTGTGACATCATCTCCAACCAATCACCATGTTCTTTCGGTGCCCATAGTTTAAAAAGCATTCAGTAGGGTCAGGAATGAACTGTTCTGCCCAGAATTTCTTGGATTCGGCTCCTTATTAGAGCAGGGTTTCACCGTAGACAGGAGCAGCCTTAAGAAACTTTTAGTTTGATTCCAGCAAATAGATTTGATTTACTTGAGATTGGTTATGGGATACAGATTGATAGGAGGCTAGAGTCAGAAAGCGGACAGGCTCCAGTGAACAATGACAACTCTTTTTTTAAAATAGCTTTTTAAAATTTGAAAGGTGTTTTCCTCATACTGACCTCATGAAGCAGAAAATGTATTGCTCCATTTCACAAATAAAAAAAATGAGGCCCAGAAAGACAGAATGAGAAAAAGGAGGATGAAAGACCTGTCCATGGTCCTAAAGCTAGTGAGTATCAGAGCCAAAATTGAAGCCCAGTCTTCCAAGGACACCAACACACCCAAGTGCGGTAGACAGGAGACCCTCTTGCTTCTAGGTTTTTCTGTTTCTGCACCTGTTGTGCAGAGCTGGGCTGGGAGCCAGTCACTGCAGCATCTTGGCTGAGATGCCCAACTGTCTTATAATCATGACCTTACCAGTTTGCGCTCTGGGTCACCAGAGACAAATGCACAGAGCCCACCCTTTAGAATTTAGTTTCGGAAATGCCTTCTCCTGCTCCACGAGCCTCTAGAAATTCCCTTCTTTTAGTGTTACCCTACTGGATTCAGCATTACTAGGACTATCATTTCAACTGTTTAGTGGAAGCGAGGTGGGGTTTGGTTTGATTTGCTTTTAGGTTTCCCCTTCTGGTTTGTGGGTGTGTGTCCTGAATCCAATTCTCTCTCTCCAATTTGTTACTAATTTCTTAAGATGCATCTTCATTCTTTTTTAAAAAAATTTTTAATAGTATTTTATTTTTTGTAATTACACATAGAGATAATTTTTAACATTCATTTAAAAAACTTTTGAGTTTCAGATTTTTCTTCCTCCTCCTTCTTCCCTTTTCTCCTTTCCTTCCCCCCTTCCTAAAACAGTAAGCAATTTGATATAGGTTGTATATGGATTACTTTCATTCCATTACACATGCACATACATTGTTTACAAATGATTTTCTGAGAGCATTTATGGTGAGGGATGGAGCTGAAAGGCTGGGAAATATTGTTAATATATAGCAAAGTATATGTAGAATATTAAGCTTCTTGAGGGCAAGGACTTTTTCTGTCTTTGTATTCCCAGTAAAATGCCACACATATATAAGGTACTTAACAAATGAATGAATCGAACAAATGAATTAAATATTAAGAGGACTTCATGAATAAGCCAGTCTACTAATAACAAAAGAAAGGACAAGGACTGTGCTTTCATTGGCATAGAGAGATCCCCCTATCAATGCAGGAAGCCATCTTCTCTGCGCCTTATCATCTTACAGAGCTGAGAGGGTGAGTGACTTGTTCAGGGTCGTACAACCAACCTGTGTCAGAAGTTAAAATTGAACTCAGGCCTTTGGGGTTTCAAGGCTGTGCTGCCTTTTGCTAAGAGGCAACTCAAGTGGCATTTTTTTTTCCGCTCAGTAAAGTGATAGTTTTGGACCTTCCTTCTCCTGGTTTACTCCTAGAGGGCAGGGAAACCTTCTTGGGTGGTAGGGATTGGGGTAGGTGGAAGATGTTTTATACTTGCTCACCCCCCTTCCTGTTTATATCCCATCCCAGACAATTGAAAGGATCTTTTCCTTATTTCAGTGTTCTCCTTACTGTTAGTTTTGGACCTCAGTTCAGGAAGCATCTCTTGAGATGTTGATGCAAAATAGGTAGCCTGGGAGGGGAGATGGATTGGGAGGGGGATGTAGATAGAAATAGACTGAATCACTGAGAAATCCATAAGTGTACTTATGGACATCAAAGGATTCTACCAAGCCCTGTGTTTAAAATTCCCTGGCATACTCTTCTTTGGTGTGTGTAAGGGAGGCAAGGGGTTGCTTACCCAAGAGTGGTGTGTTTGCAAAAAGCCTCAGCCCTCTTTGTTCTGCACTTCCTCCAGCTCCCCCAGAGCCCCGTAGGTCACTCCCAGTCAGTCTACAATTCTGGGCAGAGCCCATTTACTGAATAGCAATTATGTTTGCAGTTCTACTTCTTAGAATCAGAACAAAATTGAGCCTGAGGGTGGCAGTGAAGCAAAATACATAACTCTTTGCATCTTCTTCAAACGTGAGGGTACCTCTGGTGTTTTGGATGCTGTCCATAGGACTTGACCTTAGAGCTGAGGAGTGTTGAACAATGTTTCTCTTTTGTGAGGTCTTGAATTGGACTAGCACATGAATTAAGCACAGAATAGATGGTGGGATCATCTTTGTATACTTTTCAGAGGGAGTTATAGATTATTTTTAAGGTAAATGTACATGATGGTTCTTTCCATCCCTTTACAAGTGCTTTTAGATAGAGTAAGGAAGATCTAACGAGCTAAGTAGTTACTGAGAAAATAGGTTTATTTATTTATTCTTTAATAGGTAAAGTTTGACCTAATTATCTACCTGGGGTGGGAGTGGGGGAACCAAGTAAATAACATGCAATTGGATGGAAAGCCTACAAAATTTGTCCCTCTTGGACAGATGGTATAAATGGACAAGTTGGGTCTAGAACTAAAGAGAAGGACAGATATTTGCAGAACTCCTTTAGTGACCCCCAAATTCTCCCAGAAACAAAGGCTATTTGAACAGTGCCAATAGCTTTTCAGTGTGGCTGTGCATCATAACACTATAATCTCTGAGATGTGGCATGAGACATACTTGATTCAGATTTTGGCTCTGCTACCTGGCCTATGAGACATTGAGTAAATCAGCTAACCTTTCTGGGCCTCAGTTACTTCATCAGTAAAATAAAGGAATTGAGTTGGACAGACTCCAAAATACCTTCCAGTTTTAAATCTATTATCCTGTAATCCTATGAAAGTGTCTGAAAAACATGGGTGGGCATGAGCAGGCTATAACATATAGGAAACATGGAACTGAAAAGAAGAGCCAGCCCAAGAGATATCACCAGAGAAACAGGATTGAAAAAGATGGGTAAGTCAAATGGTAGATGTGGTTTAGAAAAAGAAATTCCTCTTCAGATGGAAGTGTCAAGAAGCAGATCCCAGATTTCTTTGCCCTCATTATGGCTTTGAATCTTTGTTCCAAGGAACTGAGAATGAAACTTGTATACCTTGTGAAATGTACCACCTTTTATGGGACATACTGTTTGATTTTGCTACAGTGTTGGTCTTCATTACAGGGAAGGGTTCAACATGATGGAGGGATATGAGGACTAACTCCCAAAGAGACTAAAGAAAGAGGAAAGGGACCCACAGGCACAAAAGTCTTCATAATGGCTCTTGTGGTGGCAAAGAATTGGAAACTAAGTATGAGGTCATCAGATGGGAATGGCTGAACAAATTATGGTACTTGAATGTAATGGAGTGCTATTGTGCTGTAAGAAATGAGGAGGGAGAGGTTTTCAAAGAAACCTGGGAAGACTTGTATGAACTCATACAGAGGGAAGTGAGCAGATGCTGAGATCAGTTTATAAAATAATAACAAAAGACAAACAATTTTGAAATCTTTAACAGTTCTACAATGAGCAGCCATGATTCCAGAGGTCCAAATATGAACCCATCTTCTGACAGAAAAGTGACAAATTCAGGGTGCAGATTGAGAAATATGGTTTTTGAACAAGGTCAATTTAGGAACTTTGTATATAAAATTTTTAATATGTCTTATGTCTTTTTTCTTTTTTCAATGCTGGGAGAGGAGAAGAAGAGAGAACAGATTTTTGTTTACTGAAAAAAAAATGATAGTGGAGGCAGAATAATCTTTTTTTTTT
>CM053584.1:57039242-57062123 GCA_028627135.1 Pseudochirops cupreus | reverse complement strand
AAAAAAAAAAAAGAACATAAGCTCCTTGAGGGCAAGGATCATTTCATAGAGTTCCAGATTTGTGCATGCCAAACTGAGGACTTCTCCAAGTATCTCAGGCTTGGGACTATTTTAGACACTTCAACATGTGGAACAATCACATCTAAAAACTAAACCAAACAAAACACTGAACATTGCCAAAACTCTTGGCTCTGTATATTAATATTCATATAAATTTGCATAAATTTGCAACTCCCAGAGTGTTAAGTAAATAGCACAGTTTACTGCCATTGTATTCCAACCCATCATTAGAGTCATTACACACATGAAATGCATAACCACCTTTGAGACCAATCAATGTCAGCCCATCCCAAGTTAGCAGAGACAAAAGTCACACGGGGGAAGAAAGGCCCCTTCCCAGTCCTGGATGTAGGAAAGGAAGCAGGAAAACATTGTAGCTCAAAGAGGGTCTCCCAGGATACCATTCAAGGGCTCCCTGCCCTAACTGCACCTGGCTTCAGTCTCTGGTTCTGAGAAAATCTTATCAGGCTTGTCAATTCCCCAGGCTGTAAGTAATTGGGTCTTTTGGTCTCCCTCCTCTCCAAGCCACTAGCAAACCCGACCCTGCCTGCCACATTGTCCAAGTTACCTTTCCCCAGTCCTCCCTGTAGGACTTGGAGTTTACAGTTTTGGCTACTTCCTTACAATAAGTCATGCCTTTCCTATTGTTCTAAAAATAAAGAGTCTGGCAGAGGTTACCAGAACAGATTGTTAATGAGAATTGGACAGACACCTGCTTGTTACCATTAGCTGCAGCAACAGGAGACCTCCTTATTCTCCTTGGTTTGAGAGGAAGTGAGGCTAGTGGAGGGGCGGGGAGGTTCAGGGAAGTTTTGATGAACTGAGCTTTTAATCCTTTCTACCCATTCCCTTCTCACCTGCTTTATCTTACCTCTATCTACCCCCTTCTACTTCCTTACCACCTAAATGAGGTCCTCTTTCCCCACAGCCCAGTCATGTCCCCTACAAATAGCCCCAAATAGAGATTCTCAGTCTGTGATTTCAGCTTACTTGAGAACAGATCCATAAATAACTAGGGTAGGAGAACTGAGATTTTACTCAGGATACATAGCCTCACTCAGTCTGCTGTGCCTACATAGGGTTCTCCCAGACCCAATTCAAGTACAGCTAGGTGGTATAATGACTAGATTGCTGCCCATGGAGTCAGGAAAACCTGAGTTCAAATCCAACTTCAGATACTTCCTAGTTATATGACCTCTGTTTCCCTCAGTTTCCTCATCTGCAAAATGGCAATAATAATAGCACCTACCTCCCAGGGTTGTTGTGAGGATCAAATGAGATAATAATTATAAAATACTTTTCACAGTGCCTGGCACATGGTGTTATTTACTTGTTTGTTATTACATGAGGGAGCAGTGCTTTGGCCACTGGTGGCAATGGGAGACTGAACTAGAGAATATCATGAAGCTATTGTAGGGTTAACTCTAAGAAAGCAGAAGCGGGGTAGGTAAGGTGGGCTGGGCTGGAAGAGTCAAGAACCAAGCAGGACCTCATCTAGGTAGCAAGAAAATATTTAGAAATATTGCGGGTCTGAAATACTTAGAAATATTAGGGTGTGAGGCAGAGGAAAGAACATTGGATTGGAATCAGACAACCTGGGTTCTAATCCTAACACTGCTGCTTACTATTTGTATGACTTTGGACAATTCACTTAACATCTTTGGGCCTCGGTTTCCTCATCTGTAAAATGAGGGAGTTCAACCAGATGACTTCTAAGATCCCTTCCAATTCCAAATCTATGATCTATATATTGACAATGACACTTTGAGAGCTTGAGTCAAAGGTTCGGCACTGTAGGACTCTTTGGAGCTGGGGCCCAAGATTTTTGCAAACTTAACTCTGCTAGGGTCATCTATTATGGGAGAGAAGGGGAGGAAGGCAGCAGCAAGAGGACAGGGGAGTCTAAATGCTCTCAGCTTAGCCTCTCAAGCCCCTCCTTATCCCTTTCTGTTATCCAAAGAGACTGTGTCAGGGCTTCTGGCCACAACAGACTTGATCTTGATTCAGTATCCTTGCTAGGCTGTGACTAAACTAAGCAGGCAGGTGACATGGCAGATAGAATGATGGATCTGGAATCAGGAAGTTGTATGTTCAAATACTCGTTATGTGGTTAGTCATTTAACCTCTACTTACCTCAGTCTTCTCATCTGTAAAATGGAGATAATCAAAAGACTGACCTCCCAGATTTGCCGTGAGAATAAAATGAGGTAATGTTCATAAAGCGCTTTACAAGCCTTCAAGTGCTTTCTAAATGACAGTCATTCTCATGAGATTGTGAGGTCAAGGACTTTCTTTCGCTTGACACTTAGCATAGTGACTGGCACATAGTAAACATAATAAATCTTAACTGATAAGTTGATTAAACTGAACCCTCCTTTTGGTCACAGCTTGTGAGGCTTGCTCAGTAGATATTGCTTAAATTGTTGTTGTTCTTTGTTTTTGAAGAGGACCATGACATCAGGAAAGTGATAGCATGACTTGCCAGTGAAATGGATTTAGGCGAGGTGGTGCTGTGCAAAGTCACCAGCCTCATTTTCTCTTCCAGAGTCATGTGGGTCCTGTGGCAAGATACAAATCAAGACAACTGGAGATGGTCCCATAATTGCTTAAATGGAGACCTAAGTGAAGGAAGGGCATTGAGATCCTCTGGCACCTGGAAGGACTAGATTTGTTTTGCTTGACCCTAGAAGGACACACTAGGAACAAGGGGCAACCTCTTTGGGTCTCAGTTGCTTCAAATACAAAAATGACTGCTTTGGACTGAATGACCTCTCAAGTTTCTATTGGCTTGAATTCTGGACTTAGGCAGTGGCAGAGACCAATTTCTCCACATTATTATGATAAACTTCCTAACCATGACAGCTATCCAAAAGTTGAAATGGCAGCCCAGTCCTTGAAGTTTCTAGATTTTTGTTTAGACACTGATCAGATGAGGTGACCTTTGAGGTCTCTTCACTGGCTCTGAATCCTGTGGTTCTGTCATTAACAACAAACTAGAGCATTCTGGTCCAAAACAAACAAACAAAAAACCCAAGAACAAAATGCAACACAACACAAAACAAAAAACCCCAAATCCCTTTTGTAATTTCCTTGAGTTTAGTACATACTAAGGGAAACTTGGTGACAAGATGGATAGAACCTCAGGTTTAGAATTAGAAGGATTTGCATTCAAGTTCAGGCTCAGATACTTGCTAGCTATGTGACCTTGGGCAAGTCACTTAACTTTGCTTTAGTTTCCTCATCTGAAAAATGAGCTGGAGAAGGAAACAGCAAACCGCTGGAGTATCTTTGCCAAGAAAACCCTAAAATGGGATCATGAAGAGTCTAAAGCAACTGAACAACAACAAAAATAGTCCAAGTAAATATTTGCTGAATGAGTAAAGAAAGAATGCTGAACTTCCAGAGAAGAGCCAATGGAGAGCATTTTCTAAGTTTTACCTTGTTCTTCTCCTTTGTACCCCAATTGAGCTCTTCCTTGTATGTCTAAACCAGCTGGTATAGATGCAGAAAAGAAAGGGATCAAGGATGGTGGTGGGGATGGTGGGGAAAAGGGAGGATGCCTATGAGTCAATCAAGGCAATATTGAGAGTAGACTGAGGGGGGTGGCTAGGTGGTGCAGTGAATACAGCACTGGCCCTGGAGTTAGGAGGACCTGAGTTCAAATCCAGCCTCAGACACTTAAACCTTATTAGCCATGTGATCTTCAGCAAGTCATTTAACCTCAATTGTCTTGCCCATCAAAAAAAAAAAAGCAAAAAAAAAAAAAGAAAGTAGACTGAGCATGAAATGACGTAGGTTCTGTTCCTGGTGCTCCCATTAGCAAGTCATGTAGCCCTCTGGTCTTTATAACATGAGGGAGTTGGATTAGACAGCTGGCTCTCAATTTAGAGACAAGACCTGGGTTTTAATCTCAGCTCTTTTATTTACTACCTGTGTTATCTCTAGTAGGCCATTTAACCTCTCTAACCTTAATTTCTGCATCTGTAAAGTGGGGGCATTAGAGAAGATAATAATAATAGCTAACATTTACATAGTGCTTCTTTGTGACAGGCACTATGCTAAGCCCTTTTACGCATATTATCTCATTTGATCTTCAAAGCAACCATAAGAGGTATGTACTATTATTACCCCCATTTTACAGATGAGAAAGTGGAGGCAAATGGGTTAAGTGACTTGCCTAGGGTCACACAACTAGGAAGTGTCTTGGGTTGGATTTGAACTCAGATTTTCCTGATTCCTTATTCCAATGCTCTCTCCACTGTGTCATATGATAGGAATAGCTAGCATTTATATAGCATTTTAGGGTTTGTCAAGGTTATTCATATCTTATCTCATTTGACCCTCACAATGACCTTATGAGGAGGTGCTCTGATCTCTTAAGATCCTTTCCAGATCTAAATTCATGACCCTACAATTTTGAATGAACCTCTAGTTCCAAAATCCTACTTTTGTTTCAGGCAGGGACTATCACCCTTTTGACTTTTTGAATTTTCACCAAGGAGACCAAAGGTAAATGATCAAATTATTCTAAAGGAATTGAATATTTTTTGTCTCCAGAGGTTGAGGGGAGGGTATGATTTAGATTATCAGTGTCAGTCTCATATAGAAATGGTGTCCCTATATTGTTTTAGAAAACCATATATTATCATTATCTCTGTTCTACTGGAGTAGCTGGGTGGCACAGTGTATAGAGTACCAGGCTTGGAGTCAGGAAGACTCATTTTCCTGAGATCAAATCTGGTCTCAGACACTTACTAGCTGTGTGACCCTGGCCTGTCACAACCCTATTTGCCTCAGTTTTCTCATCTGTAAAATGAGCTGGAGAAAGAAAGGGCAGACCACTTCAGGATCTTTGCCAAGGAGAAGCCAAATGGAGTCCTAGAGTCAGACACAATTGAAATGACTGAATACCACCACCAATGTTCTAATATATTTTTAAATTTATTTTGTTGAATATTTCCTTATTACATTTTAATCTGGTTTAGGCTGCTTATTTAACACCTTTGATTTAGAGAGTTCATCTGGAGAGTCTCCTTACTGAATTAGGAGAACCTTTACATACATAGTGGTTTCTCTGTGACTTTTAGGTCCACCACTCTTGTGTGTGTTCCAGTGCTGGCTGGGAAAAAATATCCCTAAGCTAAGTTTTAAAGAACACACATTATAATTCTAGGGAAAATAGCTTTCAAAAGAAGCAAACAGAATCAAAACTAGCTTCTGACTTGACTTGGACATGAAAAACCTCTGTGATCTCCTTCCTCTAGTTAGTCAACCTGGTTCAACTCTCATTTATTCAAGTGCTGATTATCTAGTCAAGGTTCTTTTCTTTCTGTCCACTTTCTGTCCAGTGTAAACCCTGGGTATGATCTGGACCTTGTAAGTTTTCTGACTCTGTCTAGAAAAAGTGCCGTTGTGATCTCATGAAACAGAAGAGATCTTTAAGACTGAGAGACATGACCCAAAGTAGGAGGGACAGACCTTTATGGACAGGATTAATGACAAGGCATTATTTTCCTATTTATTTGTAATCAATGACTTTCAATTTTGTATCATTTATTTCAGGATACATTGTTCCTACCTTCTCCTATTCGTTGTGAAAAAAGTTTTAAAGGAAAGAGGAGGAGAGGATTCTGGAAAGATGGTAGAATGTGTCAGAAAATTCCAAGCTCTCAAGATTTTCCCCCACAGAAGAGAAAAAATAGTGCTTCATGACAAACATAGAACAGTAAAAATAAATAAGAGTAGGGGCTCAGAAGAACTTCATTTCTTAAGAAAAACAACAGATCTAGAGAACAGATCAAGAAGAGAAAACACAAGAATAATTGAACTACTTCAAAGTTCTGACCAAAAAAAGAATCTTGTCCCAATAATAAAAGAAATAATTAATGAAAAATTTCCTGAAGCATTACAACAAGAGAGGAAAGTAGAAACAGAAAAAAAAAATCAAGAGATACTATAAGGAAAACTCACATATATATAATAGTTAAAATCCAAAACTCCCAGCCCTAGGATAAAATATTATCAATAAGAAAAAAAATTAAATACAGCAGTGCCACAATTAGTAAAGACCTAGCAGTGGTGACACTAAAAGACCACAGGTCTTAGAACATAATATATATCAAAGAGCAAAAGAATTGAGGTTCCGACTGCAAATATCATAATCATCAAAGCTAAACACAATCATGAATGAAAAAAAATGACAATTAATGAAATGTCAGACTTTCAGTACTTTGTTAAAAAAGAAAAAAATAACTTAAACTTAATAGGAGATTTGACATACAAGAGCCAAGAGAAATATAAGGTACATATCAAAGACAATTACAAAGGACACAATAGGGACAGACTGTTTACCTTTTTATGTATGTAAAATGTAAAACATATGTCTAAGATTGTTATGAGTAATTGGATAGTTTGTAAGAAAGATTGGGGTAGACCTGGGTATGATACGACTTTAAAAAGTGAAACCATTTAGGAACAGCTATAAAAAGAGTAATTATCTTTTACAAATGAGGTGGAAGATGAAGAACCAACACAGAGGGATTAGATGGGGGATGAGGGCTGTTAGCTCTGGAAACCTGCTTTAATTGGGAATGTGTTCAAGAGGTAGTACTACATACATACATGTACATGTACATGTACATGTATATGTATATACTTATATATATGTGTGTGTGCGTGTGTGTGTGTGTGTGTGTGTGAGAGAGAGAGAGAGAGAGAGAGAGAGAGAGAAGAGAGTCTCCCCTCTCTTTTTTGGTCTTCCTCTTGCCCACTTGCCTGCTTGCTCTCTCTGCATGTTGCTATAGAGTGAGAAAGTATTTGCAATGTTCTATATTGCATGGGGGACCTATAGTTCCTTTACCTGTGTAATAAAGGGAGGGAGGTGCATTTTCTCAACCCTCTTCAAGGGCCAAACTTGGTCATCATACCCACATAGCAAATCAGCTTGGCTTTATTTCCATTTCGATTGTAGATGTCTGTATTATTTTCCTGGTTCACCTCAATATGCATCAGCTCAGATGTCTTCCGTGCTTCTCTGAATTCTTCACATTTCTCACTCCTTACTCTGCAGTGATTAATATTCCTTTGCATTCCCATACCACAATTTGCTTAGCTATTCACCATTAGGAAGGCATTTTTGGTGCAGCTTGTTAACATAATTCTGTCCGTCTGTTGTTTCCATCCTCTGGCTCCTTGCCTTTCCTCTCCTCATCTAAGCTTGGAACTACAGTTGCTGACTTTGGTAATTTTCTTTCCTTGAGACTATCTTCTTTCTGCTCTGTTTTCTTTTGTTCCCTGCCTGTCTGCCTCCAGCTTGATTTCCTGGCAAGCCCTGACTTCCCCTGTTTTATACCAACAAAAGGATAATAGTACATTCTTAGAATGCTCTAAGTGCTTGTCACACAGAAACAACCCAACAGGCCATTTTTCTTTAAAATGTTATTATTCATGTCAGCTCAATGAGCTTCAGGAGCTCTATACTATTTCCAGGATCAACTCTAAAGACTGGCATTTAAAGTTTTTCATAACTTTGCCCCATCCTACCCTTTGAGTTGAATACTTTACCCCGCTCTATGGCCCAATGACTCTGGCCAACTTGCACTTCCTTGAATGGCCCATTCCATTTCCAGATTCCATTTGACTCCATCTCCAGTCTCCATGTGGCTGTCTGTCTCCCATGCCTGGATTGCTCTGTCTCCTCACTTTCACATCTTAGCTCCTCTCACTTCATTTAGGATTCAGGTCAAACCCCACTTTCTGCAGGAGCCTTTTCCAAGTTTCCTAAGTCCCCTCTAATATCACCTTTATCCGCTCTGTATAGCTCGTGTATACTTGGTTATTAACATGGTGTCTCCTAACAGAACGATGATGCGTCTTGGGGGCAGGCACTGCTTATTCCCTTTCTTTGTATCCCCAGTGCTTAGCATAGTGTCTGGCACATCGCAAACACAGAAATGACAGCCTGATTATCCTTATTCTGCAAATAAGACTGAGGCTCAGAGGCTATATGAGTAACTCCAGGTCACAATGTACAGCTAATCCATTTCAGAGCTAAGATACACACTCAATTCTGATTCTCCCCTCCAGCATACTTCCCTCTCTAGCACTCTGCATACTAATTATAGCCTTCTGGTTCTTACCCTCCAATCTGCCTGTATTCCCTTACTGAAAACCTTGGCACAGTAGGACAGGGCAGCTCTCTTTCTTTGGAGACAGCTAGGTGGCACAGTAGACAGAGCATTGGCCCTGGAGTCAGGAAGACCTGAATTTAAATCCCACCTCAAACACTTACTAGCTATGTGACCCTGGGCAAGTCATTTAGCCTAACCATTTAACAGATAAAGGTTATTATGTGTATTATCTGTAAAATGGGCATAATGAGGGCACCCACTTCCCATGGTAGTTGTGAAGATCAAATGGGATAAAATTGTAAAGCACCTGCAACATGATAAGTATTATGTAAATGCTAAGGTATCATTATTACTTCTCCCCCTGCCAGCCATTCATTCTATCTCAGTCCTACTAGATAGAGCATCAGTTAAACAACTTTCTGCTCATTAGCCCCAGGGATGATAAGGAAAGTAGGACAGAGAAGATGGAATATTTGTTAGAGACATCCAGGTCATTAGCTGTCACAACAGCAACAAGAACAACAACAAAATCCAACCAAAAACCAAAACCAACCCTTAGATGAAGAGCTAAAATTTCCATCCTGGAAGGAGACTTGTGGGTCATCCAATCCAACCCATTTTCTCTTTGTTTTTATTCTTTACAGATGAGAAAACTGATACCCAGAGAGATGAGGCAATTTACCCAAAGAGACATCTGCAGCAACTTGAACTGAGATTGAACACTGGTTAAAATTAAGTTTGTAGGTGAATTGAGGATTGCAATTATTCACCCTCTCCCTTCATTCACACAGTTATGGGAAGCAATGTGGAATGTACTTATGAGCCATTTGACCTAGGGTAAGTCACTTAATCTTGCTGGGCCTCAGTTTCCTTCTCTGTAAAATCATAGGGATGTACTTAATGACCTCTCCAGTCCCTTCCAGTCTCCTTTTCCTCCACCTCCATCCCTGAAGGTTGGCTGCCTTCTTTGGGGGCTCTTCTCTACATTAAGGCAGAGAGCTGCTCCTCTAGTAAAGGAAATGAATGTTGTGCCTTTTCTGAAAGTCTCAGGAGACTGCAGAGGTGGGAAGTGGTATATTAAAAATGGATGAAGTGGCTCTGTGGTTGACAGGCCAGAGATAAGGAGCCTGGTTTTAAAAACAAAATAGGCCCAATGTTAATAAACCACACCCTTGCCATGGCTGGAAGGAAAAATGTCAATACACAAACATTTAGAATCACTGATTTGTCCTCAGGGGCCCTGTTGAAATAACTAGTTTGTCTTGATTACAGCATCTAATCTAAGCTGTCAAAATTCCCATAAAATAATTTAGGCATTTAAAGCAGAAGGTTTGGCTAGACAAGAGTGGGAGAAGCAGCAGCAGCCAGTCCAGTCTGCTCTCTTTAGCTTTGTACCCTTGGGAAAGGGGGGGGTTTGCAAACTGCTGGCTCTCCCTGCTCACCTCCCACCCCTTGACCAGAGCAGTCCTTGTGGACATTGGACACTCTTGTACCTCTGCATTCATCAAAGAGTGGGAAGAGGAGGTAGAACACTGGGAAAAGATCAATGGGCTGAGAGTCATAGGGTCATAGTGCCAGAGCTAGAAGCAGTCTCTAAGGCCATCTAGTCTACATCCTTCATTTTGTAGGTGAGCAAACTGAGCCCTAGGGAAGTTAAATGACCTGTCCAAGGTTATACAGTTAATAACAGAGGGTAGATTTAAACCCAATCTTCTGACTCTGGAGTAAATGCTCTGTCTGCTGACCATGGGAGATGATATTGTGGACATGCTCTGATGATTGAGACCAGTGTTCAGTTCTGGGCAGCACATTTTATCTACTCATTTAACTAGCATTTATATAAGCTCCTACTATGCGATAAACACTGTACCAGATTAAAACATAATTGTGGGAGAGTTTTTAGTTCATTGAACATTTTGGCATTATAATGCACAAGGCACTGTGATATAAAGACAAAAATGAGAGTCTTAGAATGGAACTGACAGGATATGAATTTTGGAGAGAAGAGGAAATGAAAGATAGGAAGTCAAAGATCATCTTTGCTGACTTTCTAATTTTGCCTTGTGGTAGGTACATATATGTGGAATGATAATTAGAATTTAGTTAGAGAATTGAAATGGGGACTAGATAGATCTGGGTTACAATTAGATCCTTGACATTTACTGTCTCTTGGGCAAATCACCTAACCTTTTTCATTTTCTTATCTATGAGAGAGAATGACACCAGTTGTTCTAGTCTCACTGAGAGGTTCGTAAGATGTGATGTGTGAAAAGTGCTTTGTAAACTTTAGGGCAGCTAAGTGGTACAGTGGATAGAGTCCTGGGCCTGGAGTCAGGAAGACTCATCTTCCTGAGTTCAAATCTGGCCTCAGTATCTTTGCCAAGAAAACCCCAAAAGGGGTCATGAAGAGTCAGACATGACTAAACAAATGATGAAATGTAAACTTTACAAATATTGGGCATTACTGTACTTAGATAGCAAACCACTCTTTTGCTCAAAACCTTTCTGTGCCTCCACATTGGTTCAGAGTTCTTAACCTGGCAATCAAGAACCTCCCCAAACTCTCAGCACCCTACCTTTCTAGCTTTATCTTACACTATTCTCTCACATGTACTCCATGTTTTAGGCAAACTAGATTATTCAACTTTGTCTATGTGTGTCCTGCATGGTTCTATAGACAGCACTCCTTATACCTGCAATATTCCCCTCCTAATATTCTATTGAAAGCCTATCCATCTCAGATCAGATGTTACTTCCTCTATGAAGCTTTCCCTGATCTCCCCCAAATATTAATAATGATCCTTTACTTATTTTTATTTTTTAAATATTTTTATGAGTATCTTTTGGTTTTAACCTCATTTTCATTTCTGAAATGAAATTTCTGAAATTTCACCTCCTCTTGTAACAAAGAATAAAAATCATTTCTAAAAGGTCAGAAATACCAAGCAATATAGTATCTGTACTTGAGAATTGTTGTTGTTGTTTGTCTTTCATTTTCAAAGAGGATTGATATGCAATATTCCAATATTCCATAGTCTTCCACATCCACATAGAAGGGAGAGGTCGCTTGCATCATCCTTATGTACTGATCATGTATCCCATTTATTTATGTGTCTCATATCTCCCTGCTGGGTTGTGAGCCCTAGGAAGGCAGATGCTATGCCTTATTTAATTTTCATATCTTTACACTCAGCATGAAGTACAATGCTCTTCACATAGTAGGCACTTAATAAATCTTTACCGCTGAGCTTAGGGTCAGTGAGCCTCAGGGTACTACATGGGGCCAGGAAGTTATGAGTGTGATGCCTTAAGCTTATTCCAAAAGTCTACTTCCTCAATGCTACTTAAGTGGGCTTTCCAAAGTTGTTTTAAAAAGCTATATAGGGCAGCTAGGTAGTTCAGTGAATACAACACCAGCCCCCGGAGTCAGGAGGACCCGAGTTCAAATGTGACCTCAGACACTTGACACACTAGCTGTGTGACCTTGGGCAAGTCACTTAACCCCAATTGCCTTGCCTTCCCCCCTCAAAAAAAAAAAGCTATACAGTACTTCAAAAGAACTGTGCCATGGTAGTGACAGGGAGGGACACATGAGGAAGTTTAGTAGGAATGTAGCTATGAGCTATCCTGTGGAGTTGGGTCTGAGTATCAATCCACAAACATTTATTGGGGAGTTGTCCAATTTCTGAGACACTAAGGGAGGGTTTTGTTGAGACAGAGACTTTTGCAGGAGATGCTGAGGCCAGAGTAGCTGCTGGCTCTCTTTGACATCGGGAATTGCTGCTTTTCCTGTCCATATCCTGACAGTAAGTGATGAATTCAGGGTGCAAAATGAGTTGTGTGTGAGTGTCTGTATTTGAATGTGGCTAATGAGGAAATTTCTTTTGCTTGGCTATGTATATTTGTTACAAGGAATTTGTTTTTTTTCTTTTCTTTTCAGTAGATTGGCAGGAGGAAAAGAAAATAATGTTGTGTTAAAAATTTTTAATATAAAAAACAAAAAAACTCCAATTCTAGAGATTAGAGCAGTAATGAACCATCAAGGGTAACTGACAAAAAGAGTTCTATTGGGAGCCATAAAGAGAGTACCATGCTGGGGACGTCTTGCTGGGTAGCAATCTTGCCTTCTTCTCCAATTTGGCTTTTAAAACCTTTCAAACCCAGCTCCTTCCTATTTTTGTATAGTCTTCATACATTTTACTTCCTCCACATTTTCTTTGATCCTGAGATACTAACTTCTTGGCTGTTTCTCCAACAAGATACTCTATCTCCCAACTCCAGGCTTTTTTACTGGCTGTCTCCAATGCCAGGAATTCTCTCCATCCTCATCTCTGTCTCCTGGCTTTCTTCATGTCTCAACTAAAATTGCATCTTCTGCAAGGAACCTTTCCCAGACCTCCTAAATGCTAATACTTTTGCTCTTTGACCATTTACAATTTATTCTCTCTCTCTCTCTCCCTCTCTCTCTCTCTCTCTCTCTCTCTCTGTCTCTCTCTGTCTCTCTCTGTCTCTGTCTCTCTGTTTCTGTCTCTCTCTTGTTTATACGTAGTTGTCTGCATGTTGTCTCCCCCAGTAAAATGTGAGACACTTGAGGGTCAGGACTGTTGTTTTTGTCTTTGTTTGTATTGCCAATTGATTAGCACAGAGCTTGGCACATAAGTAGGTGCTTAATAAGTGCGTACTGTCTGATTGACATAGGGAAGGCATTGGTAGCTCTCTACTGTTTACTTAATATTCTGGTGCAAATATAATTTTATTTTTGCTCTTCACTAAGGAGACAGAATAATCATTTACTGCCAATAAACTTGGTAGGTTTGAAGGTCCAGAAATGTTGGCTGGCATCTTGAACTTGTTTTAAAGATCTGGAATCTTAGCAGCTTCCAGATTCCTTAAGAAGTGTAGAGGCCAAGAAAAGAGGATTACATAAAACAAACAACCTGCTTCTAAGTCAACAGAAAAGGAAAGGGTTTGATATCAGCTGTTCTCTCAGGTTCTGAATAGGAAATAGGTTTGGTTTTGAGGGTGGCTTCCCAGGCTGCTCAGAGTTCTCAGAAGAGCTTTGCACATCGTATCATCTCAGGATGGAGGAAGGAGGGTGGGGAATCCTAGAAGACCATTGCATTTGAACAGTGGAACAAAACTGTTCATTTTTTCAGTGTCAACCCTATAGTATGATTTCTTCTGTTTCTACTCACTTCCCTCTACCTCAGTCCATACACATCTTTTGAAGTTTCTCTGAAACCATTTCTTTCTGCATTTTTTATAGCACAATAGTACTCCCTTAGTTTTATTGACACCATGATTTGTTCAGTCATTCCCTGATTTGTGGGCCCTACCTTAGTTTCTTGTTCTTTGCCACCACACAAAGAATGGCTATAAATATTTTTGTTCATAGAGATATTTCCCCCTTCCTTTTATCTGCTTGAGGTATAGGCCTAGTAGTGGTATTGCTGAATCAAAGGGTATCCACAGTTTAGTAACTTTTGGAGTATCATTCCAAAGTGCTTTCCAGAATGGTTGTATCAGTTCACATCTCTACCAGCAGTGCATCAATATACCTATTTTCCCTAAGCCCCTACAACATCTGTCTTTTCCTTTTTTGTTAATGTTGATAATCTGGCACCTTTGGGAGTAAGCTCCCTGCACTCTGCAATGATGCCCTGGCTAGGGGCCTGACTCCATGATCTGGTGACAATCTGGACACTGACTCCATGCTCCCAGATCCTCTGGGAGACCCTGTGATGTTGGCTTGGACTTTGGGCTAAATCTGTGATCAGCTCTGGCTACCCTGTTACTGTGGCTCAGCTCAGAAATCTGGGCACTGTGTCCATGATACCAGAGAACCATACCTCCACAGTACCTTGTCATTTGCTAATGGATCAAAATGTGATCTTGGGCTAGAAAGATTATCCACTGTAGCTTTTCCAATTTCCCAATTACTCTTTAGTCTGGCATTCTTAGATCATTGCTGGAGCAAATGTAGAGCAAGCTGGGCTCTATTTCTTCTGCTTACTTGCCTATGTGCTCCAGGGCACTTTTCACATGACTGTCTGGCAAAGCAGTCTTCTACATCCTATATTTGTGCGTGTGTAATTTTTTTAAGGCCTAAGTGCTTGGCTTACATTTGTTCCAGTTCAGTTTCATCTGGTTTATTTCTTCCCATTGTTCCATCCTGGACTTCATCAGCACTTCTCACAAAACTCATGAACCCAATAGAAATTTATATCTAGAAGGTCCTTGGCAATGATCTCATTCAATCCCTTTATTTCAAAGGTGAGGAAACAGAAGGCCATACCGGTCAAGTGGTTTACCCAAGATAAAAGACCTGGTTAATGATAGAGCTTTATGAGAACCCAGGTATCCTGACTTCCAATTTAGTGTTCTCATTATCATTATATGAATCTCAAAAAAAAGTTAAGATCTCTGACTTCTCAAAGGAATTACTCCTCTTAGATGGGAGAGGTTAAGGCATCAGAGGATCAATTTCAGTGTCACTTGCTATAGCTAGGAAGATCACTGAGGCTCCTTCATTGTCTTTTGCATCACCATGAAGGAATCGGGATAATCCAGTAGTGAGAACATTGAAGAACATCTGAGGTCCTTGCTTCCTGATTGCCTGGATTGTCTTTAAGCATTAGAACTGTGAAGATTCCTCTGGGGAACTAGACCTTTTCCAGTATGTCAATTACCAGGTATAAACCCCTGTGGAATCCTACTTCACTCTGGGGAACTCCACACAGCTGTCAGCCCTTATTCTTCCACAGTAAGAATAAAGCAGAGAGCCCATGTCTCAGGTTCAAGACCATCATTTCAGTTTGTGCAATTTTACTCGATTTTACTGGGCCTTGAAATGCAATTCAAGGTTTACTTTCTTGGGTGCTGTTCTCTGCCTATTCTCTCAGCATGGTATAGTGATAGAGAGTTAGCCTTGAAGCCTGGGTTCAAATCCTCTCTCTCGTATAACTGGCTGTGTGACTCTGAGGGGAAGCCTATCAATTGGGGAATGGCTGAAAAAGTTGTGGTGTGTGAATGTAATGGAATACTATGGTGCTTTAAGAAATGATGAGCAAGAGCATTTCAGAAAATCCTGGAAAGACTTACATGAACTGATGCTGAGAAAAGTGAACAGAACTAGGAAAACCATGTATATGGTAACTTGAACATTGTGCAATGATCAACTGTGACTGACTTGGTTCTTCTCAGCAATACAGTGGTCTAAGATAATTCCAAAAGACTCATAATGGAAAATGTTATTCACATCCAGAGGAAGAACTGATGGAGTCTTAATACAGATCAAAGCATACTACTTTTATTTTTTATTTTTCATAGTTTTTCCCCTTTTGTTCTTTCTTCTTTCACAACATGATCAATATGGAAATATGTTTTACATGGTTGTACATGTATAACAGCAGATTGCTTACTGTCTTAGGGAGGAGGGAAGGGAAAGAGGGAAGGAGAAAAATTTGGAACTCAAAATCTTAGAAGAAAAGAATGTTAAAAATTGTCTTTACATGTAATTAGAAAAATAAAATACTATTTTAAAAGTATTTTGTTACTAAAAAATGGGGTGCTGATCTTTATTGAAGAGGGAGTTGTATTATCTGGAAATTCTCTGTACTGATCATAGGTCCAATACCTATCCCAATCCCTATTTATTTCTACTCATTTTGAACCTCAGACCATGGCCCCTGCCAGTTTTCTTCTGCATTGCTAAATCTTATGACCTTTCTTCCATCCTCATCCCTTTTGACCATTCTTCAGCCTTTGACACTGTTGGTCTTTCCCTTCTCCTTATTATTCTGTTCTTTCCTGGCTCTCTTCCTATATGACTATTCCTAGTTCTGACCTCTCCTGACCTCTCTTGACCTGTTTTCAAACATGACCATAATTCACTCACTTGGTCTGTTTTTTTTTCTGTTTGTGATCGTGGAGACAAAGGCACTTTCCTCTAACCCACCTGAAATAGATGCTGTATGGGAAAAGTAAGATAAGGGGCATAAAAGCATCTTGGGTCTGAGGAGGAAGGGTGCAGTCTAGCCTAGGCCAGTGTAACTGTATTGCCTCTCCTGAAAGTCTCTAGTAATAACAGTCATCTTATAAAGAATTCCATGCCTGGAGAAAAATGAGCACTGGGGCAAGACCTCCCCTTCAGGTCTCATCTGAGAATTGACATTTTGAGTGGAATAGAACATCTGAAATGATGGCTCAGTGTATAAGGCAAAATTTGATCACCATGATTATTTTGTTAGAGGAGCTCTGCCATGGAGTGGGTGAAGGACAAGTTTGCAGACACCTTGAGGAATACTAGTTACTCTAATTCTTAGAATTTTCTATCCAACCTGTAACATTCCAGACCCCTCTTTCTCTGTTTGGTTTAAGTTCTGCCAACCAGTGTGCTCCAGTCTTCAATTCTGCTGCTGTTAAATAATTTTTTTGTCAGATCTGGCACTTCATGACCCCTTTTGGGGTTTTCTGGCAAAGATCCTGGAATCCATTTCCTTCTCCAGCTCTTTCTATAGATGAGAAACTGAGGCAAAGAGGGTTAAGTGACTTTCGCAGGGACACACAGCTAATAAGTGTCTGAGACCAGATTTCAACTCATGAAGAGTCTTCCTGATTCCAATCCCAGGGCTCTATCTACTGCTTCATCTAGTTGCTCCTAGTTTTCAGAGTTCAGTGTTAAGGGACAAGTGAGAGGCAAGGGAAAATTTACCTCCATTTACCTCTCTGTCACTGGAAGTATTTAAACAGAGGCAGGATTGGTCACCTGTTATGGATAGGGTAGATAGCATTTCTACTATAGTTCTACTATATATTGGATGGGAGGTAGGGCTAGATCACTTAACCAATCTCAGCCTCATTTTCCTCAGTTATTAAATGGGTATAATATTACTACCTTCCCTGAAGGGTTGTTGTGAAGCTCAAATGAGTCAACACATGAGCAGCACTTTGTAAATCTTAAAGTGGGAGCAGCTAGGTGGTGCAGTGAATAATGAGCACTGGCCCAGGAGTCAGGAGGACCTGAGTTCAAATCTGGCATCAGACACTTAACACTTACTAGCCGTGTTGTAAGTGACCTTGGGCAAGTCACTTAATCCCAATTGCCCTGCCTTCCTCCTCCAGAAAGCAAAATAAATAAATAAATAAATCTTAAAGTGTTATAGAAATACAATGATGATGATGATGATGATGTTGCTCCTCCTAACTCTGAGCTTGTGTGATATAGAGGCAACCTGAACAGAAGTGAAGAAGGCCATGATAAGAGATATTTATATGGTGCTGGAAGATCTGCATAGTGCTTTACATGCATTATCTTGTTTAAGCTTCATAACAGTCCTGTGAGCTAGGTGGTGTTATTTCCTTTCACAGATGAGGAAACTGAGACTTAAGGAGGTTAAAGCAATCGGTCTAAGATCACAGCAAATAAGCATCTAAGACAGTAGTTGGCCAAGTTTTTCTGACTCAGAATGCAGCACATCATCCAGTCTGGGTCTACAATGGACCCAGAACCAGTTTCTTCTTTTTGGCCTGATGGTAGAGGTCCAAAGGAAGGATGAGCTGATGAGTTCAACAATGTCTTCTGCAGTCAGTTGTAGCTAATGAACTATGCCTAAAAATCACAGGAATAATAATTTGGTGGCACTCCTTTCTAATGGTATTATTGCAGGATGAGAATATCTACATTAGAGAGTTGCTGCATTCTGTAAGACTTTTAATTGCTTCAGGGAACATGATTTGGCCCACTCTATGAGTCAATGTGAAGCCTGTTATATAATGCTATGCCCACTGCTAAGGTAGATCCCAAACGTCCTTATTTTTGAAAAGGGACAAACTACAGGCTGGGCAGCTTGATTTTGTTCTCATAAAATTACAGAATGTGTTGTTAAAAGGGTAATTAGTATAACTCTAGAAAAAGAAGCATTGGTCTCAAAGAACAAACACAACTTAAGCTCCATTAAGGGTTCATAGATTTGGAACTGAAAGGAACCTTAGAAACCATCTAGTCCAACCCCATTATGTTACAGAAGAAGAAACTGAAGTCCAGAGACGTGAACTGCCTTGTCCATGGTCACACAGCCAATGACATAGATAGAATTTGAACCTGGATCCTCTGACCTGGACATAGAGGATGTCTAATCTCATGAGGAGGGGGTACTCCATCTTATTATTCTTAATAGTTTTAGGCATAGTTATTTATTTAAGGTTGCATTGTAGAAGGTCCTGTCAGCCCGTTCTGCCGTTGGATATGAGTTCAAGTCTTCCTGACTCCAAGCCCAATGCTTTATCCACTGCACCTCCTCACTGACTAGGAAAGAGGATATAATTTGATTCAGTGGTACAGTAATACGAGGGTGAAACACACAAGGCTGAATTGATATGCATAGAATGAATGAAGATAGGCTATTTGGCAAAATGACAGGTCCCAGATACATTGGACTTGGAGAGCTCAAACCAGAACTGAGAGAAACCAAGAGGGAAAAAGATGATTCAGAGACTCAAATGCTTTTGGGAACAACATACAGATGAGAACTAAAACATCCCTGATGGACAACATAGAAAAATCTGTGCTCAGGACAGATTGAATCCACAAGCATTAAACCCTTACTGTGTTCTAGGAGGTGCCCTAAGTGCTGGGAATAAAGAGTCTCTGCCCTCAAGGAGTTTACATTCTAATGGGAGAAGACAGCACATAAAAGGAAACTGAAAAGGAGAGGGGCAAGAATTGTGAGAGAGGACTTGGTAGAGAAAGTGGAAAGTCAGGAGTGAAGCTTGGAGAATAATGGTATGGTTGGTCTGGGCACTCTCCTTAAGATGGCAGTTCTAAGAGGAACCAGCTAATCAAAGGAAGGGGCTACAGGGAGTAGAGTACTTACTTTTTGAGAAATTTCAGAGGGGTGAAGTGAACTTCTGAGTTGAGGAGTCTTCTGTGTCATGGTAGAGAAAGTCTAGAGAGTTAAGAATGTAACATAGAGAGATAGGAACTTCACATGCTAGTCAGCCATCCACACAGGCCATCTTATCTACCTTACTTTTGTATCTGTAGGGACCTCCATAGACTGTGCCTTGGGGGATTTAATGCATTTAGTTTTTGGAACCCCTGGAATTTGGCTAGAGTTCAAACTGTATGAAGGAGAATGATATGAGATTGGAGGAATATGAGATCAGACTAGAAAGAATGCTAAAAGACCATGGAGTGACTTGAATGATAGGCAGGGAAGTTTGAAGTCAGAAATACCTAGGGAGGGATGTGCTGGAACCAGCTGGAAACATGCTCAGGGGAGCTGATTGTTTAATTTTGCGTATGAGCATTTATATCTCAGAAATCAGCAAATGCTACAAATCAGAGCTTGAGTTATTGTTCTGTTGATTGTCTAGACTTAGGAAAGTGTTCATAATGCATATTAAACTTACAAGTGTGTTGTGGGAACACTCTCCTCACTCCCTATGGTTGTTAAACATTTACCAGCATATGTCTGGAAATTCTCATCCTAAGTATTACAGGACCTTCATCAGTCAAGAGTGTTTGGGGTGCTGGCAAGTGTCAAAAATCTCTACCCTTAAGATATGGTTGTGTGTATGTGGGTGAATATCTAAATAACTGTCACATATTTTTAACCCAGATCTTTGCCTTAAGTGCCCATGGTGTGTGTGTGTGTGTGTGTGTGTGTGTGTGTGTGTGTGTGTGTGCAGTAAAGTTCATTTGAGGAAGAAACCCTTCTGAGCTTTAGGCTGGTAAGACTCAACCCTACTTCCTCACATAACTAAGTGCTTTATATCTAATAGATTCATAATAAATTGTTATTAAATCAATTAATGAAAGAAGGAAGGAAAGGGAAGGGGAGGGGAAGGAAAGGGAAGGGAAAGAAGGAGGGAGAGAAGGGAGAAGGAAGAGAGAGAGGGAGAGAAGTCAGAAGGAAGGGAGGGAGGGAGAAAGGAAAGAAGGAAGGGAGGAAAAAAGGAATAAAGAGGGGGAGAGAGATGGACAGGCATCACCCATAACCTTAGACAACATTGTTAAGTTTATTTCACTTTGCCCTCTACTAGAAAAACTTTTTTTTCAGTTTTTTTTTCCATTTCAATTCAACAAATTTTTATTAAATAGGCACTGTATAACAGGTGCCATGCTAGGAACTAAGGACACAAAGCCATAAATTAGAGCAATTCTTGCCTTCTAGATTATATTCTAATGTGAAAAATTAACACACACGCAGGTAAGTCAATACAAGCTCCATATATTGTACAGACAAAGTATTTTGTGGGGTGGGGCACAGAATGTAATCACTGGGCCTGGACCCTAATGATAGGGCACAGCCCTTGAGCTGAACCTTGAATGGACCTCGGGGTTCCAAGTTTTAGAGGGAAGCTTTTTGATTATTGCTAAACTGTATTTTGGCAATTTTTTGTATGTCCCCAACTCATATCTTCTGGGATGACTGCAACAGAGGCAGCTAGGTGGTATAATTGAGTGCTGGTCTTGTAGACAGAAAGATCCAAGATCAAATCCTGCTTTAGTCTCTAGCTATGTGATCCTGAGCAAGTCACTTAACCTCTCTCAACCTTGACTTACCAATTTGTAAAATGGGAATAATAATAATAATATTTCCTAACAGGATTGTTGTGAGGACCAAACGAGATGTTCTATGCAAAGTGCTTCACAAGTCTTAGTGAACTATACAAATTTTAGCTGTCATTGCTACTGGATCAAATCTATAAGTTGCTTACATGAGCCCCTTAAGACAGAGCAGGTTCCTCTAGTAGACACTCACTCCACTGGTTTTATGCTTGTCTTATTCCCAGTTGCACCCAAATTCACTCAAGTATCAGAAGATAAAGCTTAAACCTGAAAATTTATATTTTAGAGAAGATACTCCATTGTTGGAACGTTTCTTCAACAAATGAGATTAAGGGGACAGGGATGGAGCTGAAGGGCCCTTGATTGTTAAATAGACAACTTTGGCTGGAAGGACCTAATGTAGATTTATTTAAATGTTAGTATCCCAGCCTTCACAGCTGTGTTTCTTTCTCTGTGTAGGGAGGCGTGCCCTACCAGAGAACCCTGTAGTGAGGGAATGAACACTAATAATAAACGTATGCTCCTTGAAATCCGTGCCATATCTAGACAGATCTTGCTGGATCTTATCAACCCCAGAGCCTGCAAACCTGATGGCCACCCCCTCTGTAATCCTAAATACCTGCCTTCTCCTTTCCTATTCAATACTTCATCTCTTTCTAGGACCTTAGTGATCTCAGTCTGACTGATCCTTCCCAGAATTAGAAACATTCAGTTTGCACTTAGGCATTAGTATTCAGGTGTGTTTCCTATATAGAAAAGACACCAGGCAGGTAGAAGACAGACCTGCTAGTTCAGTCCAGCCCAGCCCATGTGAGGTTTTTCTTCCTTTCCTATTTAATGTCTATTGAATCTGCAAGTCAAAGCTGTTTGTGTAGAAGCTTGGCTGGTGCTTGCTGGAGCGTAGAGTGACTAGCCTTGCTTGGGTCTCTGAGGCATGGCTCTCAGAGTGGGGACAGTAACAAGAGTAAAAACTCACATCTCTCTGGTGCTTTGAGATCTACAAAGTTCTCTTCTCAAAAAAATCCTGTGAAGCAGGTAGTGGAAGTATCACCCCATTTTACAGATCTGGCAGTCCAGACTGGGGGACACTGAGAGACTTGGACTTGTCCATGTTCACACAGCCAGAAAGTGTCAGAGACAAAATCCAGGTCTCCAGACTCAGTGTCCATTGTTTGTTTGTTTGTTTTTTTGTTGTTGTTTTCAGCACACCCCGTGATATCTGGGATGGGAAAGCAGCGCTTTAGTACAGCCTGCCCCTGAGTTTATTTTGTTGTTGTTCATTCATTTTTCAGTTCTGTCCCACTCTTCATGACCCCATTTGGGGTTTTCCTAGCAAAGCTACGGGAGTTGTTTATCATTTCCTTCTCTGGCTCATTTAACGGATGAAGAAACTGATGCAAAGTTCAGTGACTTGCCCAGGGTCACACAGCTAACAAGTGTCCGAGACCATATTTCAACTCAGGTTAAAATGACTCCAAGCCCAGCACTCTATCCACTGAGCTACCCAGCTGCCTCGTACTCTAGCTCAATGATCATATTATGATCATTACACAAACTGCTTGTATGACCATAATACTGCCTCACTCAGGAAGTATCAATAACTTTCTATTTCCTTTTGGATAAAATACAAACTCCTCTGTTTTGGCACTTAAAGCTCTTCACAGTCTACTCCCCAGGCTCATCCTCATGAGCTCAAGCAAATTGTCCTTCTTGCTATACAGGACATTTTTATCTCTTGCCTCCATGCCTTTGCCCAGGCTGTGTCCCCTTGTTTGAAATGCTTTTCCTCCCCTCCCAGGAATCTGGGAGCCTCTAAATCACTTCAAGGCTGAGCTCTAATGCCACCCCCTTCATGAAACACTTCCAGGTGTTCAGTAGGTTACTTCACTGTCCCCCAGGCGCAGAAATCACACTGAATAAAATTCTTTATTTACCTAAATAATGCGATCATTTTAAATAAATATAACAAAATCGTAGCAATAATCACCTTAATAACCCATAAGCAAAATTTTTGAGTAAAGTTGAATAAAATCCTATATTTACATGAATAATAAAATTATTTTAATAAATATAACCATCATCATCACAAAATCATTGAATAAAATTCTGTATTTACAT
>CM053584.1:57014607-57038742 GCA_028627135.1 Pseudochirops cupreus | reverse complement strand
ATAACAATAATCATCATCAAAAATCATTGAATATAATTCTATATTTACATAAAGAATACAATCATTTCAAATAAATAACAATCAAATCATCATAACAAAAATCACTGAATAATGTTGAATGAAGTTCTATACTTACATAAATAATAAAATCATTTAATAAATACGACAATCAAATCATAACAATCATCAGCATAATAAAAATCATTCAATAAAATCCTATATTTGCATCTCTGTGAACATGTTGTGGTTTACCAGTAGAATGAAAGTTCTTTGAAGGCAGGGACTGTCTCCTGTCTAGTACAGTGTCTAGCATGTGGTAAATGCTTGATAAATATTTGTAGATTTGTTTATTTTACTATTAAATCCCCAGGAAGGAAATGAGTATTTATTAGATGACTACTTTGTACCAGACACAGCCAAGAGCTTTATAAATATTGTCTCATTTTATCTTCCCAGCAGCCTTGGGAGATAAGTGCTATGTTATCTTTACAGATGAAGAGACTGTGGCAGGTGGAGGTTACATGACCAAGGTCACACAGCTGATGAGCGTCTGTGGTCAGATTTGAATTCAGCTCTTTCTGATTTCAAGTCTAGGACTCTTTCTCTTGCTTGACCTACCTGTTGAGAGCTAGTGCATTTATTAAGTGTTTGCCATGTGCTAGGTACCACGCTAATGTTCTGGGCATATAAAAATAAGAAAAAAAAAGGAGCTTACATTCTCATAAGGGAGGATAAAACATAAGAAAGATCTGGAAAAGGGAAGGAGAAGGAGGGGTCCCCCATGGGGGCTAAGCAGCCAGAGTAAGGCAGAAGTGGAAACTGTGCAGAGTGGGTGGGCCTTCTCATATGGCCATTCACCAGTTACTGAGCTGGCCTCAGGGTGCCAGGCAGCACATGGGGACCTGGAGACCACTGGTGTAAGGCAAAACAAGAAGGAAATATTTCCTCACTCTGTGGAGCGATCCAATTGTTTTGGAGAAGAGCAGCAAACCCCGGTCACCAAGGACTTGCTGACAACATAAGAGTAGTTGGCTCACTTCTTTCCTTGACTACAACTGGCACAGACGCCTTTGAAAATTTTTCCCTATTTTAAGACAAAGCAGAAGCCTAGGGCCTAGGTTCAAATTCTAACTTCCTAGGTCAGCCCGTACATGAGTGTGTGGGCACATGTTCACACACACACACACACACACACACACACACACACACACACACACACACACACACACACCCCTAATCTGGAAAAATATACTCTAAGCAGGTTTCATAGCCCATCTTTGTATGTCTGGATGGGAGAGGAGAGCAAGCCCAGGGCTAATAGCTTGAGTGGGAAAGATTTCATAGGCTGTTAGGTTCAGGGGCTGGGAGGCAGCTGCTGAGGTCACTGAGCTCAGGCAGGCCGACTCCCTGAATGGCATCTAAGATATCATTACCATTATTCTTTTCTTGAAAATTCTGGTTTCTATCAGATTTTTTAAGACAGAGGAGGAAAGATGGGAAAGAAGAGGAAAAGCATGAGAAAAGGAAGGGGAAGAAAAGAAAGGAAAGGAAAAGAAGTGAGTAGAAGGAGAAGGAAGAGAGAAGAAGAGGGAGCAAAATCAGAATAGCAGTGAGTGAAAAGGAACAAGAAGGGGAAGAAGGACCCACCTTATGACTGAGAATGGACCTGAAGCATTACCACCGTCTCCCTTTCTTCAAGGCTCTCTCTTTATTCAGAAAGGTACCAAGTGAATTGGCTGGGTGTAAGAGCAGGGGATTGCCCCCCAATGTCCTGCACTGTTGGCCTCCTTGGGGTTCTTAGCACAGACACTCCATCTTCTTGTTGGCTCTCTCCCATGCCTAGGATGCTTTCCCTTCTCACCTCTACCTCCTGGCTTCCATGATCTTCAGGACTCAGATTAAATCCTACCTTCTGCAAGAGGGCTTTCCTGGTTTCACCACTCCTTCCTTCCCCTTCCTTCCCCCTCTTCCCCCTCCTTCCTCCTTTCCCCCCCTTTCCCCTCCTTCCCTCTTTTCCCTCTCCTTCCACCTTTCCCCTCTTCCCCTTCTTTCTCCCTTTCCCCTCCTTCCCCTTCCTCCCTCCTCATTCCCCCAGTGCTGCTAGTGCCTTCCTTCTGAAATGACCAACCATTTACCCTGCATAGACATTGAGCATGTACATTTCTATTAGCCTGATGTCTCTCCAATAAGAATGTAAGTTCACTGAAGGTAAAGACCATATTTTTGTCTTTCTTTGTACCCTAAGCACTTAGCATGTCTCCTCTCACATAGTAAGCCCTTAGTAAATGCTTATTGATACTATTGCTGAAAATCTCAATCACCTCAAAGCTGGCTCTGCCTGGGCCAGCTTGCCTCCATAATCACTTCTGCCTGTGGGTGGGAGTGTCTCCGCCCAGGAGCCCTGGGAGCTGGTACCATCCAAGCCATGAATCAGAGTTTCCAGCGTGTTCTCTCTTGGCTGTGCTGAAACATCTGTATAGATTACTGCAGCTCCTGAAAGCACCTGCCAGAGGAGGATTCTTAGCCAACAAATCCATTACTGTAGGAGCTGGTTTAAGGATGGCAAGGCGGAGGGCTTGGCTCATATGAGGAAGGCTGGTTTATAGCTTACTTTTCAGAATTCTCTGTCTGTACTCCAGCTTGACAGAACCTGGTTTTGGCCTGAAAGCCAATTTGCGGTTGTGCATCTCTCACACAACAAACAAAAAATAATCGTCTTCTGTCCAAATGGAAGGCCGCCTCAGCTCTCCCAGCAGGAGAGTAACAATAATGTCTTATTGACAGATCATGAACATTTAATAAACCACAGACTAATGAAAATCAGAGATGAATGAGAAGTATGTGATTATTCAAGCCATTCCCTGGGGCCCCTATGCCATTGATCTCATACACTGGACCTCTGAATGAAACTTCATAAATAAAGCAAGTAGCCAGACCTCCAAGTGACTACTCATCTTTTTCTATCTGACCATTACCATCCAGTCATGGTAGAAAGAACACTGGATTTCCTGTCAAACGACATGAATTTGAATTGATGAATCAGTAAACATTTATCAAGTCCCTACTATGTACACAGAGGATAAACAATTATATTAAGTCCCGAAGATACAAAGACAAAAACCTGGCTTTGTCACCACCTGTGTGACCTTGGACAATATTGCTTCACGTATCTGGTTCTCAGGTCTCTCATATGTCAGAGTGAATTAGTCTATCAGATGTGGGGAAACTGCGGCCTCAAGGCCACATGTGGCCCTGACCTAGAGGGCCACATGTGACCTTGAGGCTGCAGGGTTCCCATCCCTGGTCTAGATAAACTCCATGCCTTATGAGCCTATGAAGATACCTTGCCCAATTCTGGACTTTTCCCTCATGCCCCAGGGCATTCTTCATCCTGGAAGATCACTTCATCCTTAGAATTCGTATCTCAGAAGTACCCTCACTCTCCAGAGGACCTTTCCTCTGATTAAATAACTCCTGTCAGAACCTCCATCTAAGGATGGCACCCAGACCTTCATTTCTTTATCTGTCATCTCCATCATACTACTCTGCCATATACATTTCTCCCATCGTTTCTATTCTGATTTTTTTTTCATATTTGCTCCCATTAAATTGAAAATTTCTTGACAGTAGAGGCTGTCTTTATTTTTTGATGAATTTGTATTCCCAGAACTTGAGAGCACAGCGTCTAGCACACAGTTAGCTTTTAAGAAATGCTTATTATGAAAAAACAATATTTGTTACCTATGAAACTTTTCTCAGTATGAGGATAGTTGAAGGGAATATAAATGTATATATATGTATACATACATATATATGTGTATATAATATATTCATACACTATATAGTATGTGTATATGAATATATATGTGAGTGTGTGTGTATATGTGTACAGGTATACATAGAAAGAGGGCACAGGATCAATTTAATAGGAGGGAATGGTATTTAAAAGGTGAAATTTAGAGGTGAGAGAGGAATACAATGAGAGGAGATAGGGAGAGACAGAATGGGGTAAATTATCTCATATAAAAGAGGTAAGGGATAACTGTTACAACAGAGAAGAATAGGAAGGCAAAAGGGATAGGGGTCACCCTTACTCTCATTGAATTTGGCTTAGGGAGGGAATAACGTACATACTAAATTGGGTATCTTGCCCTACAGAAGAGTAGGGAGGAAGGGGATGAGAGTGGGGATGATGGGGGGGAGGGCAGGTTGGGGGGGAGTGTAGTTAGAAGCACACACTTTTGAAAAGGGAAAGGTCAACGTATGGAATAGAACAAGTGAGGGGCAGGATAGGATGGAGGGAAATATAGTCAGTCTTTCACAATATATGCACTATGGAAATGTTTTGTGTAACTACACATGTACAACATATATTGAATTGCTTAACTTCCCAGTATGGGTGGGTGACAAGGGAGGAAGGGAAAGAACCTGGAACTCAAAGTTTTAAAATAAAATGTTTTACATATATACATATAATTTTTTTTTATATGCAACTGGGAAATAAGATACACAGGCACTGGGGTATGGAGATCCATCTTGCCCTACTAGAAAGTTGGAGGGGGGATAGGGGAGGATATAGGAGAGAGTAGATTGGGGGAGGGGGTATTCAGTGGGATCACTGTTTTGGGGTGGTAGGTAGGGGAAAGATGGGGAGAAAATTTGTGACTCAAAATCTTGCAGAAATGAATGATATAAACTAAAAATACACATTAAATTTAATTAAAAAAAAGAAATGCTTTTTGATTGACCCAATCAATCAACCAAGAAGAATTGATTAATAAACAAAAGATTTATTAAATACATACTATGTACCAGGATAGTGAGTTAAGTTTACCTTCCTGGTAACTTTGGAGTGAATTGAAGGGAGTAATTAAGGTACCCATCATGTGTTAGGCACTGAGATTATGAAGACAAATATTGTTGCTGGTCTCAAGGAGTTTACACGCTATCAAGGAAACAATATTTACACATTATACATAAATACTTACAAATACTTTTATAAATAAAACAATATTTACACACATGCACAAATACTTACAAAATGTGTAAAAAGTAAATATAAGGCGATTTTTTTTCAATGAGGCATCAGCAACTGAGGGAGATAAAAACCAGAGGATGATGGTAGATGATAATTCAGAAGAAGAGTCTAAGAAAGAGCTGAACAGGTGGGGAAATAATCAAGAAAGAACAGGTCACAAAAAAGAAGAGAATATTTAAGAGGAGAGAGAGGCCAATAATACCAAATAATGAAGAAATGTTTTTAAAAGGATGAGAATTGAGAAAAGGTCATTAGATTTGGTCCCTAAGAGATCACTGGTAACTAGAGAGAGCGGTTTCAGTTGAATTATAGACAATCTGTCATGAGGGTTTGGCTCATGCCTAGACTACTTAAAATGGTACCACCCATGTGGAAGATATTGGAGGGACCTGCTTTTGGAAGACAGAAGAGCTGAATTCCCCTTGGACATCATTGTTAGAGTTGTTATAATGTGTTTGAGAGTGACTTTTTATCATTGACTGCATATCTGGAATTGTGTCTTTCAAACTTTCTGGCTAGGCATAGTCTGGGATTCTTTCCTGCATATGCAGTTAGTTACTGCTTCAGCATTGTGGAATTTAGGGGCACAGAGCCCCCACAATCTAGAAAATCTGGTAAATTTTTTGGCCCTTCTTTTGTACCAGATAAGTCTGAATTTTTTCTTTTTCTTTTGGGGTGCTTACAGTATCTTATTGTAAAATTTAGGTTGATAGTGTACAATACTATACTTATATTTTATGCAAATCTGAGTTTCTAAACTTTTCCTTTTTTTCTGTCATCTGCTGGCCTTTGCATGCTGTCTTTGGCAGCTCCCCCCAAATTCCCATTTAATTTCTTATGCTGACTTGAGGTATATCAAAACTGCAATGGGGTAAGTCGAGATGTGGAAGGGATCATTGTGTATCTAAGGGTGAAGGATTCCTTCACTTATAGCAAATGATACCATGCAGTAATGGGCCAGGGCCTGAGTGCCGCCTCCTCCCTCTTCTTAGTGTGCATCAAAGAAATGGGTGTGGGGTTCTGGTCTTTTGCTTTTGTCTTTTTTAGTTCTTGGGTTAGGGAGTAGAGTCTCTGACCTGGGAACTTGAGTCATAGAGATCTAAGATTCTAAGAATCCATGTCAGGTAGTAGCTAGTACAGCCAGTCCATCAGCAAAGCCTTAGGCAGCAGGAGTTCAGGACACTGTTTGGGTGGTACGTTTGATTTGATGGAATTAATGTTATGTAGGAACTTGGCTAAACTATGAACCTAATTCCTTTCCTTCCCCTGAAACTGAGGTGTATTATGCCCCCAAAGTATTGGGGAAAATGTTAGTATTTGTGTTCTTGCTATATCTTTGAAGTAAATATTCCTCTGTAAAAGCAAATTTGATGTTAAGCAGTTAAATGAAACTGGGGTCCTAATCAGTGTGTCCCTAAAGTGGGGGCATATAATCAAGAGGGGCAAAGAAGAGAGACCCCCCAACACTCTCTGTGTACAAGAGAACCCTAAGGAAGTAGTATATAACAAACCTAGCTTTCAGACTGGGGGGCTACTGCAAACCAGGTTACAGAGATCTCATCTGCTTTGCCCCTCCCTGCCCCCATTTCTTGTATTGGAAAGAAGATCCTAAAAACTAGATCAGAGAGACATGTGATATACTCACATTCCAAATTATTATTATTCGTATAATTATTAATCATAATAGATGGTGGAATATATTACCAGAGAGTAGCATAGTGTCTGACATATTATAGTCACTTAATAAATAAATTGATTGATTTATGTACATTTATCAATTTCCCATCATTATCATTACCTATTCGGACCAGGATTATGGTAAGGAAAGATGAGTGGTTAGAAATTTCACTAGGCTGGTGTGAATTTGTTTGTACTTTTGCTCATAATTGCATTAATAGCTCCTTCTGCCTCTTAGTCTTATGCTCTCTAGATACAGTGTCTACCTGAAAAAAAAAAAACCCCAACAAAACAAAACAAACAGCTATTGTTAGAAATAGGATGGAGCAGTATGCCCGGAGTCAGGAGAGAACTGAGCTCAAATTCTATTTCTGACACATACTAGTGGGTAAAAATGGGCAAATCAACTCTGAGCCTGTTTTCTTATCCATAAAATAGGAGGAATAATACTTGTTTCATAGAGTTGTTGTAGAGTTTAAATGAAATAATGCATATAAATTACTTTGTAGACTTTAACTTCGTATGTAAAATAATGATTACATCTAGCATCTATATAATATTTTATGGTCTGCAAAGTGCTTTACAAATATTATCTCATTTTGTCCTCATAACTACCCAGGAAGACAGGTGCCATTATCATCCCCATTATATAGATGATAAATATTAATTATCATTATCATGTAATGTGGCTTGAAGTAGTGCTTCAACAAGCACTACTTAATGTGTCAAATTCAGGTGCTAGTCTACAAATCAAAGAAATTTTTGTGTTTTTCCACCTTGCCTGACCCAGGCTTTTTTTTTTTAAGCAGCCTTTGTAATTTAATAACATCATGATTCTTAGGGACTTTTCAGAGCCAAGACAATGGAGTATGCAGTAAATCACCATAACTCTCCCATATTTACCTCTAAACAACCATAAAACAGTACCCCAAAACAAAACCTGGAACAGCAGAACCAGTAAAAAAGATGGGATAAAACAATCTTTTAGTCCAAGAAACTTGGAATATAGACAAGAAAGATCTGTCTCACTTGGGTAGAAGGGGAGCATGGTCTAGGACAGGAAGTATCCCAGCAAGCCATCAGCAAGTTCCCACCTCAGCAAACTAGTGGTAGATCCTGAGCCCCAGTGTGATGGAGCAGGTAAACACCTACAACAGGACCCCCTATATCTGTAAGCATAGCTAGGGGGAACAGGCAGCCTCTAGCTCTGATAACTGATTCATACTTCAATGCAGCTCCAGGCAAACATGTAGTCTCCAGTGGCCAGATCTCCACATGCTTCAGTGTAGCCTTGGAAAAACAGAGAAACACCTGACCTGCCTCAGCATACACCAGCCCTAGGAGCCCAACTCAGCACCAGGTAAGCAACCAAGCCCCTATGGCCTCCAGCAGTGCCAGTCACCTCCTATCCTATCCCTTTAGCACAGCATCAAACATGAGGGTCCTCCATGGGCCTCAGGGCAACATCAGTGGAGCACCAACCAGAGCCTGTAGCCACTGGCACAAGAAGCCTGAGACAGCAGCCCTTCCACCTTGGGAGCAGAGCTCAAACTTAAAAGAAAGGAAAAAGGCCAAAAAAAGATGAACAAAACAACAACAACAAGGAATCTCACCATAGAAAGTTATTACAGTGATAGGGAAGACCAAAACACAAACTCAGAAGAAGACAACAATGTCAAAACACCTGTGGTCAAAACCCCAAAGAAAAATGGGAAGTGGTCTCATGGAAATGCTCAAAAAGGAGCTTAAAAATCATAGAAGAGAGGTAGAGGAAAAATTGGGAAAAGAAATGAAAGTGATGCAAGAGAATTATAAAAAAAGAGTCAACAGCTTGGAAAAAGAACACAACTGCTTAAAAAGTAGAATTGGCCAAATGGAAAAGGAGACATAAAAATTCACTGAAGAAAAGAACTACCTCAAAAGTACAATTGGTCAAATGGAAAAGGAAGTACAAAAACTAACTGGGGAAAGCAACTCCTTAAAAGTTAGAATCAGGCAAGTGGAACCTAATGATTCTATGAGGCATCAAGAATAAAACAAATTAAAAAGAATGAAAAAATAGAATAAAAAGTAAGATACCTCTTTGGAAAAACAATTGATCTAAAAAATAGATTCAGGAGAGACAATGTCTGAATCATTGGACTGCTTAAAAACCATAACCAAAAGGAGGATCTGTATAGCATCTTTCAAGAAATTCTCAAGGAAAACTACCCTGATATCCTGTAACCGGAGGCTAAAATAGGCATTGAAAAAAACACTGATCACCTCAGGAAAGAGATCCAAAATAAAAACTCCAAGGAACATTACAGCCAAATTACAGAACTATCAGGTCAAGGAAAAATTCTGCAAATGGTCAGAAAAAAATAATTCAGATATTGGGGATCCATAATCAGGATTACACAGGATTTAGCAGCTGTACCAGTAAAGAATTGGAAGTCATAGAACATGATATTCTGGAAGTCAAAGGAAGGTAAAATTAAATATAATACTCCAAGGGGAAAATGGTCATTCAATGAAATAGAAGAATTTCAAGCTTTTATAAGAAGACCAGAATTGAACAAAAAAAAAATTTGATCTCTAATATCAAGAACTAAGAGAAGCCTACAAAGGCAAATGAAAACATAAGGGATTCAATGGAGTTGAACTGGTTACATCCCTGTATGGGTAGATGATACTTGTAATTCTTAAAAATTGTACCACTAACAGTACAGTTAAAAGGAATATATATAGAGGTTACATAAGTTGAATTTGAGGGAATGAAATTAAAAACAATTAAGGGATGAAAAAGAGGAGCCCATTGGGTACAGAAGGAAGGGAGAGGTAGAATGAGGTAAACTATTTCACATGAAGAGGCACAAATAGGCAATTATAGTAGAGAAAAAGATGGTAGGGTGAGCAGTGGGCATTACTTGAACCTCACTCTCATCAGTATTAGTGCGAAGAAGGAATAACACACACAATCAGTTTGAATACAGAAATCTATCTTAATCAATGGGAAAGAAGGAGGGGAGGGGAATGACATAAGAAAGGGCAAACTGGGGGAGGTGGTGAACAGAAGCAAAACACTGTCAAGACTGGGAAAGGGGGAAAGGAGAGAGAAGACAAATGAAAAAAAACAGGATGGAAGGAAATACACAGTAATCATAATTGCATGTGAATGGGGTGAAATTTCCTATATGAAAGAAATGGATAGCAGAATGAGTCAAAATCCAGAATTCTACAATATGTTGCTTATAAGAAACTCACTTGAAATAGAGAGACACACACAGAGTAAAGATAAGGGACTGGAGCAGAATCCATTGTGCTTCAGCTGAAGTAAAACAAAACAAAACAAAACAAGGCTAGCAATTCTGATCTCAGACAAAGCAAAAGCAAAAATAGACCTAATTAAAGGAGATAAGGAAGGAAACCACATCTTGCTGAAAGACACAATAGACAATGAAGTAATATCAATACTAAACATACATGCACCAAGTGTTATAGCATCCAAATTCTTAAAGAAGTTAAGTAAGTCATAGGTTCAGATCAAAGAAAGAGAATTATGAAATGTCAAATAGATAAAAAGGTTTTGCATGAAAAAAATCAATGTAACCCAGATTAGAAGGAAAGCAGACAACTGGGAAACAATCTTTATAGCAAATGTCTCTGATAAAGCCTCATTTCTCAGATATATACAGAACTACGTCAGATTTATAAGAATACAAGCCATTCCCCAATTGATAAATGGTCAACAGATATGAACAGGCAGTTTTCAGATGAAGAAATTAAAGCTATTTACAATCATATAAAAATGCTCCAAATCACTATCAATTAGAGAAAAGCAAACTTAAACAACCATGAGGTACCATCTTACACCTGTCAATTGGTTAATGTGACAAAAAAGAAAAATGATAAATGCTGGAGAAGGTGTGAGAAAATTGGAACCCTAACACATTGTTGGTAGAGTCGTGAACTGATCCAACCATTCTGTAGAGCAATTTGGAACTATGCCCAAAGGGCAACCAAACTGTGCATACTTGATCCAGCAATATCACTACTTGGTATCCTAAAGAGATCATTAAAAAGGGAAAAGGACCTACATCTGCAAAAATATTAATAGCAGCACTTTTTGTGGTGACAAAATATTGGAAATTGAGGGGTTGCCCACCAATTGGGGAATGACTGAACCAGCTGTGGTATATGAATGTAATGGAATACTACTGTGCAATAAGAAATGATGAACAGGCATTTCCGAAAACCTGGAAAGACTTGTATGAAGTGATAAAAAGTGAAATGAGCAGAACCAGGAGAACATTGTACACAGTATTAGCAACATTATGTGATGATCAATTATGAATGACTCAACTCTTCTCAGCAACGTAATGATCTAAGACAAATACAAATGACTCATGAAGGAAAATGCTATCCACATCCAGAAAAAGAACTGATGGATTCAAAGCAAATCAAACCATAATTTCTTTCACTTTATTCTTTTTCATGTTTTTCCCTTTTGATCCATTTCTTCTTTCACAACTGTGACTAACATGGAAATACGTTTTACATGATAGCACATGCATAACCTATATCAAATTGCCTACCATTTTAGGAAGAGGGGAGGGAAAGGAGGGAGAAAAATTTGGAACTTAAAATCTTGTAAATGAATGCTAACAATTGTCTTGATATGTAATTCAGAAAAAATAAAACACTATTAAAAAGAAATAATAATAATAATATCATGATTCTTTATGTATGCTGGGAATTAGCCAGGGTGCAAATTTTGAGGTGTAAGAACCCCATATTTTGTCAGTTCTTTAGCAGAGACACCAAGGAACTTATAGCCAAATAGAAGTCATAGACAAGTATGTTCTCTGTTATCTTCACGTGGCTACCAGTTACTGTCAAGTGCAATACTTTCATCATCTGGAATTTGATAGTAAATTTAACTTCATCTCTTTTGGCCACCATATTCTCGTTGTGGGTGAGCAGAGATGGACACTTGCCAGTTTTGTTCAGATTGGAGCCCAGTATTAGAAGAATTTGCTTGAACAAGGATTCAGAGGCTCAAAAAGCATCCTATATTTTGGCCAGTTTCTTGACCAACATCTTGTTCTCATTCAGTTTCTTCAATGCCTTCATACTCATGTAGGCCTTAGCCCCATTGTAGGGACTCTAGTCTCCCAAGAGTCACACAGAAAATTTAGATTGTAGTGTGGAGTTGAGTCTGATGATGCTAGAGAAATGTTTGTCTTTCTGGAGATCATGGTTCTTTAGAATGATCCGCAGACTCCAAAAACTTCTTGCATTTGTATTGGGCTCCATGAAGGACTTTTCATACAGTTTCACATAGAATATTGCTGCTCTGGACTGCCTGGAAGTCTCAAGCTGGGAAATGTGACCCAGGTCTTTTCATCACCTTTCCCATAGAGGAGATAAAAATCCTTGATGATCTTTAGCTTATATCATGAAATAATTGGCCACTGCAAAAATGGACTCCTTAGTTCAGTGAGTGATTTTCACTTTAAACACTCCCATGCTAAGGAAGTATAATCAGGGCAAAGGCTATCCTTTCTTGCCACCACACCATTTAGGCCATTTAGAAAGATGAAGTGGCCACAGACTATCACTAATTCCTCTCTTTTGACTCTTGCTTGTGTCCCTGGACTGCTCCTGTCACTTGCCCTCTCCTAGAGGGCCTCATCAAGATGGTGCATGACCTGATTGAGTGTGCTTCAGAGAGAGGGGATTCTCTGCGACTTTGATGAAGTTGATGAGTTGTTAACCTCCTGGACTTCTCACTGAAGGGATTATGAGATGGTCATAACTGAGGTCCTTAGTGTTCTTCATATATATATTTGCTTTTTTTGGAGAGGGAAAAGTGGGACAATTGGAATTAAGTGACTTGCCCAAGGTCACATAGCTAGTTTTGTGCTAAGTGTCTGAGGCAGGACTTGAACTCAGGTTCTCCTGACTCCAGGGCTGGCACTCTATTCACTGTGCCATCTATCCTCCCCTTTCAGAGATATTATTAAAGGGTCCAAAAAGAGGCTTGATGGGGCAAGGTTAAGAATGAGAATGAAACAGGAATAAAAGGGATGAGGTGTAAATCGATAAAAGTCTTCAAGTATATGAAGAATTAGTACCTGATTTGGACAGTAGATAGCTAATGAGAGGCCATGGGCTTGAGTGACAGGTTGGAAAACAAAGATTTACTGTCTGGAGGTCAAGTGGGAATGGTATTAAACCCTGGAATAGATTATTAAAGGAAGTTGCAGAATCTCTTTCATGGGAAACTTTTAAACTGGATAGAGAAGCATCTGCCTAGTATATAGTCCTGGCTGAAGATGGGATAATCAATTAATCAATCAATTGATCAACCAACAAGGATTTACTTACCATCTACTATGGCCCAAGTGCTTCACTAAATGCTGAGATTAAAAAGAAAAGAGTTAAGTAGCTCCTATCCCAGAGGAGCTTAGATTTTAATGGGGAAGAGAGAAATGAATGAAACTTTCAACAACATTTTATTTAATTAGCATACATTTTAGCCATAACAATTTCATATGGAATAAAAGCTTTCATTAGCTATTGGGGACTATTTTCCATATTAATGAGATTAATTTAATTTAATTAATTAATGAGATTTCCTATGTCTCCTGTGTCTTCCTATGAAATCTCATTTATGCTAATTCAATAAAATGTTGTTGAAAGTTTCATTCATTTCATTTCTTGAAAACATGCATAGTTAATGAGATTTTCTATGTGTCCAGATTTTAGGGCACCCTATACTACACATAGAAGAGCATCATTCCTTTTAGGATACTCCCCCAGTTTACACTTGCACTTGACAGTTGGGTGATGAGATGGCAGCTGCTACCTTCTTGAGGGCAGGGAATATTTCACTTAACTTTGTATCTTCAGCATCTAGAACAGTGCCTAGAACATGGTGGTTGCTTAAGAAATGCTTGTTGATTGATTTGTATGGTGGTTCCCAAAGCTACTGTACTATGATGTGATATATTTATGCCGCAATTAGAGATGCATAAGTTCTAAGACTGGGGAGGTGAGAATCCCTCTGTACTCTGCTCTAGTCACGCCACATCTGCAGTATTGCATTCAATTCTAGGTACTACATTCTAGAAAGAACATAGATCAACTAGAAAGAGTCCAGGGATGTGACACCAGAATAGTGAAGGGTCTCATCTCATCATACCATAAGTATCAGTTAAAGAATCTGTGGGTGTTCATCCTGGAGAAGAAAAAATTAGGAGAGATATGATAGCTCTCTTCAAATATTTAAAGGATTAGTGTTCTAGAAGCCCCCAGTGGATAGAACCTAAAACAAAATGTGGAAGTGCAGAGAATCCAATTTAGGTTTGATGAGAGAAAAAAGCTTCCCAGCCATTGGGATTGGAGGGCCAAACTTGGAATACAAGTGGGGGAGAGGAGTTATCTCTCACTAGAGGTTTTTAATAAAGATGTTATGCTCTATTATTGGCTCTATTATAGAGATTTGTGTTCAAATACCAATTGGACAAAGTGGATCCTAAAATCTCAGAAAAACAGAATCACTGAATTTCAGAGCTAGAAGGGATACTAGTGGCCACCATTACTAGTCCAACCTATACCTAGAAAAGATCTCTACAGAATATACCCACAAGTCATTATCCAGTCTTTGACCGGAGACCATTCCAGACCTTAGATTCCCTGATCCTGCCATCTACCCTGAAAGCTGCACCTCCTTCTATCTTCCTTGTTTCTGTTAATGATATCACCACTATTTTCCCTGGCACATAGATTTGAAACCTCATAGTCATTCTTTAATTTTTAAAAAATAATTATATTTTATTTAAAATTCATTTTTAAAAATTTTGAATTACAATTTTTCCCTCCCTTTCCTCCCTTTCCCACTCATGGAGAAGGCTAGCAATATAGTAGCAATGATACATGTGAAGTCATGTCAGACATGCTAGCTATGTTGCAAAAAAAAAGGCAAGAAAAATAAAGTAAGTGCTCTTTAATTTGCTCTCAGATGCCATCATTTCACTCTCTAGATGTGGATAGTATTTTCCATCACTGAGTGCATTGGAATGGTCTTAGATCCTTGTATTGATTGTAGTAACTAAATTTCACAGTTGATCATTTTTACAATATCATTGATACTGTGTGTAATGTTCTGATTCAGCTCACATCACTTTGCATCAGTCCATATGTATCTTCCCAGGTTTTTCTGAAACCATCCCTCTTGCCATTTCTTATAGCATAGAAGCATTCTATCAAAATCCTATACTACAACTTGTCCAGCTATTCCAGTTATTAGGCATCCTTTCAGTTTCCATTTGTCGCCACATAAAGAGTTGCTATAGCTATTTTCATAAATGTAGGTTCTTTTCCTTTTTTTCCTTTAATCTCTTTGAGATACAGATCAGGTAGTGGTATTGCTAGATTAAAGGAAATGTGGTTTTATAGCCCTTTGGGCATAGTTCCAAATTATTTTCCTTTTTTTTTTCCAATTAATTTATTTATTTTTAGTTTTCAACATTCATTTCCACAAAATTTTGAGTTACAAATTTCCCCCCATCTTTCCACTACTCTCTACCCCAGAATAGCTAGTTTACTGAATACTCCTTTCCCCAATCTGTTCTCTCTTATATCCTCCCCCATCTTCCCCCCTAATTTTCTAGTAAGGCAAAATGGATTTCTATACCCTGGTGCCTATATATCTTATTTCCCAACTGCATGTAAAAAATGAACAAACAATTTTTTTATACACATTTGTTTTTAAAACTTTGAGATCCAGATTTTTTTCCCTTCTTCCCTCCTCACCCACCCCCACTGAGAATATAAACAATTTAATATAGGCTGTACATGTGTAGTTATGCAAAACATCTCCATAGTAGGTATATTGTGAAAGACTAATTATATTTCCCTCTATCTTATCCTGCCCCTCAGTTATTCTATATTCTCCTTTGACCCTGTCCCTTTTCAAAAGTGTTTGCTTCTAATTACCTTCTCCCCCAATCTGCCCTCCCTTCACTCATCCCCCCTATTATCCCCTTCCCACCTATTTTCCTGTAGGGTAAGATACCCAACTGAGTGTATATGTTGTTCCCTCCTAAAGTCAAATTCAATGAGAGTAAGGTTGTCCCATTCCCTTTTACCTTCCTGCTCTTCCCTTCCATTGTAACAGTTTTCTTTTGTCTCTTTTATATGAGATAATTTATCCTAATCTATCTCTCCCTTTCTCCTTCTCCCAATATTTCTTCTCTTTTCTCTTAATTTTACTTTTTAGATATCATCCCTTCATATTCAACTCATCCTGTGCCCTCTGTCTATGTATACAGAGGTATACATACATATGCACACTCTCACATTTGTATTTATACACACCTACACCCTACTATACATACATATATAGTATACATACATACACACACTCACACACTCACACACACGTATTCCTTTCAACTATCTTCATACCAGGAAAAGTCTTATGAGTTATCATTTTTCCATGTAGGAATGTAGATATTTCAACTTTAATAAGTTCCTTATGATTTCTTTTCCCTGTTTACCTTCTCATGCTTCTCTTGCTTCTTGTATTGGAAAGTTGAATTTTCTGCTCAGCTCTGGTTTTTTTCATCAAGAATGCTTGAAAATCTTCTATTCATTGAATGACCATATTTTCCCCTGAAGCATTATACTCAGTTTTGCTGGCTAGGTGATTCTTGGTTTTAATCCCAGCTCCTTTGACTTCCAGAATATCATATTCCAAGCCATTCGATCCTTTAATGTAGAAACTGCTAGGTCTTGTGTTATCCTGATTGTGTTTCCACAATACTCAAATTGTTCCTTCCTGACTGCTTGCAGTATTTTCTCCTTGACCTGAGAACTCTGAAATTTGGCTATAATATTCCTAGGAGTTTTCTTTTTGGGATCGTTTTCAAGAGGTGATCAGTGAATTCTTTCGATGTCTATTTTGCCCTCTGGTTCTAGAATATCAGGACAATTTTGCTTGATAATTTCTTGAAAGATGGTGTTTAGGCTCTTTTTTTGATCATGGCTTTCAAGTAGTCCAATAATTTTAAAATTATCTCTCCTGGATCTATTTTCTAGGTGAATGATTTTTCTCGTGAGATATTTCACATTGCCTTTTATTCTTTCATTTATTTGGATCTGTTTAATAGTATCTTGATTTCTCATAGAGTCATTAGCTTCCATTTGCTCCAATTTAATTTTGAAGGAATTATTCTCTTCAGTGAGTTTTTGAAATTCCTTTTCCATCTGGCAAATTTGGCTTTTTAAGGCATTCTCTTCATTGGCTTTTTGGGACTCTTTTGCCATTTGAGTTAATCTATTTTTCAAGGTGTTATTTCAACAGTCAGGCTGTTGACTCACTTTTCTTGATTTTCTTGCATCATTCTCATTTCTCTTCCTAATTTTTTCTCCATTTGTCTTACTTGGTTTTCAAAGTCCTTCTTGAATCCCTCCATGGCCTGTAACCAGTTCATGTTTTTCTTGGGAGCTTTTGATGCAGGAGTTCTGACTTCATTGTCTTCCTTCCATTCCATGCTTTGTTCCTTTTTGTCCCTCAAAAAAGAATCTATGGTAGGATTGTGTTTCCTCTGCTTGCTGATGTTGCCAGTCAATTACTTGACTTTTGGACTCTTCGCCAAGGTAGAACTCTGCTTTCAGAATGGAGAGAGGTTTGTCCCAAGTTGCTGGGGTTTTTGCAGCTGCCAAAGCAATTAGGAGGGTGCCCTCTCTGCAGACCCCACAGGCTCTGGCACCTGGCCACACACCCTAGGACCTCCACCCAAGACAGCAATCCAGATCCAAGCATGTTAAAGCAAGAGTGATTACCCTCTGAATGTTCACTTGGCCCCCCTACAATCTGCAGGCCAGGAGCCTGTCTCTCATCCACCCCTGTTCCAACAGAGTTCCCCACTGTCCTTTTACTTTGTCTTTGTTGTTTATGGGTTGAGAAGTCTGGAGCCACCACACCTGCTGGTGCTTCACTCTCCTGAAGTCTGTTCTGGCCACTGCTGGTCGGGGCTGCCCTAGGGCCAAAACCTCATGGCTCATGCAGGGCTGGGCTCGGCTCCCAGCTCAGTGCAATATCCCCTTCCTGCCAGCCTGCTTTCAGTGGGAGATTTGTTTCTCTCTGTCACTTTGTGGGTTCTGTAGCTCTAAAATTTGTTTAGAGTCATTTTTTACATGAATTGGAGGAGGTAGAAGCCGGAGCTGCCAGGAAGTCCTATTTCTACTCCACCATCTTGGCTTTGCCCCCAGTTCCAAATTATTTTCCAGAATGGCTGGACTAGTTCATAACTTCACCAACAGTGCATTAGTTTAGTGTACCTAATTTGCCACATCCCATCGAGCAGCTGTCATTTTCCTTTTCTGTTGTATTAGCCAATCTGATAGATGTGAAGTGTGATTTCAGTTATGTTATTTTGCATCTCTCTAGTCAATAGTGATTTAGAACATTTTTCATCTGACTATTGACAGTTTTGATCCTCAATGTACTCTTTGACTGTCCCTTCTCCCTATTATCCTTCATCCATTAAGTCAGTTGCCCCATCTTGTAGATTTTATGTGTATAGTATCTCTCAAATCTGCTGCTTCTTTTCAATTCCAATGGTAAAGCACTTTCCCCTAAGCATGACCTCTGAATTATTGTAATATTGTAATAGCCTTCTAGCTGTTCTCCATGCCTTTAATCACTCCCCTCTCCAATTCATCTTTTACTTTCTGATAATCTTCCATTAAATGCATAGGTCCCTGTGTATATACCACCAAACTGTTTCTATATTACTTGCCAAAGAATATATAAACTACTTGTCCCTGTATTCAATACTCTCTACTGGTTTGAATTCCTGAATCTTACTTTCCTTTTATTTACTCTATATTGCTATCTTACTAGACTATTCAGTGTTTCCCAGGCTAATCCTCCCACCCCCATGCTTTTGCTTACACTGTCCTCCAAAATTTTATGAGGGCTTGATCAGGGAAGTCTCTCTCTACCCAGACAGATTTGCTTAGGTTACCAAGAGATTTGAGACAGGTCCATTGACAGGGTAAGAGGACAAAGACAGATTCTCATTAGGTGAATGTGAATGGGAACAAGTCTTCCCAGGACTCTCCTAGGGAATAGATTTCAGTGATTGGACTGCTTCCTCCCTTCCCCAAATAATTTAGTTGACTAAGAGTCTGGGAAGACCAGAACAGTTGGAGGAGTTATCCTACTATCATATCTTACAAAAGTGAAGCAATATACTTCCTCCTTCCTTTGCTTCCTATTTCCTGTTTAGAGGATAGATCAGAGCTCAATGACCACAAGACTAGTAAAGACAGCCAGCAGGAAAAATACAACAATAAAGGGATATGCAATGCCTTGAAGAGGCAATGAAATGCTCAGTAGAGAACAATGGAATAACATGATGATGCCACCAGAGGGCACTGGTAGTATGAGATGACTTGGACACAATTCTTGCTAGTCACAGTTGTCTTATTTACAAGTGTATGCTCTAGCCACACAAGTTTCTGGCCTGCACCACTTCACAAATCTTTCCTGGTCACATATATTACTTACATGTATGCCCTTCATCTGTTTTCCCTGGTGTGTTCTGTACACGGATGTCTAATTGTGGTATGGTAACCTATAAGAGTGTGCACCATGTGAACATGGGGTGTTAGGTTTTCTTTTTATCTTTTTGTCATCTTATTTTCTAGCATATACTCTCGTTGGCTGGGTAAAAATAAATGTTATTGAGGGCTTATGAGCTATGATTTTGAGTGGTTGTCTCAAAATTGGGGCTTTTCTGTGATGGAAGGGCCCACCCAACAGCCACATCAAAACACAGGCATAAGAGAGTGGCAAACACAGAGCTCTGTTATATCTAAGAAAGGAAAGCTAATTTGACCCTGAAATCCTTGACAAAGAGGCAGTGAGCTCTCCAAAAGTCAATGACATCATCCTGCCTGGTCTCATCTGATGCCCAATTCCTGACCAATGCTTGACTGTGCCCTGGTTTCTGAATTCTGAATCCACATCATAATCTTCCATGATTACTGGTATTATAGGGTATTAGATCCTTACCTAAAATGATATGGATTCTTCTCTACCTTTTGGTTTTCTAGGAAAGGAATGAATGAAAAAAGCATTTTTTAAATGTTTACTATTTTTCAGGCACTGTGCTAAGCACTGAGGTTGTGAGCAAAAAGAAAAGGCAGCCTTTGCCCTCAAGGAGCTTACATTCTAATGAAGGAAGATTAAAAAAAGGGAACTAAGAAACTGGGAAAGTGGTGGTGGGGTTGGTGGTGGGAGAGATAAATATATCTAAAGTAGAGTCATGATTTTAAAGTCCAGAGAGTCAGGAACAGGGTGAGGGGGAATGGGAATCTTATGGGTTATCAGAGAAGTCAGATAAAAATATGGGGTCAGACGGGGCAAAAGCATCAAACGTGATTTTAAAACTTATAGGGTGCTTTTGCAGGTAAAAATAAAACTCAAAAGATAATTAGTAAACTTTCTAATTGCTGTAATTGATAAGAGGCTGCTGTGGCACAGCAAATCAGGTTGTTGTGTTTGTCCTTCATTTTCTTCCTTTTTTGGAGGAGGGAAAACAGGGAAATTGCCCCAGGTCACACAGCTATTAAGTGTTAAGTGTCTGAGGCTGGGTTTAAACTCAGGCCCTCCTGACTCCAGGGCCTATGCTCTATTCACTGCGCCACCTAGCTGCCCCTGGACTTTGTTTTCAAAGAGGACCATGAAATCAGGGAAAGGATTACATGACTTACAGCTGACTTTGATTTGCAAATCAAGACCTGGTCTGAGAGACAGGAAGACCTGAGTTCAAATACTGCCTCTGAACCATACTGACTGTGTGATCCTGGACAGTCACCTAACCTCTTGGTACACTCTAGATAAATTTCTAAGAAAATAATTTGTAAAGAAGGTATACAGGAGGGAGGAGAGTTTCCTTATCTGAGAATTTTCAGTACCAGTGAAATCATAGGCAGAATCCTTATCCTTTTCCCTACTCTGAGATCTAATTTTCTATCCCTGTTGTAAATATTAGCTGCATATATTGGCACACGTATATGTATGTATATACATAGCACTGGCCCTGAGAAAGAGAAAGTCTATTATCTCCAAAGTCTCCATCTGTTCTATTTTTAGGGAAGAAGAGGGCACGTAGGTGTTTACAATCAAGTCAGGAAGAAAAAATGAGCACAATGAACAAATCTTGACTAATAGAACATCGTGAGGCATGTCTTCTTACTCTGCAGTTATTGTCTTATCAAAGATTTATATCCATCTCTTGAGGATCTTTAAATCTTTGGTCTCTTGAGTAGCTTAAAGCAAAGGATTGACATTTCTTCAATGTAACTAGAAAATACTAAAAAATGAGTCTAAGTTGCTGTTTGAAAAAATTACTTTCTCAACTCGTGAACCTGTAGTCTCGTCAACTATTTAATTCTGATTTCAATTGCCCAGGAACACACCTGTGGCTGCCAATATCACATGGATAGCATCAATTTGTCATGTAATTGTAAAATCAAAGAGACCAGTGTCCCCACCCCCATTCCTAAACACCTGCTTTTTCATTGTTGCTATGTCTGGCAGTAGGAGACAGATGTTGGAATGGGGCCATCTAGTGAGACGCCTTACTTACTGAGGGTGTCAGGTTCAGAGTATAGACATATACACATGCAAGCCATTTCTAATTTTCAAAATAGATTGTGGGTCCAAAGTCTGTCAACTATGGGAACATGAGACTTTTTTTCTCCATAGAGATTCAATTAAACATCATGGCTAAGGACAGACCACAAAGGTTTTTTTTTTAACCCATAATATTTCCAAAGATATGCACTAATATTATATAGAGCTCTCCTGCAATGTCTTGGAGTGTTTCTATGAGGAAATTCTTCTGTGAGGAAATTCATAATTCCTGCTTTGGACTCTAGGAATATCAATATTCCCACTGCAGGCTTGGAGGCAGAGTTGGGGACAGAAGTAGGCAACAGGGACTTCTCTTTTCCCAAGCTTTTTGTAATATGTGGGAAAAGAGCCTCAATGAGATGAGAACTCTGTAGAGAATTCCCACATGTCAAGCAAGGAACAGTGAGATGGCAGGATGGAAAGGAGGCACCAAAAATGAGGGAGGTGAGAAAAAGTCCTTTTATGTCATCTCTAGACTGGAGGGTAGAGGAGTGGCTGCGTTTCACTGTTGCTCCTTCTTTCACCTTCCACTTTCTTCCTTTCCCTCCATTTCAGAGTGGCTTTTCCCCCACTACAGATCCTCTTTCTTTCCCCTGGACAGGGGAGAACAGTGAGAAGCAGGACTAGGGCTGGGTGACATGTTCCGAGCTAGCAGCAGGCTCTGGAATGGTAAAAGGAATAGGCAGAGCTGAAGCAGGGGGGAAGAGTAGTTCCCCTGCTGATTAGGTATAAGTACTTATGTATATGGTAGTCAGAAGTGTGAGTTAGGGGCCAGTCTAGATAGAAAGTGACATTTTGTGCCAAAAACATTCTACCTTCCAAGCCCCCAAAAGGGAGAAAAAAGATACTCCTTTGAGCTATTGTGGCAGAGAAAGAGAGAGAGAGGGGGAGAGAGAGAGAGAGAGAGAGAGAGAGAGAGAGAGAGAGAGTGTGTGTGTGTGTGTGTGTGTGTGTGTTGGTGGGCAGTGGGTTATCTCTGTCTTGTTTTGCTTATTTGTGCACACTGAAGCAGTGAGGTAGTATAATAGATAAAGTATAGGATTGGGGATCCTGAAGACCTGAGTTCGAGTCCTGACTCAGGCAGTTTCTAGCTGTGTAACTATGAGTGAGTCACTTAATCTTTGTCAACCTCAGTTTCCTAATTTGTAAAACAGCTATAATAATATTACCTGCCTCCCAGGGTATTGTGAGAATCAAATGAGGTAATATTTATATAATGTTTTATAAACTTTAAAGTGCTATAAATGCTATTCTTGCTGTTATTATTTTCATCTTCTCTGTTGTTAGGTTGCCTATTATCTTTCTAAGCACTGTCCTTTGGAAGCAGAAACTTGGAGGTAAGTTCCCCTGGACTGATCCTTTATATGAGACAGCGGCTGATCAAACATTTTTCAGCATTGTTCAGCCTATAATGATATGCACTCTGCATGGAGTCCTGGCAACCAAGTTGCAAATCTTACTGCCTTGCACTCGCTCCTAGCCCATGGCCATTCAGAAGGGCTCCTCAGCCCTCTCTGTTCTTATGGTGAACACACTCTACAAAGTAGCCTCTGCTCTTGTGAAGCAATGCGCACCCCGCCTTCATATTCACGTGACTCTTCTTGCATACAGTCACACTTGGGCCAGCTTTCGACTACCCCACTGCCAATTACATCAGATCTTTGATGCATTTCTTGACATCCCCAACTATTTCCTGAAGAATGACCATCAAGGGTTTCCCTTACCAAATGCCTACGTAATCGTGACCCGTGGGATTATTCCTATTCTGTACATTTATCTCTGTCCTCTCCTATCATGAAACAAAATCTGTGATCACTCAAAAGAGTAGAGCCTACCTATGCACATAAGAAATACTAAGTGGATGAATAACATCTATTGTCCAAGCTCTGGTGTGGAATTGGATGGATAGCCCATAAAGTTGATCCACCAGTGTATAAATATACAATAAATATATGGACACTGCATATGGTAATGAACTAAGTCTAAAACTGAATAGGAAGAGGAAAGCAAAATGGATTGCCTTTAAGAAATTATACAGTACCTTTAATAACCCCATGCAGTATTAACTGAGCCCAACTCAGGCTGGTCCACTGGTAGTTTAGGTCTAATAATGAAATGAATTAAGAAAAGGAGGTTTACTTAGTTACAGTACAGAAAATATATTTAACAAAGATACTGTACTATATAGAAATACATACAGTCAGGAAGATGTGGTGACTCCTTTAGTTTTGTGGCATCCTCCACATTTAAAAGTCCCCAGTTCCAGCCCAGGGGGCGCTTTTTATATCCTTAGGTGACCATGAATCCACATCAACATAGAATGGGGCCACCAGGAAGCTGCATCATTGTTTAGCCTTAGTCCAAGATGCTAAGATTGAACAGTGGGCTGATCAAGCCTGTGGTACAGCTTCCATGATTTTTAGGGAAAGAACTATCTTTACCTAGGTGAGGTGGGGATGGGAAGGATTACCCTAGTTGTTACTGATTCTATCACACCACACAACTCTCTGAAACATTGTTTCAGGTCTCCCACTGATACTATATGGCTAAAATAATGGAATATTGAGGTCTCTAAAGAAGTAAAGTTGTTATTCACAAAGAGGTATGTGGCCGGCATGTGTAGGCAGCTAAGTGGCACAGCACATAGAGTGCTGCACTTGGCATCAGGAAAGGCTGTTTAAATCTGGCCTTAGATACTAGCTGTGTGACCCTGGGCAAG
>CM053584.1:56992441-57014107 GCA_028627135.1 Pseudochirops cupreus | reverse complement strand
AAAGAAATTACTCTTGACATTAAGTGGGCTAGGAAGTGAGTATTTTCTGTTCTTTTCTATTTATAAATTGTTTTGTGTTTCAAGGCACAGAATCAGACAATTTCAGAAGTGGAAGGGAGTTCAAAGGCCATCTAGTCCAATCTATACTTCAGTAATAATCCCCTGCACAACAGACCCAACAAATGGCCACCATTCTTTTCTTGGAGGCCTTTAGGGAAGGGAGACCCACTACCTCCTAAAGCAGCCTTTTCCACTTGGATATAGCTTTGTTAAGTTTTTCTTTACATCAAGCAAATGCACTGCAGTCTAGCCATGTCTCTCAAATCTCAAACTTACTAAATTGATTCGTTTTTAAAACAAAAGTACAATCTTACTTTTATCCCTATTAAATTTCATCTTATTCAATTTAGGTCAAAGTTCTAGTCTTGTCATGATGTTGGGGTTTTTTTTTTTTCTGGTGAGGAGGGGAAGGGGAGATTCTATCATTCAAAATGTTAGCTATCCCTCTTAGCTTTGTGTCATCTGATAAACAGGCCATCTGGGCCTTTGTCCGAGTCATTGATTAAAATGGTAAATAGTACAAGGTCAATGACAGATTTCTGGGACATAATTCTAGAAACATTCTCCTAAGGTGACATTGAACCACTAATAGCTTACTCTTTGGGTCCATCCATTCAATTAATTAAAAATTTACCCTATTATACTATTGCCCAGCTCACAGCTCTTCAACTTGCCCACAAGAATAGCATGAGAGGCTTGAGCGAATGTCACTAAAATCTGGATAAGCTCTATGTGTATACACACAAACTCACATCCATTTATAATATATACATATATACACACATACATATGTATATGTGTGTGTATATATATATATATATGTATATGTATATATATATATATATATACACATACTTATATGTGTATATATACCTGTATTTCTAAATGATCTGTAGAATACACCAAAGACAATATAACTCTCTTTCTCCTTCTGTTGTTTTTTGCCAAAATGATTTTCCCTTTCTGATTTCTATTTTTTCTCACATGATTATAATTTCTTTTTTAAAAATAATATTTTATTAAAAACCTAATAGAAACTTGATTTAGAAAGTTTATATAGAGCTAAATCTGAGAGGAAGCTTGTTGTAATAGATAGAGGATCTTGGGATCAGAAAGTAGTTTCAGGCCCCACCTCTGACACATACTGGCACATTCCCAGGCATACCTGGGAAAATCACTTAACCTCTAAGTATCCCAGTCTACTCCCCAAAATTATAATTTGCGGAGAAGGTACCAATCTGCACTGGTAGAGAGGGTTTCTTCATCAAGTCTTCCTTGTGCTAATGAAGTCACAGATCCAATCCCATATTTCTGTAAACCTGATATTGAATGGTACAAGCAACTAAACTTGCATAGTAATTATTTATAGGATTGGAACTTAGAGAAATTAAAAAGGGTATCATATTTTATGTATGCGTAACACTTGTGCGGTATGCCTAACATGACCCCTGGACCCCACCACAGTCAAGCCTCTTTGATGAGATATGCTCTCCTATCATCTCTGTGTTGGCTCAATGAACCCAACTTGCCCTCACCCTGGAAAGTTTGGGTTCCCAGTAAAAGATCACCATTTTATAATTGCAACTCATATTTCTCAGTCTTAGGGGAAATTCTGTTATGGGGGAATATACTGGCCCTACTAGGCAAGAATCTATTTTGTTCCTGAACCCCCACCAGCATATTTCCCATGTATGCAAAATCATTCTTGATGTTGACACCATTAACTTTCAAACATAAAATATTTACTTAACAATAAATGTTAATAATAATAAATATGTTGCAGTTGTATAATATAAGAAAAATAATAATGATAATAATAAATAATTCATCCATCTATCCCTTTCCAGATGCCTATACTAAGAATGGCCCCTCACCCACCAAGGCTCCAAGAAAGCTATTTTATCCCTCACTACCCTCTCAGCAAGAAGTACTCCTTTTTCCTTCTAGAATTAATGACCTGAAAAGACAGAGGGGAAACTTGACCTCTGTTAGGAGATTGTAGGGTGGGAAAAAAAAATGTGGTAACAGAAAAGAACAGGAAGAAGAGCTTCCCACGTGGAAGCTTTTCACCAAAAAGAGAAACCTAACCTATCTGAGCAGGAACAGCTTCTTATCTTCCAGGAAATGATGATGTGGATTCACAGGTACCATCAGGTGTGAGATCGGCCATTAAGAGTCAGAGGATGAAAATGAAGGGGGTAATACTAAGTGATCTCCAAACTCTCTTCCAAATCTAACATTCAGTGATTCAGCATTGTGTTCCTAGGATAACAATCAGTGCCATGAACCATTCTTAGAAGAGGAGGAGTGAATGTATATAGGGGCTAGTTTTTCTCTCCAACTTTTTCTCAGGGCCATCTAGATAAATCCAACAACTGAATAAGAAATCAATCTTATCTGCTTGATGGATGCTGCCCGATTTGGAGAATACATTTTCCTGGAAATCAAATTAAGTGGCCATTCATGTTGAGCTCATCTTACATGTCACTGTAGGTCAGATGCATCAATGCAGAGAGAAGCTGCAGGGATAGAAAGAAACAAAGGGCCCAGCTGGGTTTTAAATGCCTAGCTTGGTTTCAATACTTGGAAACTGCTCATCATTAGGAAATGAAATCCTGACAACCAACAGATTTCAGCATATCACCTTCCAGTTTGGATTATTCCCAGGCATCAGACAGACTTCTGACAGCTGAAGACCATTGGTCCAAAAGCCTCTGCACAATAACTGTGAACCACTCCCTATAAGACATGAATGAAATGAGGGAAGGGAACTGTCAGTGGCTGTTACCATTGATTCTTGATTATTTGTGCTGAAGGAGAGCTTAATGGCACAGAAAACCACAAATAAAGGATAATAAACCTAAAATTTGTATTTGGTTTTGGAATACATTCTATATGACTGTTTTTTCCAGCAATCATCCTTCTAATTATTAACCTAATTATTGATTCCCCTAATATTTAAATTAGTTTGCATTCCTTAAGCCATTCAATAGCCAAGTGGGCTTAAGATGGGGAAGTCAGCTTGGGTTTTTAAAGGTGCTATGGCTAACTCCTTTCATGAAAGTCCCTCCTGAAACCATATCAGAGAGGAGGTGACCCCTGGTTCTCAACAGAGCTCAAGGCTCAACATTTTCTACCAAACTGGAAAGGCTTACCAACAAGCTGCCAATTTTTTTGGTTTTAACCTCCAAGTTGTTGTTCAGTTGTATCTGGTTCTTCATAACCCTAGGGATCCCAGCATACCAATACAGTCCATGGAGTTTTCTTGGCAAAGATACTGAAGTGATTTACCATTTCCTTCTCCAGTGGATGGAAGCAAACAGAGGTTGAGTGACATAGTCACAGTCACACAGCTGCTAAGTGTCTAAGGCCAGATTTCAATTCAGGTATTCCTGCCTCCTGGCCCAGGCACTCTAAATACTGAGCCATCTAGCTATCTATCTAGGTTTCCTTTAACTCCATTGGATTTCTCAAATACATCCCCTTCATCCTATTTTCCCCACCCTAGTTCAGAGTCTCATCACCTTTCATATGAACTATTCCAATAGCCTTCTAATTGGTCTCCATGCCTCAAGTCTCTCCTCACTAGAATCCACCCTCCACAAATCCACATTATTTTCTTGAAGCACTGGTCTGACCATGTTATTCCTGTACACAATATACTCCATTGACTCCATGTTGCCCTTAGGATCAAATATAAACTCCTCCATTTGACATTTAAGGCCCCTCACACCTATCTTTCTAGCCTTATTATACCCAGCTCCCCTTCACACACTCTACAATTCAATCAAACTGGCCTTCTTGCTGTTCCTCACAAGTGCACTTCATTTCCCATCTACAGGCTTTTTCATTGGCTCCCCCACCCCCATCCCCACCCTATTCAGGATTGAACTTCTTCATTCCACATCTCCATCTCTTAGAATCTTGTGTTTCCTTCACTGCACAGCTCAAACACAATCTTCTATATGAAAACTTTTCATAAGTCTTCCACCCCTAACTGCTAGCACTCGCAAAAAGTTACCTTGCATTTATTTTGCATGTGTTGTGTATGCATGTACACATTGTTTCCTCTGATAGAACATAGCCTCCTTGAAGCCTGGTAGGATTTCATTTTTGTCTTTGTATTCCCAGAACCTAACACAGTACCTGAAATATTGTAGATATTAAGTAGATGTTTCTTGATTGATTAATGAATGTGGTGATAATCTGTTATCTGAGGACCAACCTAGCTGGTCAGAGTTCATAGAGGCTCATCACCAGGAGAAGGAATGTTAACAACTGGAAGGGATGACTCTAAGAAGGAAGGGGCTGAACTGAAATTTGAAGGAAACTAGAGATTCTAAAAAGTGGAAGTAAGGAGAAAAGGCATTCCAGTCATGGTGAAATCAAAGGTACAGAAATGTGAAAAGGAATGCAAAATAGGAAAAGTAATAAGAGATCGTATGGAGAGAAGACATAGAAATTAAGTCTAGAAAAGTCTAGAAGAAATATAAATAAAGTCTAGAAAATAGTGGTGAACCTAATTGGGTACGACCGAACACCAAACTAAGAAGTTTGTATTTTATCCTAGAGGTAATGGAGAATCACTGAAAATCTTTAAATAAAATAGGAATGATATGATCAGACCTGTGTTTTATGAATATTAATTTAGAAACTACATAGAGGATGCAATCGAGAGATGGTTAGAGACTGGAATCAGGGAAGCTTTCAAGAGGTTATTAAAATAATCTTGGTAAGTGGTATTGAGGGTCTAAATTGGGTTGATCAGATTTTTAATGGAGATTTGAGAAATGATTATAAAGGCAAAATCAAAAAGGGTTGGTAACCTCTTGAATATACCGGGAAAGTGACCCAGAGATGGAAGAGTTAAAGATAATTTCGAGGTTTTGAATATATATGACTATAAATGATGGTAGTACCCTCTACAAAAAACAGTGAGGTTTCGCAGAGGTGGGTTTAGGGAAGAAGATGAGTTCTGTTTTGCATATGTTGAGTTTGTGATGTCAAGGAGACAACCAAGTGGAGCTGTCCAGCATCTGGCATGGGGGAACTTGAGGTTATCATAGAGTTTAGGGCTAGATATATTTGGGGGTCATCTGCATGAATCTTATTCATTCAGTTTGGTAAGAATTGAACCAAAGTGAGATGATAAGATCAAGGAAGAACAGAGAAAAAAGATTAGCCCACCCCACCCCCCAACCCCAGGACTGAGCCTTGGGGGATGATGATCCAAGAAAAGTAGTAACTATACTGGTAGGACGAAAACAAGGAAAGTGCAATGTCAGAGAGACCAAGGGAAAAGATCATATTCAGGAAGAGGCAATGGCTGACAGTGTCAAAGACTGAAGAGGTCAAGGTCAGGTAAGATGAGGACAGAAAAAAAACCCTTCGTATTTATCAGTTAAGAGATCAGAGGTGCATTAAAGAGAGTGGTTTCAGTAGAGCTGTGAGGTCAAAAGACTATAAGAGGCTGGTAAAGTGAGAAGGTAAAAAGCATACACAGATAATACCTTTTAGAGGTTATATACAGCCTGATTTCTCCAGTTCCAACCCACTGTGCCACCATCAGTGGCCTCTTTACAACCCCAAGTGAGTTCTATTTTCTAGGTAGGATATCTCATTCTGGGTAGAAATCTATGTCTGGGGGACTATATAGGTCTTTTGGGTAAATAGCCCTCCAGAAAAGAAATTGTGATTCCTCGAATGCCTGTAAATTCAAATACAAGTTTTGTATAGCCTTTATTGCATTTAATAAAATCTGTTTTATGTTTGATACCTGAGAATTTGAGGAGACCTGATGATGCTTTGAGGAAATTTCAGATATTGACATTCCATGGTGCTACTTGCATGTGGGCAGATAATCTGAGAGGATTCTCCATACATTCTCATGAGGAATTCTATTCTGGATACTGATATTCCCAGGTTTCATCTGGGTAGGGGCTAAGTCAAAGAAAAAGTGAAAACCTACTCCTCCCCCACCCTCACCAAAGTATGCCCAGGTATGAGAAATCAGAACTTAGCTTTTAACACAAGGAGCACTCTACTTTGGGTTTTGAAAACTTTTAAATCAAGAGTCTCTTATTCATAGATGCATAACACTGGAAGGTATAATAATGTTAGTATCTAGTTGACAGTTAGCTGATGGTTCTTGGAGAATAGAATACCAGAGAGCACATAGCCATGAGAGGTCCTTTCCAGGGATCAATAAAATCATCTTGATTTAAATATTCTCAAAGTATTTCCCTCTCTCTGGGTGGGTGGGTGGAGGGGAGAACTAAGGGCTCAGAAGGAGTTGAGATACCCCTACCTCCTTCCAGTGGGTCAAACCTCTTCTATATAATGTGGGTAGCTGGCCTTCCATGATCTATGATTTACAGTTCTACTCTGGATGGGGCTTCAGACAAAGGAAGGTCCAGGTTTGTTGCTCCGCATGCTGGAGCACTAAGTTCTAATTACTCCTTGCTCAGCCTCACCTGCCATCACTGTTTGATCATTCTGTTTGATAGCAAGTCCTATTTCAATATCTCACTGCTGCCATCTTCCATGGTCAACAGGTCTCATGGCATGAATCATCCCTGTTTGGATCTTTCCTTTACAGGCTGACCACCTTAACTCAGTTGCTCATCCTCTGGTTGCTCTCCATGGTTTAGCTATTAATCACTCTTACCATTTCCTGCTTTTTCCTTTCTTCCACAAGAAATAGTGCCAGCTCTCCAGCAGCTAGAGGGTGGAGGGATTAGTGCTTTAATCCATTTTATAGCATTTCAGAATGAAATTACTGACAAAAATGCCTCAGGGATATTGGAAATGTTTAACCCTTTCAGGCAGGAGCAGGGTATGCTTGGGGGCCATTTAAGGGGGCAGTTCTGGTATGTAAAAGAGACTCCTCAAGTGGTTGATAGACCAAAAGTGACAACAAGTTAGTTATATGTTGGCATGTAAGCGACTGTACATATGTATGTATGTATACATGTGGGAGTGAGCATATAGGCATTAGCTCGTGTCCTTTAAGCCCAGGACCCCCCAAAAACACTTCTTTTAATAGTGTGTTTGTGGAATGGTCATGGCCTCCACTAGATAGCTATTTGGCACAGTGCAGTGCATAGAATGCCATTGTTGGAGCCAGGAAGGTCTGAGTACAAATACATCCTGGGATGTTTACTAGCTTTGAGCAAGTCACTTAACTTCCCTCTGCCTAAGTTACTTCATCTGTAAAATGGGATAATAATAGGACCTATCTCCCAGGATTGTCTCATTATTGAATGAAATATTTCTAAAGTGCCTTATAAACTTTAAAGCACTATGTAAATAGGTATTATCATCCTCATTATTGTTAGTGATATGACCTCAGGTAAATCAGCAAACTTCTCTGGGCCTCAGTTTTCTGAAAAATAGGGGAAGAAGAAAGAGAGGAACTCATCAGGGCAGCTAGGTAGTGTAGTAAATAGAGCACCAGCTCTGGAGTCAGGAGGACCTGAGTTCAAATCCAGCCTCAGACACTTGACACATACTAGCTGTGTGACCTTGGGCAAGTCACTTAACCCCGATTGCTTTGTCTTCCTCCCCTCCAAAAAGAGGGAGAGAGAGAGAGAGAGAAAGAGAGAGAGAGAGAGAGAGAAGGACTGATCTTATAATACTTCAGTTTTCAGGATGAAGAGGGGAAAAATAGGGAGGAGAAAAGCAGAAAGAGTAGGGAGAGAAAATAATAATACCTAGCATTTATATAGCCTTGATTCTCACAACAACCCTACAAAGTAGGTGTTATTATTTCTAGTTTACAGAATAAGAAAATTCTGGCTGAGAGAGCTTAAGCAATTTGCCAGTCACACAGTCAATCAGTGCCTGAGGCAAGATTCCAACTCAGGTCTTTTCTAACTCCAAATCTACCTAACAGGTCTAAGAGAATGAAGGAAACATGAAAGAAGAAGACAAGGAGGAAAATGGAAAAAGGAGGAAAATGGGAGAGATAAAGAGGAGAGGAAGAAGGATGAGACAAAGGAGAGGAAGAGAGAGAGACAGGAGAGGAGAGGACAGGAGGGAAGAGGAGGGGAGGGGAGGGAAGAGGAAAGGAGGGGAGGAGAGAGGAGAAGAGAGGAGAGAAGGGAAGGGGAGAGGGAGTGAAGAGGAGGCCATGGAGAAAGAGAAAAGGAGAAAAAAGAAAAAAGAGAAGAAAATTCTACACTGGTATCACCGAACCCCTCTCCCACTAGCAAAGTAAGCAGAAGGTGGGGGAGGGAGTATAATCTAGGTGACACAGTGGATAAAGCATCAAGACTGAAATTGAGATCTGAGTTCAAATGCGACCTCAGACCCTGCCTAGCTGTCTGACCCTGGACAAGTCACTTAACCTCTCTTTCCCTCAGTCTCCTCATCCATAAAATGGAGATGGCAATAAAAGCATCTACCTCTTGGCTTGTCGTAAGGACCAGATGAGATGATATTTCTAATGCATTTGGCACAGTGCCTGCTACGTGCCACATCAATGTTAGCTATTGTTGTTAGGAGTAGATGCAGCAGACAGTGTGTCAAAAGATGTAAATACTGGTGCTGTCACTGCAAGACATCATATGTACCTTGGAAACCAACCCAGGAGAGCTCTGCAAATGTTTTTAGCATATCTCCATGCCCCCCCCCCCCCAACCCAAAAGCTCCACAGAGTTAGACAGCTCAGGCCCTCCCATAAGATCTATTCACTGGCTTGAGATTAAATTGAGTTCCATTTGCCCTCTGTTACCTGGTCACTCTCCAGAGACACGTTTGGCTACAATAACAGTGCCCTGGGGTCCTCCAGTGCCAACGTGAGCTCCAAAAAAGCTCTATTTCAGTGTTCCACCTTGAAAACTGGAGTATGAAGGGCTACAGTTTTCTCCTCCTCCCCCTGAAGAAAATTCTTCAGTATACAGAATCTGTGCAAAGGAAAGTAACCTTGGCCATGACTGGAGACGCTGCTTTGCTGCCTCAGAGACCAGGGGGGTGTGGAAGGGGAGGAGGCGGAGATGTTATACAACATCATTCCTAGGCCTTGAGAATTGGGCACCTCTGGCATTCTGCTGATAAGAGGGATTCTGAGCAGGGATACATGAAGCTGGTAAATGAAAGCAGAGTTTTAATATTTAAAGGTAAGATGACAAAATCACTTGGGATTATTCAGTGCCCTTCCTAGAAAACCCAAAGTTACACACTAATGTTTAACCAACCCACCATTTCACAGATTGGAAAACTGAGATGCAGAGAGAAAGCTAAGTCATTCTAAGATCGGAAATCCAGAGTACTACCTAGCCCAGACACTATCTAGCCCATTCCCCTCAATTTACAGATGAGGAAGTTGAGACCCAGAGAGGTTAAGTCAATTATCCAGGATCACACAGGTGGTAAATGTCAAGAGTAAAATCTGAACATAGATCCTAAGACTCCGGAATCTCTTCCCATGAAGATGGAAATGATTCCTTCTAGCCTGGACTTGATTTTAATTAAAGTTACTTGACATCTCTAGAGGTTTTGACTCTCTCTTTCTCCTTTGCCCTTCGTTGAAGAAGTCTGGGTTCTCCAGCAAGTCAAGCCCAAGTTATTTTATTTTGAAGATTCCTCATCTGTTCAAGATCCCTAGTGGGAAGAAGAGATTTGCTAACTGCCTCCCATCCCTGCAGGGACATCAAGGCTTAAGGAAGTGGGAAGAAATTCCTCAATAGGAGAAGATATGAGGTCCCTGGATTAAGTGAATTAACCAAATTCCATGACACAATGGATAGCCAGGTGAAGGCATTGGGTCTCTTGGGTTCTGCACTCAACTGTGTTCCCCCCCTTTTCAGAGTGACTCCATAGTTATTTCAGTGAAGAAGTTTTCTTTTGTCCAAAACTTAATGCCAGTGTGAGGAAAGGCCTTGCCCTCCTAAAACAATTCAGTTCAACTCATCAAGCATGTATTAAGCACTTACTGAATACAGTGGACTATTCTAGATGCTAGGGGAGAGGCAAAGTTTACATAACACACAATCCCTGCCTTTATGAAATCTAATCATGAAATAAGACATAGATGCAGATATCTACAATGCCCATTACAAGATTACTGTATTGGAATGGTACATAAAATAGTATATAAAAAAAAAAGAAGTCCAAGGGGAAAACTTTTGTTGGCAGGGCCATCAGGAAAGACTTCCTGGAAGGGGCGTGTCTGAGTTGGACTTTAAAAGATGTGCAGAAATTCATCAAGCAAAGGCAAAGGAGGAATTCTAGGCATGGGGGAGACAAAGTGGTACAAGAATTCAGGCTGCATTCAGAGGCAAAGTTGTCCACATTGCTTTGAGCCTAGAGTACATAAAGGAGGAGTAATATGAGATAAGACTGGAAAGACAGTGTTCATAGAGGGCTTTCAATATTTGGCAAAGAAGTTGGAATTTTATTCATCTGGCATTAGGGAGCTATTGAAGATTTTTGAGCACAAGAGCATACAATAATTCACATTTGTATAATACTTTGTAGTTCACAAAGCAACATCCTCCCCCCCAAAAAAGTTTGAAGTATCAATATCCCAATTTACTGATGAGAAAACTGAGACTTGGAGAAATGCTATAGTGGATAGTGTGCTCTCCTTGGTGTCAGGAAGACCTGGGTTCTCTCTAACACATCCTAGCTCTATAACCCAAGACTAATCACTTCCTTTCCCAGTGCCCCAAATACTCTAAAAAAATTGGGTCACAGATTAGTTGTACTGGTGAAAAGAGTTTCTACCCCAAGTGTTTCCCATACTGATGAAATTCAAGGTCCATATCTTGAGTAGGACGTCAGCTATTATTATCAAGTGACTTACTCATTATTACGGTGATACTGAATGACAAAAATTTCCTGACTGGAGTCAGATTTGGAAGTCAAGCAGTCTTTCTACTGCTACATTGAACAGCAAGATGCCTCAATACTTCCTACTCTTTTGTTTTTCCAAATCAACAAGAATGAAAACCAGAGAGAGAAATAGATGTTGTCTAAGGTAACAGTTAACGTAGGGATTAGCATTTCTCCTGTGCTTAGATGTCATTTTGTCAACCTCCCCTCTCCCGCCTCATTTTACACAGAGGGAGGCTGGATTCCAGAAATGAATTGACTTATTCAAGATCACAGCTGGTCATTGGTGGTCTAGGATTAGAAACCCTGGTTCTAGATTCAGTAAAAATTTTGACATAAGGCATCCCATCTTTAGCATTTGCTAATCCAACCACCCATCCAAAGTAAGAATTCTTTTAGATGATCACTTGTTCAAGGGAAGCTCTGGACTTCTTGGGGCATTCCATTGACAGATGATTCTGGTTGGAAAGTTTTTCCTCGACCTAACCTGAAATCTTCCTTTTAATTTGCACTTTAGAAGCTCTACCTTCTATTAACTGCCCAGTCTACTTTACCTAACTGAGATAACTCAGTTATATCTCCCCTTATTTGGATTGTAGATGATCTCTGGGATAATGTGATCCTGAGAGAGTGTCTCAACTTGATAGAGACCTCAAAGTCCATCAAGTACAATCTCTTCATTTTACACATGGAGAAACTGAGGCTCAGAGAAATGTAGTGACTTGCCCAAGGTCATACAAGTAGTAAGCATCAGAGGCTCCATTTGAACCCAGGTCTTCTGACTGCAGAATCAACCATTGCTCATTTCACTGAACTGTAGGCTACCAATGATAGAAGGGACCATAGTGATCATCTAATCCAGCTTCTTCATTTTTACAGATGAGGAAACTGAGGCCCAGGGAAGGGAAATGGCTTGGCCAAGGTCACACAGTGATCCTCAGCAGAGCCAAGACTAGAATTGTCTAGCTTTCCTGGTACAGTGATAGTTTTTCAACTCTGATACAGATCTAAGACAGGATATATTTTCTCCAAGTTTTATACAAGGAAGTTTTTTTTTTTAATGTCTGTCTAGTCTTTGTGATGTTAGAGCAGGCTGCCAGAGCAGAAATGGGGAGGAGGGGTGGAAATGGAGGCTTCCCTTGGGGAACAAGCTCTGGGAGTCCTGCATTACACTTTAGGTTCTCTTCTCATGTAAATGGCCCTTCTAAAAATGATGAAAAGAAAAGCAGTGGGGGACCAAGGGCCAGATAAAACCTAACCCCAATGGGGTAGGAGAGCCAGCTCAGAATAGAACACTCCAGCCTCTCCAAACACTCTGTAAAAGAACAGCCTCGTTTATAGCCTGTGCCCCTTAGGGAGTTGCTTAGGAAGTGAGACACTAGGTCCCAGAAGGCACTGGCTGCTCCTTGGGGTCTGCTCCATTGGGCTGGGGAGGGCATTTGGGGAGACGCATCTGTATTCCACCTACCATGTGACACTCACGGGAAAAGCAACTTTGCTGATAGGCAGAATCAGGTGAGGGTGGTTTGTCCTTCCCAGGGGCCTGGGACGTTGGAGAGAGAAACTTGAATACTGTGAATCAGAATGCCAGCTTAGAAATGAGAAGGCTCAGGAAGGTGGCAATTGGGAGGGAATGGCACTGACTCCCCTGGTCCAGCTGCCCCTTCTCACCTGCCAAAGATCTCAGGCAAAGCACTTGTGCCTTGTTTTGTGCCTTGGTAAAAGTCAAAAAGTAAAGGAGTCATAAAAAATCATAACAACACACATTTTCAGAGTACCCTTTTTACAGTTACCTACAGGAAGCCTCTCCCAACTCCTCTTAATTCTAATAGGGCATCTAGGTGGTACAGTGGATAGAGTACGGGACCTGTAGTCAGAAAGATTCATCTTTCTGAGTTCAAATCTGGCCTGTGATGCTTACTAGCTATGTGACCCTGGGCAAGTCACTTAACCCAGTTTTCCTCATTATTCTCATCTGCAGAATGAGCTAGAGAAGGAAGTGGCAAACCACTCCCATATCTTTGCCAAGAAAATTCCAAATGGGGTCACAAAGTGTCAGATATACCTGAAAAGCAGAAAGTATCCTACAGGTTCTTTGATGCTCACAGCCCTGCTGTTGAGGTCAGAGTTGGGAGGACTGGTTCAGATTTGAAAGAATTCACTCAGACCTCTTTAGCCAATGAGAGCTTTATTGATGCAAAAGCATGCAGGCCTGAGATTTAGCAAGGAGCTAAACAAAGGCATTGATACGGGAAAAGAACCAGATTTAGAGAGACAAAAAGCTACATAGCCTACAGGGTGATGATGTGATTTTAGGGTTTCTAGTGGGGTTGGAGATTTAGGGACAGGATGAAGAAGATGGATGACCCAAGATAAGAGAGACGGGAAATTTTATGACCCAGGATGGGGGACAGACAAGGAATTCCATGGTCCAGGACAAGGGGAAAGTTTTGTGGTATTTCAAAATAAGAGAAGAAACTCTAAGATACCCTCAGGTTCAGAAGGGCCTCACAAGGTACTGAAAAAACAACCTTTAATATTGACCGTTAGGGCACCTTTGTATCTACACCATTGGGAAAGAAATGCATAAGATATCATTATTCCCGATTTGTTGTTGTTTTCTCATTTCAGTGTCTTTGTGACTCCATTTGGGGTTTTCTTAGGAAAGATACTTGAGTAGTTTGCTATTTCCTTCTCCAGTTTGTTTTACAGATGAGGAAACTGAGGCAAATAAGTTTAAGTGACTTGCCCAGAGTCACACAACTAGGAGTTATCTGAGATCAGATTTGTACTCAGTCTTCCTGACTACAGGCCCCATTCTCTATCCACTGTACCAGCAACTACCCCTCCTAAAATTAAGAGGAATTGTGAAAGGCTTCCTGTAGAAGATGGGTTTTTATTTGAGACTTAAATGAAGCCAGAGAGGCCAGTATAAGTAGCAAGGAAGGTGCTGACTTGTCTTAGTAAAGGAGATTCCCTTTCCATAGCATCTCCCTAGACTAGTAGCTTTCCAAGTGAGGTCCATAGACCCTGTGTGTCCCTAAGAGTCTTTTGGGACATCCAAAAGAGGAAGATTATTTTCATAATAATACTAAGGCATAATTTGTCTGTCAAGATTCTCCTCCCTTTTCCAACTATATATCTATGTGAGGGCAAAGACTTTAATCAAAATGACATATCACAACAGATTGAATGCAGAAACAGATATGAGAATCCAATCCCCTTCTCTGAAGCTGGACATTAAAGAGATTTGCAAAAACATATAAAACATTCTCATTAATGTTTTTTTTAAGAATGAGTTATTTTTCCTTTAAAAGTTACTTATATTAACATGAAGTGAATTTATTGTTGTTATTTGAAATGAATTAATGCCTTAAAATGTATTCAGTTTCCATTTATAGCATGGTAACTACAGATAGATATAAACAAGGATGTATTGGTATATGTTTAACAACTGACTCTTTAGGGGGAAAATGTGTATATAACACTTTTCAGTTTAATCTGTATTATGAATATTTTCTCCAATATTTTCTTAAGTCTAGATAATCAGCAAAACAAAGTCCTGATACATAGTCTTTTTTTATTTCTAAGGTGTAAATTTTCACCCCTACAATTTAACAATTGATTCAAGCTGACTCCAGCCCATCTCTGGAAAGAATCCACATAAACAAAAGCTCTTTGGAGTCCTTAGACATTTTGAAGACTGTAAGGGGGTCTTAAGACCAAAAAACCTTAAGAACTGCTGCCCTGGACCATTGAAATCATAGGTTCAGTTTTGAAAAAATCTCAAGATTCAAAAAAATCTTTTAATACATCTTCCCAGTCTATGTAAGAATGTCAGCATAATACACAAAGCAATGGATCTAGAGTTAGGAAGACCACGTGTCAGATCCATCTCTGACCCTTCCTCTGTGACTATAGACAAGTTCCTTAATTTTTTTCCATGCACCTCAGTTTCCTCATCTGAAAAATGGGCATATTTATCCTTAAAGTACTTTTCTCATAAGGTCATTGTGCAGTTCAAATGAGAAAATGCAATGTTTTGCAAATTTCAAATTGCTACGTGAGTTATTATTCTTTCTTTCCTTTCTACACCAACACCAACTCTTGCACCTCTGGCAAGCAATATCCAACCTCTGAATACTTTTTGAGGAAGGGAAGGTGCATCTTCTCAAGGGTCCCATCTTCTATGAAGCTTATCCTATTTGGATAGGAGGATTAGAATATTTGGGGAGATACTTCATCTTACAGATGAGGAAATTTGGGGACCATAGGATTTAAGTGATTTGCTTAATATTACATGAGTACTAAGGAGCCTGAGTTAGAATTCAAACCCAGACCCTGTGATTCCAAGTCTAGTGTTCTTTCTCCTATCACAGAGTGCCTCCCCAATAAAAACAAAACAAAACAACAAAAACTAAGCACTCTGCCTCCTCTGAGGGACCTAAACTGAGTCCAAGATCATTCCACCATACCTTGGTCCAAAACATCCCATCTCATTCCATCCTGTCCTGTCTTTGCAAGAAAGTCTTATACTTAGAACTACAAAGACAGAACAGGCAAGATACTTGAAACACAATTTACTCTTTAGAAAGAAAATGAAGAGTGAACTCTTTTCTCCTACCACCAAAGGATGAAATCGAAACAATGGAAGGACTTCCTAGCTACCTCAACCCAGTGACAAAGTCTCTAGAGCAGCAGTTCTCAACCTGTGGGTTATGTTCAATTTGTAACAATGAAAATACATCCTGCATATCAGATATTTACACTACAATTCATAATAGTAGCAAAATTACAGTTATGAAGTAGCAACAAAAAGAATTTTATGGTTAGGGGTCACCACAACATGAGGAACTGTATTAAAGGGTCACGGCATCAGGAAGGTTGAGAACCACTGCTCTAGAGAATGTAATGTGAGCCACTTCTTGAGTCCAGGCCCATCTCAGAATTCTCTCTGGGGACAGGGAAGAATCTTCACACTGATTCTGGGAACCAGCCCAATGGCTGAGGGGGCAGCCTGTTTCTCACCATCTGTGGGCAAACCAGAATCACTGGTGCTTGCAAGGACATATTGCCTACTTCCTAAACACTGCTGGAGGTTTGGGGAATAGACCTTTGTTGACAAAGTCAAGTCTGGCTTCTCAGAGGTGAAGAAGTTGCCATCTTCTTCTTTTGCTTGATTTTATACCTTATTCTACATTTCCTTCCTTTCTATGATTTAAGCTCTTTTTGGGGGTGAAGGAGGAGGCAAGGTAATTGAGGTTAAGTGACTTGCCCAAGGTCACACAGCTAGTAAATATATCAAGTGTCTGAGGTCCTATTTGAACTCAGATCCTCCTGATTCCCGGGCTGGTGCTCTATTCACTGCACCACCTAACTGCCCCTGATTTAAGCTTTTTGAAACTATTATTTTAAAAGGAGGTAGTTTGGTATATGGAGAAAAGAGTTGGATTTGGAGGTGAGACATCTAGGTTCCAATTCCTGCCTGGCATTTTACTGTCTTTATGACTTTGGACAGTTTCTTCATCTATAAAATGAAGAGAGTGGACTAAATCACCCTCAGATCTCTTCCAGCTCCAAATCTACAGCCTCAATTCAATAAATATTGACTGATCCCCCTACTTCCTGAGAGGAAGGATATAAAAATTAGTCATTCCATTCAATAAACATTTATGAAGTGCCAACATGTGCATGGCCTTGTGTTAGGCCCTGGAGATACAGAGACAGAGTAGACATAGGCCCTGCTGTCAATGAGCTCATGTTGTAATCTAATGGGGTGAAAGACAGACCCACAAATAACTGTGATCCAAGGGAAAGTAGGATAAATATGAATGAATGTGGCATTGGGGAAACAAGGAAGGATTTGGAGTCAGAAGGACTGGGTTCAAATCCTAGTTCTACTATTTAAGCCTTTAGGAAATCCACTTCATTTCTGTAGATCTCAGTTTCTTAATATATAAAATAGACTAGACCACCTCTAAAGTCTCTCCCAGTTCTGAGTCTTATAATCCTAAGCACAATATGGGTAAAGACAAAGGATCATTTTGAACTTGGGAAGGGAAAGATCACTTCTCCTTCCCTCTCCCTCCCACCACCAAGGTGGAAGATGGAAGCAAAAAGGGATGTGCAGTATATCGATGGATAAAGACTCACACTTAGCGCCAAGAAGACCTGGATGCCTGTGCCCTGATAATCAACCAATCCATCAATAAACATTTTTTAAGCACCTACTGTGTGTCAGACACTGTGCTAAGCACTAGGGATACAAAAAGAGACAAAAACAGCCCTTGCTCTTAAGGAGTTTACAGTCTAATGGTCATTAAATACACTTGGCAGCACATAAAGTGACATGTAAATGTGTGTCACTGTTGTTCAATCAGTGACTCTTCCTAACCCCATGGACCATGGGATGCCAATACCGCCCACTGGGTTTTCTTGGCAAAGATACTGGAGTGGTTTGTCATTTCCTTCTCCAGTGGATTAAAGCAATTAATGGTTAAGTGACTTGCCCAGGGTCACACAGCTAGTATCTGGGGCCAGATTTGAACCCAGGAAGATGAGTCTTCCTGACTCCTGGTCCAGAGCTTTATCCACTGGGCCATCTAGGGAGCAGAGCCTTATAACCCTAAGAGAGAGTTAAAATGAGCCAGATGATGATTTTTGCCAGAGTGAGAATCTGAGGAGGGACACAGGGAATAGAGCATTATTTCATGAAAGACTCCCAGGATATGAACTTGAGCCTGTGTCAGTCTGGAACTGTAACTCTGGGAGAAGGTCCACAAGTACAAGGTGGCATGTGGCCAGGGCAATGAGCTCCATACAAAGGATGCTGGGGGCTTGGGGAGGAGGGGGTGCAACACATTGGTTGGGGGGCCTCTGGGAAGGCTTTGTGAAGGGGAGGTCACCTGACCTGGGCTCCAGAGAGTGGAAAGGATACTGATACCTACTTAGCTTCTTTCGTCTTGGCTGGCATGAAGCAGACTGAGGTTGCAGCATTCCAGGGAGCTGCTGGGTCATATGATTGTTATGTTCCAGTCAGAGGATTCTCATTTTCAACCAGTAAAACCACCATCAGGAGCCGATGAACTCAGACCCAAATGAACTCCTGCACACAGAGCTGATGGCAGCAAAGAGGGGGGGAAAAAAGAATTATTGACCAAATAATTCCCAAATGGACTGTTCAACGATGCTCTTTCTTCTTAAAGGTGACACCAGTGGTTTTTTAAGTAACAAAGTGCCTGTTTTATGCAAATGTCCCCCGAGTGGCTTTCATTAACATTTTCACATTTATCTTGTCACAATATCTACCTTATTACAGTGAGTCATGGTCTCTTCTTGTTCTTCGGGTAAAACATCTTTATAAAATAAACTCTCTGGGCCAAGATGAAGAGCCTACTTTTTAATGAAACCCCACTGTGATAATTCCAAGGAGAAGAGTAGGTGGTAAAATATCCTTCCAGTGAAGTCAGACTATGAGGGGTGGACTGAGAAACTTGCCTGGTGATGGAAATGGAAATTTGTCTAAAGATGATTCAATTCCTAGTCAACCATTTACATACCTCTGGAGCAGAGTACATCCGTACAAGCCTGTTTTGCTATTTCTCATTCTGAATGTTCTATATTCTATCTGTGTCTTTTCCCACGACTGGAATTTTTTTTTTGGTAGCAGTCGAGGTTAAGGTGACTTGCCCACAGTCACACAGCTAGTAAGTATCTGAGGCCAGATTTGAACTCAGGTCCTCCTGACTCCAGGGCCAGTGTGCCACCTAGCTGCCCCCATCCCTCATATCTGGAGGAGTGCCCTTCTTCATTTTCACCTCTTAGGATCCCCAGCTCCCTCAAGACTCAGTTCAAATGCTGCCTTCTATAGGAAGCCTTTCCTGATCGCCCTAATAGCTGCTATCCCCTCCTCCAATGTTGCCTTGTACCTGACTTGTACACATCTTGAATTCACCTAATCATTTACATGTTGTCTGCCCCAATTAGAACATGAACTCCTTGAAAGTAGGCGCTACTTTTTATTTTTCTTTGTTTCCTTGGCATTTAGCATAGTTCTTGGAACACGGAAAATGTTTAACAAGTGTCCGTTGATTGATGGATGGATCCAGAACATAATCACCTCATTTCTGCCACCAGATGATGTCCAGTCATCCTTCCAGGACCAGGTTAGGTTTCCCCCTCCAATCTGAGTTCCCTTCCTTGGTTTTTGATATGAGTGTATATAAATGTCTCTTGGCCACTTCTGCAGTGGACATTACTGGCTAGCTTAGTTGGTTTGAGCTGGACACTAATGAAGCCAAAACCACAAATTTCATGTAAAACAATTACGTTCACAATGTTCCATGGCCACAGATTGCAGACTAAATACAAGCAGCCACCTCAAAAAATTAGAGAGGCTAGCTAATAATAGCTAACGTTTGAACAGCACTTTTACAAAGTATTTATAAATATTATCTTGTTTGAAACTAAAAACAATCCTAGGAGGGAAGTACTTTATTATTATCCCCATTTGACAGATGGGAAAGCCGACCCAAAAGAGGTTAAGTAACTTACTTAGTGTCTCACAGCCAGGAAGTATATGAGGCAGGGTCCCGTTCTACCCACCGCCCCACTTGGCTGCCTCATGAGAGTAAGTCTGGAGAGCAGAGGGTGACAGTAACTAGAATTCTGAGAAACTCTCATTATCATAAAAGAGAGGCATGAGCGGGACAAAGTAACAAACATTTTCAGTTTTCATGGGGTGCAGTTCAGCTTTGAGCCACCAGGACAACGGAGACATTATATTTTCTGTTCATATTGTAAAAAGAAGATAGTTATTATTGAGCACTAGATCTAGATATCATTAGGAAACTTGAAGAAACAAAAATGATGAAATAAGGAGAAGCACCTTTCTAAGAGTTCTTTCATGCCCAATATAAAATGAATTAATTGACAGGAGCAAACATTTATAATGAGCAACACCATTGACCAAAAGGCCCTAAGATTGGAATACCAAGGTGGATGTAACGTGGGAGACTTCTGAACCTTAGGAAAGATTTAGCATAAGTTTGGAGCTTCTGTCTAAAGTTCAGTTAAGTGGTAATTGATAATAGCTAATCATGCTCCACGGTACTTATCTTTCTTTAAACATTGCTCCACAAAATGTCTTTTAAGCATTTCTTATTGTTAGAGTCCCTGGCTACTGAGATGCAGCTATTATAGTAAATTATGTCAAAAGAAAGTCTCAGACCCAGCTTTCTACTTGATGAACACATTGTCTCCACAGTGTTCACCCTTAACAATCTGGTCTGGTGGGGGCAGAGCCAAGATGGCAGGGTAGGAGCAGCACCATATCACAGCTCTCACATAGCCACCCCAAAATACCCATAAAATATGACTCTAAACTAATCATAGAACTCCAAAACACACACAAATATACTTTCCACTAAAGTCAGCTCAGCTACGAGAAACCATATCAGCACTGCAAACCGAAACCAGCCTGGCCTGAAGCCCTGGCTGAGCCCAGGGGGTGGTTGGACTGGAGGAGTAGAGGAGCCTCTGGTGAGGGGATTAGTGGCAGCTGCAGCAGTGTTCAGAACTAGGTCAGTAGGACTTGCAAAATCAGGGGAGAAAAGCAGTCAGGCCAAAAGGCCTCCAGGGCTGGAAAGAGAAAGGCAGAGGTTTTGCACCCACCTCCGCGTTGCAGCTTCTGCGCCCTCGGCCAGTAGACAGCAGAGGGACTAAGCGATTGTTCAGAGGCCAAGTGCTCTTGCGTTGAGCAGGCTGGATCTAGATCATGGTCTTGGGCCTCGGTCCTGTGAGTCTTCATTATCCAGTGAGCCAGAAGTAAGTAGGAAAGGGACCCAGTACCTTCCTGAGGGCTATGACAGCTGGGAGGACCCCAGCAATTTGGGACAGAGCTTTCCCTTCTGGAAGCAGAGCCCCACAGAGATTTAAAAAAAAATCACAGACTGACCAACCATGAGTAAGAATAAGCATAAGAAACGAAGTAAGAACAGCAACCAAACCCTAGATTCCTTCTTTGGGGAAAAGAAGGATCATGGCAGAGAGAGGGAGGAGGAGAGTGCAGCTAGAGCGCTCCTGCCAGGGGCTTCTAATAAACATGAAGAATACCTTAAAGCTAGAGATGAGCTGAAGAAGGATTTTGAAAACCAAATAAGAGAAGTGGAAGAAAAATTGGGAAGAGAAATAAGAATGTTGCAAGAAAATCATGAAAAGAGAGTCAGCAATCTGACTGAAGAAATCAAGACCCGAAAAAACAGATTAACTCAAAAGACAAAAGAGGCCCAAGAAGCCAATGAGGAGAAGAATGCCTTAAAAAGTCTACTTTGCTAGATGGAGAAAGAATCTCAAGCGCACTCTGAAGTGAATAATTCCGTCAAAATTAGAGTGGAGCAAATGGAAGCAAATGACTTCATGAGAAATCAAGATACTATCAAACAGATCCAAACAAATGAAAAATAGAGGGCAATGTGAAATATCTCCTTGAAAAAACCACTGACCTGGAAAATAGATCCAGGAGAGACAACTTAAAAATTATTGGACTACCAGAAAGCCATGACCAAAAACAGAATTTAGAAAGCACCTTTCAAGAAATTCTCAAGGAAAATTGCCTGGATATTCTAGAACCAGAGGCCAAAATAGAACTTGAAAGAATTCACCAATCACCTCTTGAAAAAGATCCCCAAAAGAAAACTCCTAGAAATATTATAGCCAGGTTCCGGAATCCCAAGATCAAGGAGAAGGTGTTGCAAGCTGCCAGGAAGAAAC
>CM053584.1:56961302-56991941 GCA_028627135.1 Pseudochirops cupreus | reverse complement strand
TGACTGTTGTGGAAGGAATTATGGTTGAGTAGTTACCTTTCTTCTCAGTCCTGTCCACTATCAGCCTAACTTTGCTCATTTTATCTGATGAGCTGGGGTGCTTCAGGGGACATGTCTACATGATCATTAAGGCTCCACTGTCTTCTGACAGTTCTACACATCCTGACTCAGAATCCAACTTATCAGTACAACTGCACACACTCTGTCTAGCTCAGGGACATCCCATGGTTAGTCCCTTAAAATGGTGATGTTGTAATAACTTTATCCCCAATCCAAAATGCAGGGTTCTTGACCCTGGCCAGGTTTGTAGAAGATTAAGGAGAAGAAAGAGGAGGGTCCTACAGGTGGAAGTAGTAGGTTTTCTGACTATAAATTCTCAGGTTAGCTCTAAAAACTGAAAGGCCTTGGGAGAAGGTAGGATATCAGTCCATGGCTCTATGAAATATCCCTATTCTACACCATGTCCCTTGGTCCAAGATAATCTATGGAATTCCTTATGCTAAGAGTCTTAGGAAAAGGAAGGAGAAAAGAAAATAGCATGATTAGTTGAAACTGCAGAGACTTCTTATATTCACAGTTTATAAGATCATAGATTTGCAGCCAGAAGGGACCTTAGTCATCAAACTCACCTCCCCATCATTTTACAAATGAGGAAACTGGGGCACAGAGAGGTTAAGTGACTTATCCAAGGTGATATAATGCACTAGCCTATCTGAAAGGACTGTCTAAGTCTTGAGGGAGAAGCCAAGGCAGAAGAGAAAGGGATGGAAATTTATTTGTTCTTGGTGGTCTCATGGCAGCTCCTTGTGAAAGAAAAAAATGGTCACTTTCCTTTGGGAGAATGGGATACTTTCAGACCTCCCATCACTAAAGAATTCTCATCTGTCTCTTCCTTGACCTGAAGTACTTAGGGATTCAGACCCTCACTGAGGCCACTGCTCATGGCTGGCTGTCCTGGAGCTTGAGGTGCCAGATTGTGGGATATGAGCATCTGCTATTTGAGAGACATTTTGGGGAGGGACTGCTGATGGTGCAGTCCCTATGTCACAGATGCCTTGGGGCTGCTCTCCCCCCAACCTTCTCCCTTTCAGATCTCTCCCCGCCTCCCTCCGCACCCTCATCCTGGCTTCCAGTACAAATAAATCTGAAAGGAGAGAAACAAAAATGGATTCCACATAACCAACGAGCCATAATGTTCCACGTACTAAGGAATGCTGGCTGTCAAGCTGAAAGAACCGAGATGATATTATCAGACCCATCAATTACTAGTCTTTCAGGAATCTCTCTTTTTCTCTCAAGTGCAACTTCTCTCTTCCTTTCCTCCCCCTTCTTTCTCTTGGCTTCCCTCCCCCTTTCCCACTGCTGATGTTTCTGCTTTCAGAACTGTGCCCTGCAGGTTCTGACTCAGAGATGCAGAAAAGTGAGTCGTTCTTCATGAGTCAGAATAAAGGCAAAGAACCCATAACAACCAGAAGCCCACATTCTCCCATCAAATATCCTTCCTCTCTCTCCCATATACACAGATGTCAAATATTCTGAATAATGCCCCTGCCCCTGGCAGATTGTATTTTGGGAGGAGTGAAAGGTAAGGAGGAATTCCAGTGGTGACAATTCTTCTCATTTCCAAGTAAGAGAAAGCTTTGCTGGAGGATACCAATGACTCATCCAACATCTTTGCTGAATTTTAAAAATGAACTAGACACTATATCTGAGGGTCACTTTGTCCCCTTCCTCTTTATCCTGTCATTTCTCCGCTTTGTAAAGTCCAGGAGTGGGCGACAGTATTGGGATGTTCCTAATGAGACTGTAAAATCAAAGACCAACCAGTCAATAGTTGTCCATCATTGGGACACCTGCATTCCTCAATCCTTCCATCCTTTTACACAAACCACTTTGCTGATGCTCTTGGTATATCTGGAGAGAATGTTAGTCGAGGTGTCAACTAAATTAAAGGATTCTGTTTAGCTATTTATAAAGAAAAAGGGACAGGGACATTGGTTCTAATTCTTCTTTACCACATGACTAATGTGAAAATATGTTTAGTATGAATATATATGTGGAACCTGTATCAGATTACACACCATCTTGGGATAGGGGTAGTAGAAGGATGGGGAAAAAATTTGGAGCCCAAAACCTTATGGAAATGAAAGGTGAAAACTAAAAATAAATAAATAAAATTTAAAAAGAATAAAAAAAAGAAAAAAGGAGGGGGGGGGAAGGGGCATTGATTGGAGACCTCCATTTTTCTTCATTTGGTTCTTCCACGAAGATCTTGGGTTTCTCATCAGTTGACATGATATTTAGTGAGAAGTATCATGTGTTAGCTATAGCATATCATTTTAGGGACTGTCTTCTGTGTATTAGGGAAGGTTATGGAGGTTAGAGATATAATCAGAGAATCTTTATTTTTGGTTTCTTGTTATTTGTGGATAGAATATTGGGCTTGGAATCAGGACACCCTGAATTTACATTTTGCTTCAGACATTTATTGGCAGTGAGTGACCCTGGGTCAGTCACTTCACTGCTGTATGTCTCAATTTCTTCACATACAAGAAAAGGGAATTGATGGCCTTGAAGATCCTTTTTAGTTCTAAATCTATGATCCTAGGATTTCATCAGAAGAGAGGTTTCTAGGTGAGGAAACTTGTCTCTCTGTGCAAGTCAGTACCTGATCTTCTTAAGGTTTTTGTGTGTGATGAACCCCTTTGGCAGTCTGGTGAAACCTATGGACCCTTTCTCAGAATAACATTTTTAAATGCATAGAATGAAATATACAGAATCACAAAAGAAACCCAAGATTAGGGAAAATAAAGATATGGTTCCCCCCCATCCAAGTTCAAGGACCCTCTGATTCCCTCCCTACGGGGTATCCTCATGTTAAAACTCCCTCAGAGAGTTGCCTAAGACATTGAGATGTTGAGGATCTCACCCAAGGTCACGCAGCCACTAGTGTTAGAGTCAGGACTTGAACTTGAACTTCTTGGCTCTGAGCATGGTGTTCTATCCATTATATCAGTTTGTCTCTCCGAGAGTCATAGTCACACCATTTTACAGCTGTAAGTCCCTTTGCAATTGTTTGGACTAATCCCCCTAACAATAATATAATACTAGCTAGCATTTATACAGCACTTTAAGGTTTGCAGAGTATTTTCAATGCATAAATTAAATTAAATGCATAAATGCAAAACATACTATCTCATTTGATCCAAACAATAACCCTGAGATGTAGGTACGACAGTTGAAGAAACTGAGGCAGAGAATGATTAAGTGACTTGCCCAGGGTCATACAGCTAGGAAGTATCTGAAGCTTGGATTTGAACTCAGGTCTTCCTGATTCCAGGTCCAGTCCTGACTCCAGGACCTCAGCAAGGTGGATGTTGTCACACTTCCAATAGTCTGGTTTTCCATTTCCCATATATCCTCTACTTGAATGACCTTACTTTCTACCCCACATCAGTCACCTTGGATCTCAAGGCCAAGGTCAACCCTTAGACCTCATCTTCTCTTGAAATTACCTCTTTTGACCACATCTGCCAATTCTTTCACCTCTTATTTCTTCCTTTCTTCCTACCATGCCCTTCACCACCTCATGATTTTTCCACTCCCTCCTCCTTTTTCTCTTCTTTCAATCCATCAACCCCCTTTCAGCTCCCCTTGTCTCCTTCTGTTACTCTCTAGTGTGCCATCTAGTTGCTCTAATAGGAAAGAAAACCATAGAAAGAAGAAATGGGCTGCCCAAAGAAGGTCACAGCTAGAGGGTTGTTAGCTCATTGAAATTCAAGCTTAAAAGGTCATTGAGAACTTGTTCTCTGGGATAGTAGAAGACCATCATATTTTATGTCTCATTGTATGAGAGGCAATTCCCTGATGCAGGAGCAAGAACAATGAACTTAGCATCAGAAGAATTGAATTTGGTTCCCAGTTCTGCCATTTGCTACTTGTGGGACCCTGGGAAAATCACATCGCTTATCTCAGCCTTAGTTTCCTTAACTGTATAATGGAGATAGTAGTAACTAGACCTATTTTACAGGGCTGTTGTGAAGGACACACTTTGTAAACTGTAAAGGGCATTATTAATGTATCCTATTACAATTGCTTCCAGATTTCTGCTCTGACAGCATCAACAGCAACTTTTTTTCCTGCCATTTGCATTCATCACCTTCTCCCCTTACGTGTTATTATCGTCTCCTGACTCCTGGGATAGTAGCCCACTTCTGTCCATGACTTCAGCTCTGGGTATGTCCATCTCTCCTCTTCTCTCCAGCCTCAGCCATTATGGGTGACCTCAGCAGGGTCGATGTTGTCACACTTCCAACAGCCTGGCTTTCCACTTCCTGAATATTCTCTACTTGAATGACCTTAATTTCTACCCCACATCAGTTACTTTGGATCCCAAGGCAAAGGTCAATCCTTAGACTTCATCTTCTCTTGGAATTAACTCTTTTGACCACACCTGCCAATTCTTTCACCTCCTGTCCTCCCACCATACCCTTCACCCTCATGATTTTCTGCTCTTTTTTCTTTCTCTTCTTTCAATCCTTCAACCCCCTATCAGCTTCCCTTGTCTCCCTCCCTTACTTGAACCCCAATGTCAACCAATTCAACAATGTTTATGCTAGCATTATAGGATCCTTCATCCCCTGACCTTCTACCTTACTTGCAAAAAAAGAGACAAAACCAAGTCTGAGATAATACACCCTAACCATATACTTTATTTTCTCCTGTTCCCAGACTGCTGAGCATTGCTGAAAGACTTATACTGATTCAGTCCCCTGTAAATGCCAGTTGTCTAACCTCAACAGGGCTGTCACTCCTTCTTAGCAATCTTTTTATTCATCTCTTGTTGAATTCTTATCAAATCTTCCATAGCAGTTGTTCCAAATCTTTTCCACTCACTGTAAGTCCCCAGCCCCCACCTCTTCCTTGTAATTTAGCAGATGGCCTTCGTCTTTCTTTACTGAGAAGATTGAGGTCATTCCTGATGTGCTCTTATTCTCCCCTAGATTTGCCCATTCTCAATGGCCTTGCCTATATCAGGCTAGTGCCCCAGATTCTTTTCCCACCCACTCCAGGGATAGCTCTGATTGTGATAAGACTTGGGTCTTACTCTCTGGAAATGTATAATTCATATTTTGGGAAGACAAAATTGAATGGGTCAAAAACAATGATGGAACTATGACGGGCTCAACAGATTGCAAATGGAAGTTCAGAAAAGGGAGAGATGTGACTTAGAGAAGGTAGGAACGAAACCGGGTCTTGAAGGATAGGTTGGGGCATAGCCCAATGTATAAGGGCCTGGAGTAAGCCCCTTAATCTCAGTGTCCCCTATGAAAGAGGACTTTGTCCTCAGAAAACCAACAAATGGAACAGATCCTGTTGAGAGATGATGTTGCAGGGTACCACGCACTCAGAGAGACAAGAATGATAAAGTACAAGACTTGAAATCAGGAGACATGAGTTCAAATCCTGCCACAGACAGTGATTTTTCTATACAATCCTGGTCAAATCATTTAACCTTTCATGGCCAGTTTGATTACCTATAAAATGGGAATGTTAATGGTTGCTCTACCCACCTCACAAAAATTGCTGGGTATAAAGCACTATGCAAACTGTGCAGCAATCTATTCATGTGAGTTACTATTATCTGTAATCCAAGCTGAGAGCTGCTGGCCCCTTTCCCAAGGAAATGCATTTACTGTGTGGGCATTTACTGCTATGGTCCCAGATTATTCTTTGTACCACCAGGATGGATGTAGACCAGGCTGATGCATTTTGTGTCTAGAGCACCACCCCACCCTGCACTGATAGTTCTTGGAGCACGCCCATGGATAGACTAACTTGGAATAGAAGACATACTGGGATTCTCTTGTTTAGCTGTGAGGTCAGGGCTAGACAGTATGGAAAGAAACTGAAGGCACATAGAACTTCAGAGAAGGTTTTTCAGGTTTGGGAGCCACATGGCCCAAAGGAGGCCTAGGTTTTCACTTCTAATATCGAACTCAACACATTAGACTTGTGTACATATCATGAGATAACTCTCTATTTGCCTGTGGGTCATCACAGTCCCCACTGTTGTTTTTTTTTTTTTGAACAGACAGTGATGTAAGAGCCTTTGCTTTTAATTTAGTGGCTATTTAAAATTCCATTGCCATCCCAGCACTTACATAGCTATTTCTGCTGAGCACTTAATCAGTTGGGCCAAGATTTGAGCTGGAAGACTGTGAATAACAAAACTCTGCAGCAGGCCTGCCTTTCCCACAGAGTGCTGACTTCCTGGACCTCCCCAGTGGTCCTCTGGCCCCCTTCTCTATTTCCTCCTCTTTCCTGTGAGAAGCTGGGCTTAGGGAAGAGTAGCAGCTTGTCTTACCTGGTATAACTGGAGATGTGCCCCAAGGCCTTGCTTATTTCCCAGATATCCTCCCCGTTGGCTTGTCACAAAGACTTAAATTGCCCATCCTAAGAGCTGACTCCTTTAAATTAAGCCTTAGGTCAATTAATATACACATTTATATAACACTTTGAGATTTGCAAAACAGTTTACATATCTTCTCTCATTCGATCCTTACAACCTACCCCAATCCTGTGAAGTAGATGCTACTTTGTTGGGAGGATCATCAAATGAGACAATATTTACAAAGCGCTTAGCATGGTGCCTAGCACAGAGTAGGCACCGAATTAATGCTATTATTGTTTCCATTTTACAGATAAAAAAACTGAGGCTGAGAAAAGTTAATTGATTTGCCCTTGGTCATCCTGCTAGTAAGTGTCTCAGTGAGGATTCAAACTCAGGTTTTCTTGACCCAAAGTCTAAAGCTCTATCCACTGCACCATCTAGCTGCCTCTTCAGCCGGAAGCATAATATCTGGGAAGAGATGGGTGGAAGAAACCACTGACACAGAGCAACACAGATTATTTTATCAGATTAGCTGGCTATCACCTTGGTAAAATGGTGATATCAATGGGACACAGGACAGAAAGCATATAAGGCTGCTGAGAGAGGAGATGCCCAGGTAGGCAGCCAGAGGGCACTGGGCACCTAGAAATGTATTGTGCGTGGGACTGGGAGGGGGATGCACAGGGCAGGGAGATGGGTTTGGTGCTGGGGACAAATCTGCCTATTGTTACAGTTTTATTCAGTTTAGAACCATGTCAGATGGTGTCAGTATGATACCTTTATTGTGGTAGTGCTATCAGGGACAAATCGACTAATTTTTGCCCTCACCCTTTTCATCTAGTTTGTTGAAGCCTTTTAACTCAAAGGAGATATCTTGTATTAAGTGTTTACTGAGTACAGTTTGTGTAAGCACTGTGCTCTACACAAAGAATTACAAAAAGAACAAAAAAAAATACAAAAAAATTTTATGATTGAGTGCCTTTCCCTCAAGGGCCTTACAATCTTGTTTGGGAAACATCCTCAGAGAACAATTAAAGAAGACTGTGAGAATGAATGCGCTGTTATCCCTTCCATATTGCAGGGTTTAGGGACACGGTGCCCCCACCCCATCTCCCCACCTGGAAAATTCGTGGAAATTTTTTGGCCCTCCCTTAGAACCAGAGAAGAAGTCTGAATTTTTTCTTTTTCTTTTATGGGATATATTGTAGTATTTGGGTAAAGAATTCGGTTCTAGGCTTTGTGTCTTGGTTTGTTGTCTGAGACTTCTACAAAACTCCCAATAAAATCCCATTTAATTTCTTACGCCGGACTGTAAAATATCAAAACCAAGATGGGGAAAGTGGAAATGTGGAAGGGAGAACTATAATCCAATGCTAAATAGCCACTGAGATCATCCCAGAACTCCCCCAAACTTATCTCCCCATGACCTCTTTTCTTCTTACTTATTTCTACCCATTCCTCTACCCAGAACATGACAGGAAATTAGGAGCTAACAACCCTGCACCCTCCTCGGCACCTATCAGGGTCCAAGTGCTGTTCTTTTCCAAACGCCTCTTCATCTCAGTGTAGGAATCCACAAAGAAGAGTCTGCATTTGACAATGTGGAGACAGGAGACCTGAGTTCAAATACTGCACTCAATTTGTTGCCTCGTACAAGTGACTGTACGTCTTTGGGTCTCGGGTCTGTAAAATAGAGATGAGAACATATATCCTAAGTACCTGGAGAGATGGCATCAGAAAAGTGATTCGTAAATCTGAAACTGCTTCCTAACTGTGGGTTGTTGTTATTCTCAGGTTAGTATGGATAGGGTCTTGTACTTTCTTGATTTCCCTTCCCTAGAAGGTTTTCAAAAAAAAGATTGATTCTGATCCATTTGGGGAGAGGTAGTTTATATGTACAGCTCCATATATATCAGGGGAATTTAATGTTTATATGGAATTTATGATATTTATCTATTAGTGCTACTACTCTCTAAACTATTGTGATTTTTTTTTCTTAACTATAAAAAATAATCCAATTCAGTCCAGCAAGCATTTATTAAACACTTATTGTGAGGCCGCAAGATGGAGCCATTGTGCATCATGCATATAGTCCAGAAAATTCATTTCCCTGAGTTCAAATCTGACCTCAGATACTTAATTAGCTGTGTGATCCTGGGCAAGTCACTTACCTCTTATTTACCTCAGTTTCCTCATCTGTAAAATGAGCTGGAGAAGGAAATGGCGAACTATTCCAATATCTCTGCCAAGAAAACCTCAAATGGGGTCACAAAGAATTGGACATGAGTGAAATGACTGAACAACAACAAAAATAGTCCCTTTGCTAGGTTTGGGGAATGCTAAAACAAAATGAAAAACGGTCTCTGTCCCCAAAGAAGGACAATTCTACCAAAGGACTGCAACGTGCAAGCAAAGAGGTGCATACACTATCTTTTGAGGAGAGAGATAACACTAGGAGATCAAGAAAAGCCTTCCTTGTAGCAGGTGACATGCAAATTGAACAGTCAGTTAAAGATTGTTGAGACCTAGATGTGAGAAGAAAGTGCTTTTCAGGTATAGGCAACACGTACAAAGACATGGTGATGGGAAATGAACATAATAAATGGAAAACTTTTTTTAAATTTAGGAGCCCTATTTTAACCATTTAGAGATTAATTGATTTAAGTTAGACATTCCCCTCTCTGGAGTCTTCTTAAAATAAAAATAGTCTGGAGAAGGCTAATCTTTAGTGTTAGGTCACCAATGCTAAAGCACAAAAGAGCTGCTTTCCTTTTCACTGTGGGGTACCTTGGGCAGATCAAGTTTGGGAGACCATAAAGAGGCCAGTTAGGCTGAAATACAAATTGTGTGAAGGAGCATAACACAAAATGTCTGCTAGGTTGCCTGGAGCCAGATTTTCCAGGGCTTTACCCTGTGAGTAACCTAAAGGTAATAGGGAGCCACTAGAGGTAATAGGGAGTTATATGGTTCATTTGTTCTTTCTGAAGATTATTGTTGGCAGGCTGTTTTCTAATTATATTTTCATCAAAATTTGAGTCCCCTGTAAGTAGCCCAGGGAGGACCTGTTGTGAACTATGGTTTTGCTACCTCTGGATGTTATATCAAGATGTTTTCCAGGGTCTTCATATTTTTACCCCTGGTGCTTAGCAAAGCCCCTGGAACATAATAAGTATTTAATAAATGATTGTTGATGGGTTAATTAAAGAAAGAAAAACCATACCATACATACATACCAGAGGGAATTGTGGGAATTGAATGAGCTATACTGACTCCACCTTGTGACTCAGTTCTGGAACTAGCTCAGTTCCTTTTCATTTCAATTTTGGGTCTAGTCCAATTTCTGTCTTTTGAGACAACTTTATTGCATTGTTTGCATCTAGCCCTGGGTGGTTGGGAAGCTGGACCACTTCCACCTGTTGCTTAGAGACCCTTAACTGAGGACCTAGGTTATGCTGATCAGAAACTCAGTTTTAAAAATTGATGCAAGGAGTTTTTTCACAATTATATATCTTAAGCTACCCGTATGTCTTATCTGAAAACTGACCCTGTGCTGGGCAATCAGTTACTGTTTCCTTGTTCCTTTAACTGAACAGAATCACTTGGGGGGTTTTGTGGGGAGGGAGGAAAATTAGACAACCCTTTTTTGTTATTTCAGGGAATTGCACCTGTTTCCTCTTCCCCTTTCAATTTGAAATGTCCCTAATCTTCCCTCCAATCAGAAGTCAGATCACCTAATTATACATCCTGTTTTGTATTCTGCTTACTGTTGTCTTTTAACACTTAAAAATCTGTCTCTCCCTGTATTTGGAGTCCAGTGCCAAGCTGAGGAAGCCCACTCCCAATTCGTTATGTAATTGGCATGCATCACTTAATAAATCAAAATGCTTGGGAGCTTGAACCTTTATTTTCACAGCCATTTCAGATTTCACTTGTCACAGCATCAGAACATGTGTGGCACACGACCATTTGCAGATACAACATGGGTAGCTTGGCCCTACATGCTTTCTGTCTCTGTCTCTCTGTTTCCCTGCCTCCTGTGTCTCTCTCTCCATCTGTCTCTGTGGGTCTATCTGTGTGTCCTGCATGCCTTTGTGCCTCTCTCTGTGTCTCTGTCTGTTTCTCTGTCTTTCTCATTCTCTCATTTTATGGGAACCATAACTCATAGCTGCAGGTAGTTCCAAAGAGAGAGCAGCTGTGGTCTGTACCTCAATTTTAATTAGACAGGGATGCAACCAGTATTGGGGAGAAGGAACAAGAGAGATGCTTTAGATTCTTAGATGCCTTGCTCACTTAAAGGAAGGAAAATCCACTTAGATCCTAGTTCTAGACCTAGGTCTAGACCATCTGCTCCAATTCCCTTATCTTACAGATGAGGAAACTGAGGCTCAGAGAGGTTAAGTGACTCGCCCCAGCCAAACAGACACAAAGCTGTCAGAGGACAGCTGTGAACCCATATCCTTTGATTCCATGGTCAACTCTCTTCCTGTGGAAACACTTTGCCTCCCACTTGACTAAAAAGAAGAGCCTCAAACTTTGTATTGGGGTGATCAGGACTTGCTGGGATGTGATGAAGAAAGCCGGTTTGAACTAGAAGGAATTAGTCTGGACAGACTGATGTTCACTTGGGGCTGTGATTTTAGCTGGCAGTGTCCTCCTCTACCTACACCTGCTGTGAACATCTTGGTTTCTTCGCTATGGGAGGAGATGGGAGGATGTGGCAGGAGGAGCCTGGTAGGGATTTGACTTTAATCTTAGAGAAGCTCTAGCTGTGCACTGTCCATCCATTTCCTTTTTGCCAAGCATCCTTCCCCGTGGGTGGATGGGCAGGAGAGCCAGGTTGTTAAGGGAGCAGGAGTCCAGCCCTGACTTTGCAGAACTTACCCCTCCTTCTTATCTCTCTCATCGAGACTCCTGCCCTCCCTCCCTCCCTCCCAGTTCAGTACCTGAACATCCTTGATCTCGAGATTGCTCCTTTCCCTCTGATAATACAGAGAGGGGTGGTGGTGACAGAAAGCTGCTTTGACTGAGCTTTAAGCCCTTCTTCTAACATGCAATGTGTATGGGACTCTGGGTAGCCCACTTAGTCTCACTGTGTCTCAGGCACCTCTCTTAGACTGGAAGACTCAGAAGGTTGCTGATCTGCCCTGGTGGAGAGAGTTTCCATACCTGGAATTCTCTATACCAATGAAATCACCCAAGTGAAACCCCCAAATTTATCACTGTCAAGAACCTCATGCATGTGTATTGCATGCTTTACACTCCTCCAGGGATTTTTGTATCAATGACCTATTATTACTGTTTACAGGGACCCTATGAGGTACACAGAGCAGGTATTGTTAGAACCATTTTACAGAGGCATAGATAGGACACTTGAAGTATAGAGAAGTCAAATGCTTACAAAAGCTTGTCCAACCAGGTTTTTGCAGAGCTCTGACTCAATTCCAGGTCTTCTGACCATTGGTCGGAGCTAGAGGCATTCATAAGGATAACATGTATTGCCATTGGTAGCATGGAGGAATCTTACACCCAGTTTTATACTGGATTCACAGGAATTTTGATCCAGAGCTGGAAGAGGACTTAGAGGTGGTTGAATCCAATGCATTCATTTTACAGATGAGTAAATTAAAGAAGCTGAGAGAGGTTAAGAGACCAACCTGGGGTCACACAACTGGTAAGTGTATGAGGCAGAAATTGAACTCAGGTCTTCTTGATTCCACATCCAGTATTCTCTCCCCCACCTTGTTTATTCATTTATTTTTAATATTTGTGAGTTTCTCCCCCAGTATTCTCTTTACTGAACCATCAAGCTTATTATAGCAGAAAGAAAGGAAAAGGAAATTCCACTGGGTGGTTTCTTGAGCTACCCTAACATTGACTGAATTTTTTCTTTAGATGTTTCTTCTTTCTTCTCTTCTCCATCTTCTCTCTAACTTAACAAAAGTCCTTTTAATTTTTTTTGGTAATTGTTTATTATATTTGCCCCATCCCCCAAATCTACTTCTGTCAACACACACCCTACATCTGGCTACTGGTGTCCACTTGGTGCCTGGTGTACACCTCATGGTGTGTCCAATAGTCTGTCTTTTCACACTGTAGCTAAGCCCTCCCCTTGGGATGAGAAGGAAAATTCAAGTCTTGCCTGTATACCTCCTTGCTAAGGCATCTAGGTGGTGTGATGAATAAAGCCTAGGACTGGGGACTCAAGAAGAATTGAGTTCAAATTCTACTCCAGGAACTTCCTAGCCAGGACCCTGGGTGAGGTTCTTAACTTCTGGGCCTCAATGTCTTCATCTGAAAAGTTAAAATAATAATAACTCTTGCCTCATAGGGTTGTGAGGATTAAATGAGTAAATCTGTGTAAATCACTTTGCAAACCCTAGTGTTACATAAAAGCTAGATGTTTATTATTTTTATCATCATCATTTATAGTGTTATTATTATTACTATTTATCCTGCTAAAGTTTGCAAGGTAAAGAAGAGCATAGAGAGGGTGCATTTCCAACCTTACAGGCATTTGTTCCACTTGGCTAGATTGGTTGATTACTCTCCTGAAGATGCATCCCTCAGAGGCAGAGTGGGATTACATCTCCCCAACTAAGAGAGTAGTTAGAGGTTTTCCTGACCCTCAATACCTGGCTTTCTTCTCCCCCTAAAATTCGGGCTTACTCACTTCAAGTCACCAGACAAATACATTGCTGAGAGTCCTCTGCAGGGGAATCTGACCTTGTCCAGAAATGCATACAGGGGACATATGGCTAGAGAACAAAAGCTCATGTGAAAAAGTCCAAGGGGGTTTTTGTGGATGGCAAAGTCAATAAGAATCAGCAGTGTGATGTAGCAGGCAAACAAATTAATATGATCAGGCGTGAATTAATGGCAAAATAGTGCCCAAAGCAAGGGAAGCATAACTTCCTCTGTACTTTGCCCCAGTCAGAGCCCATTTAGAGGATGATGTTTAGTTCTGGCCACTATAATTGAATGGGGACATTGACAAGCTGGAAAGAGTCCAGAAAAGAGCAATTGGAATGATGAAAAGACTCAAAACCATGTTGAGTTGTTTCACTCAGTTTGACTCTTTGTGACCCCATTTGGGGTTTTCTTGGCAAAGATACTGTAGTGGTTTGCCATTTCCTCCCCTAGCCCATTTTACAGATGAGGAAACTGAGGCAAATGGGGTTAAATGACTTGCCTAGGGTCACACAGCTAGGAAGTATTTGAGGCCAGATTTGAACTCCAGGGATGAGTCTTCCTGACTCCAGTGCTGGCACTCTATTCACTGTACCACCTAGCTGCTATGTTTTGTATATACCTATATACATATATATATATATATATATATACATATATATGTATATATATTTGTATATATATGTATATACATTATCCCCCTGATATACTATAAGCTTTTTGAAGGCAGGAATTATTTCTTTTTTGCCTTTGTATCCCCAGTGCCAAGTACATAGTAAGTGCTTAATTAATTCTTCTCGCTTGACTGATTGACTGCTCCCAATTCTGCCCTATGGGACCACAATGACATCGCTGAGAAGCGTATGCATTTAGGACACACTTTGAAATCTTCTGACTCAGCGTGCCTGGAGCTTCCTGCTGTGCAGTTCTGCCCCATGGTTTCCGAGTCTCCTGTCACCATCACATCTTCCAGTGGAGGCTGCTTGGCCATTTGTCAGGGAAGTTGTAGACAGAATCTCTTTTTAGAAATGGATTGCACTAGCTGGTCTCTGGGGTCCTGTCCAACTCTGACATCCTCTGATTCTTTGATTTATTGCCTTCTGAAGTTATGCAGCTCTGGGATTTCCATATCCCTAGATTTTCTTAACTATTAATCTGACTTCAATATACTGCCTCCCCATCCTCCCATTCCCCAGATATCTGGTTCTAAGAAAACTCAGAAAACTAAGCAGAAGAGGAGGCGGCAAGGCGTGGTTCTCCCTCCTCCCATAAATCCCTGATTGAAGTGCTCCATCCTGTGCCAATGGCCACAATTGCTCTATTAGCAAGGATGGGATTGTTAAGGGGGAACCAGTTCCTTCTTGCAGGAATTGGGTGTCTTTTCTCTACTGGAAGTATTCAAATTCTAGACCCAGAATTCATTCAGGAAATAGATAAAAACCAGGGAGCTCCATCTAGGGACTTCTAGGTAGTCTAAAGAGAGCTGGATTGGGGGCCCAAGGAGATGGGTCTGAATCTTGACTTTGTTTTTTACTGCCTGGGTGAATGCCATCGAATCATTTTCTCATACTGAGACTGGAAAATGAAAGGGTTGGATATGATTCCCTCTGAAGTGGTTTCCCACAGGAAAGCCCGTGAGCCTATGAAGTTAATGCTAATAGGAGCCAGGAAAGGCCTAGAATACATTTCAAAGAAAGGTGGAAACATGTCAGAGGCAAGAAAGATTGCACATGCTGCCCTGAGATAGAAGCTTGATTGTTGGTATTGGCCAAATTTGAATCTAGCACTCCCAATCTCCACTTTCTTTAACCTTTCCCACAATAACTCCATACTTCTAGGTATCTGGTGCCTTCATAATTAGCTTCCATCAGAACCTGCTCACAGGAGAGGCACTGATGATAAACTAATTTATGCTAAAGTGTAAATGACTAATAAGTCTGTGTGATAATTTTCCTAATGATACTTAAGGGAATGGAAAATACTTGATAAATACATCAAGCTCAAAGGATAGACCTTCAAGCATCAGCTCAGTCAAGAGTTCCAGTTGGGGAATGGGATTTTAGAGATCCTTGAGGTTCTTCCTAAAATTACAATTATTGACTATGCATAATGCTGGCCTTGGGTGAGGAATGGGTTCCTTTGCCTCAGTTTCTTGTTATTGTCAACATCATCATTGTTAGGAAACGTATTCAGAAACTTAAATAATGCATTGCCTCTCTTCTCTGTAGGGGCTTAAACTGAAGACTGGTAACATGGTCACAGTGGGAAAAGCCCTGGACTGGATATCAAGAAATCTAGGTTCTAGTCCTAATTTTGCCAGTTAAAAAAATCTCTTTGAGTCTTATTTATCTCATCTGTGAAATGATGGGGTGTAACTAGATTTCTAAGTTCTCTTTGAATTTGAATGGACTATAATTCTGTGATTCCTCTGCTCAAAAATCTTCAATGGCTTCCTATTGTCTTCCAGGAAAAAAAAAAGTCCACATTCCCGTGCCTGACTTTCAAGTCTTTCCTTCCCCATACTCTGAGATCACCCAAAGCCCATCTATGTATGTGGCCATCTGTGAATGATAACCCTCCCCCCCTTACCTCTCTTCCTACTTTTTCCTCATTACTCCCTAAAAAGAACCTTCTGTTACTATCCCATTCTGGCCAGTTTCTACACCATCTCCTGAATGAATCATATTCATGCCCACCTTTTTCATTTTTGCTTCTGCTACTCCCTTGAGAGAAATGTTCTCTTTCCCCTATCAAGGCTCCACTCAAACCCCACCTCCTCCATAAGTCCCTCCTAAATTAATTATAATTCTCATGGATGGTCCCATCTCTGAGCTATGGTTTCACTCATTACATCTCTAGAACACATTTTGACATTTTATCATCTGCTGCCTTGTGTTATTTTGATGTTTTACTTGTGAATGCTTTGTTTTCTCTATTTTTATTGTAAACTCCTTGAGGGCAGGGATTATGGCTTCTACTTTTGTTGTCCCACATCATGCTAAACACGTGAGGCTCTGTAAAATATGCATTGCCAGACAGCAGGATGTGGTGGAAAGAGCACTGATTTGTATTACAGATGTAGAGTTAGAAGGGCCTTATAGACCATCCAAGACCATCATTTTTTACAAATGGTGAAACTGAGTCCCAGAGAGGTTTAACTGACTTGTACAGTGAGTGTCAGAGGGTCTGGGTTACAATCCCTCTTCTGTCATTTCTCACCTATGTGACCTTGGGGCAAAACACTTCATTTCTATAGACCTCATTTTTTTTCATCTGTTAAATGGGAGATATGGACTAATTTTTAGGGTCTCTTCCATATCTAAACACTATGAATATTCTAGTTGAATTTTGAAAATCTCATAAGGACACTCAGCTTCCTAAATGTACCATAAGCACTCAGATTGTTCAAATCCTGGGTCTATTGTTTCCTACATGTGTGACCTTCATCTCTCTGGACCTCTATTTCTGCATCTCTAAAATGGGAGATTTGGACTTTATAATTTCAAAGTACCTTCTGACTCTCAAAGTTCTGTGAACTTTTCCAGTTGAATGAAAAGGTGAGAAGGCCAATCAGGCAACTCCATAAACATGCAGTAAGGACTTTTACTGGCTTACTCCAAGCCCAGTGGGAGCTCCTGGGGACAGGTTTAAATACCCAAAGTGGTTTGTCAATTCATTTACCCCTTCACAACTCTGTCAATCTGTTACACAGATATGCCTCCCAAATATTTCAAACAATGAATATCCTCAAGTGGTTGAAGTATTGGAATTCATACTGCATATTTCCACTGACATGGAACAAATGGCTCTATTTTACATAATTATAACTTGACTAGAATGAACTTGAATACTTGCAACCATTTCAGGGGAATCCATTATTTGCACTAGCTGGGACCTAGTGGTCTATTTCTTTTGCTCTTATTACTATACCAGGACACCTTCTTTTCTGGTCAACTATGTTAGGAATGGTGTCTTATATAGTGAAAGATATTGTCATTAACTGCTTTTAATGTCCTGCGTGATCTTCCTCTTTTCCTTCCTCCATCCTTCCCCTTCCACTGTACAACACAGGATAGCTATTGTGTTGTAAGGAATCCAGAAACAGTTCTCACATGAAGGGGCAATTATAGCCAATCCAGGTTCAATGTCCTAACCAAGTTTCCTTGAACCTAAAAATTTTCCAACAACAACAATTTACATTTATATAGCACTCTAAGTTTTGGAGAGTGTTAACTCCTCTCCTCATCCCTACGTCTTAGAATTCCCAGCTTCCTTCAAAGCTTAGACCAACTGCCTCCCCCCCCCCCAATTAATCTTTCCTGATTCCCTTTGCTGTTTGTGCCGCCCTCCCCCCAAATCACCCTGAATTATTTTGTATATATTTTTAAGTGCACATATCGTTTCTTCCCATAGCATGTAAGCTTTCCGAGAGCAGGGACTGTTCTGTTTTGGTGTGTGTGTGTGTGTGTGTGTGTGTGTGTGTGTACTTGCATTCCTGGGCGCCTGGCAATGGACCATCCATCCTTGATAAATGCTTGCTGATGGATTCTCCCGACAATCTTTTGAGGCTAGTATCATTCCCCAATTTATTAGACGAGAAAACTGAGGTTTGTCATGTTTACACCCTTCATAGGTACCTAAAGCAAAATTCAAGCCCGGGTTTTCCTGGCTTCAAATTCAGCACACTATTCAGTATCCAGCACACAGTAAGTGCCTAATAAATGCTCTTAAGGATTTTTTCTGTTCCTGTCTCTCAGTATCTGTGTCTGTCTCTCTGCCTCCACCCTCCACCCTCCACCTCTCAATCCATTCATCTATCTATTGGACCACTCAGCCATGGATGGACACACCCATACTCCTGGCCTCCAGGGAAGATTAACCCAATCTAAAAACGGCTCTGGGAGCCCCGGAATAACTAGAGGTGTTAAATCACCCCGTCAGGCCCGGTGGTGAGTGACAGCGAGGAGCCGGATTTGCTGAATGAGAACCACAGTGCAAGCAGCTGGGCTGTGAGTGCTCAGAGATTTTCGGCAAAGATCCCTCGCTACCCCCCACCCTCCCAGAGGACTGTTTTCCATATTTATATGTTTACATTCCAGCTCCTAATTAAGCAATCAGCTATTTTGGGGTAATTATTCCCGGTCTCGGCTGGCTAAAGTCACTCGATCTTTGGCTCGGTGCCTTGTAGTCAGAATAGAGACCCAAAGAGCGTGCTCTAATCACCCAGAACTCCCCTCCACTCCCCCGCTGCCTCCCGCATCTTAGTGTCTCATTAAGGAACTGCTTCCAAGCATGTCCCGCCCCTCTCTCCCCCAGAGAGCCCCAGCGGTGGCCGCAGCTGTCATCCCCAGCTAAGGGGAGGCCGCCGGCATCCACCTGCCAACCCTACCTCCTCCTGGGCCAGGAGAACTGCCTATGGACGCATCTGGGGAATGGATAGGGCAGGGGGAAATCACCAATGTTGTGGGTGGGAGAAGATCATGGGTGCCTTAACCTTCGTCCACATCTTGTCCCCGGGCCCTCGTTTGGGGAGTGGGGGGCAGCTTGGCATGGGGCTGAGCGGTATCAATGAATACACATTGGGGAAACAGGTCTATATACTTTAGTCCAAAGGGGTTATTGTCGACCTAATGGGACGAATCAGTCAGGGAACTGTAAATTGGGCACGGGGCGAGGCGTCTTCACGGCACTCGCTCGCTGCTGCCTGAGACATTTTAAACAGCACCAGACAAAGCTTTCAAAAATATGTAGTACCCGGCCAGCTATGGCACCTAAGCCCCTGCGAGTAAACTTTATCAGACTCTTCCATTCTTGATATTTCTGGTGCCCTGCAAATGCCCTGCCACCGCCTGGGTTGGCTCACTTGCTTGCTAAACAGCTTAAGCTTTGGGGTGGTTGTTGCTGTTTAACTAAAGGTATAGCACAGTAATTTTACATCTGTGAATTTCACATCACACTCTCCCTGCTTTTCTCTCCCTCTTCCCTTTCTCTCCTTTCCCCCTTTTTCTTTCCTCCTCTTCCCTCTGTCCTTTTCTCCATCCCCTTCCTCTTTCTCCACTTCCCTCTTCTCTCTCTCTTTGTTCTCACCCTCTCCCCCCTTTCCCACATCTCCATCTTCCCATCCTCACCTCACTATCTTTCATGCTTCTTCACCTGCCATTTTCCTCTCTCCCCTTTCTCTCTTCCCCTGTCCTTTCCTCCCTCTCCCCTTCCCCCCTTTCCTCTCTCCTTTTCTCTTCCACTCTGCCTTTTTCTCTTCTCCCTCTCGTGTTTCTGTCCTCCCTCTCTTATGCCTCCCCTACTTACCCTCTCTTCCTTTTCCTGTTAATATCTCCCATGTATCCCAAGACTGCACTTCTCAAACTTCTTTCCTCTCAATGGATCTTCTCGTTGCTTTGCATCTCTATTTCATTCTCCTCTTTCTCTCTCCTTCTATCCTTTCTTCTCTTTCCCTATCCTTACTCTCACTCTTATATTTTCCAGTCTTTATCTCAGCCTGTATCTGTCCCTCTAACTGTATTTATCACTCCATTTCTGTATCTGCCTCTGTCTCTGTCTCTTTGCTATTGTAATGTACGATTCAGAATTACCTTTTTGTGAGGTGGTATAATGTTTGGTTGTGTATTTTTTAAATCACATGAAGAAAATCCTGGTTTAGTGGACAGAAGATGACCTTTGGAGTCAGAAAGATGACTTCTAATCCTATATCTGGAACATCTGATTGTGTGTCCATAGGTAAAGTCAATGCCCCAGACAATGATTTAATAAGCATTTATTGTCTGGCAATAAACAGTAAGCCTACTGTGGGCTAGGCACTGTTCTAAGTGCTTGGGTTGTAATGAAAAGGAAAAGACAATCCCTAACCTCCAGGAGCTTACAATCTATCTATCTTGAGAGACAACATGCAAACATGCACAGAAAAGGCTACAAACAGATGAAACAGGAAATAATCAACTGAGGGAAGACGTTGACTGACCACCTTAGAGCTTAAAGACCTTCCTGTTGTGACTCCTTCACTGTTCTTGCACCAAAGCTGATTCTCCTGAAAATGAGAATTGTTAGACTGAGTCCTCAAGCTCTTTCCCAGGCTCTCCCAATCTTTGAGGCTGGCTGGGCTTTGGCCTTGGCATGAGCAAGGCTGCTGCTGATAATGTCTCCTGGGTTAGCTTGTCACTCTGCATTGCTGAGGTTGTGCAAAGCTTCTCTCTGGGGTTGACTCTATAGCTGCTGTACCTTGAAGAGCTTTCCTGCTGGGCTTTCTGACTCCTTCTCAGCCATAATTCTGCATACCTACCTATTATATGCCAACAGAAAAAGACAGAAAACAGGCATTTAGGAACTTTGAGATCCTGCAGTGAATGAACTCCTAGGTGGGGTTGAAACTGAAAGTAAAATAGTCCAGTAACACTCCCCTATTTCAGACTTGGGTCATGGAGGGGAGGTCCTTGTGAATTCCTGAAATGTATGAATTACAGGGAATTTTAAGGGAAATGAGATTTTAGTTTTCAAAATAAATTGAAGTAGATATGGCAAAGCAAATCACTTGTCATGGGGGGACCGCTTCAAAATCCATCTTTGGTAGCTTGTGCCTTTGTCTTTGGTTTTTCCATTTATACTGTTATAGTCATTATGTATATTGTGTTCCAGGTTCTGCTGGTTTGCTCTACGTTAGTTCTTCTGTTGTTTCCCCCCCCCCCCCATGCATCTCTGAATTCTTCATGTTTATCTTTTCTTAGGACACAAAGATAATCTGTTACATTCACATACCATAGCTTGTTAAGTCATTTCCCAATCAAAGGCCGTGTGTTTCTAGTTCTGCTAGAAAGTGCTGCTGTGAATAATTTGGTGTACAAGAGACCCTTCTTTCTGTCTTTAATCTCTTTGGGGTTTGTGCCTAACAGTGGTATTCCTAGGTCAAAGGATATAGATATTTTCACACTTTTTAAAAGCATAATTTTAAATTGCTTTCCAGAATGGTTGGATCAATAGGAGACTCACTTTAATGACTAGATAAGAATTATCTGTAATCCACTTATAAATTATTGGTATGCAAATGGACCCTTTAAAAAGAACCACACTCCAGGGTACTTAAAAGCTATTTATTCTCTGAAATATTTTAAGCATCGTCCCCTGCAATCACAAATTCTGCGGTATAGTAGTGGAGTCTGAACTATTTACTATATTGTGTTTCCATCTCCATCATTCCCATTTCCCTCAGAATGGGACCCATGGGAAATGATAATCTAGAGAATAGCTGGAATCAACATTAGTCTGTATGAATCTTCCCTTTAATGTCCTCTCTTCACATCTCCTCTGTTATCAACATTATCTGAATGTTACTAGCACATAACACAAAGTGATACTGTAAAGAAAGATCTTATGGCAGTGCCCATTCCTCATAACAGCCAATTCAGGTGTCCCATGGGGCTATTGGGTCAGGGACTCAGTCGCTTGAACCTAAATTAATGTAGCAGATGCATTCATGGCATGTGGGAAGGAGAAATTCTGTGTCCAGGTGTTTTGACATTCTTTGCTTTCCTGTGTTTTTTACAGCTCTTTTCTTCTTCCCTACTCTGATAAGCAGACTGCCTCTCACAAGACCACACAAATTGATGACAAAGTAGCCATTCAAGAGAGAGAAACAGGAACCTAAAAGGAGGGAAAAAATGTCAGCAGCTCATGGTACATAAAGGTATCATGGGCAATTTTGTGAAAGAGCCAGAGAGGTTAGACCTTTGTGGAGGAGCATGTTTCTTGAAGCATGGGGAGAGGGCTATCTAGTTCCCATTTATTATGATGACTTGGAAAGAAATGAGCTGAAGCTACAGGATAGGTTGTAGGCTAGACTTGGGGAAAGCTATCATGCCTTGGGATGGACTGTGTAATCTACTACAGGACTTTAAAGAGAGAGTGCACTCCTATCTTTCCTAAGGCATTTTGAGCGTGGTCCGCCTTGACAACAAAGGGAGGGTGTTCTCTCAAGATCCCCTCCTACTCTTGTTATAAGGCTATCTAATGTCCTCCTGAGGTCCTTCCTTTTTTGGGGAAAGATTCAAACATGAGTTCCACTGCTCATGATTCAGAGTGGCTGCAGGAGATAGAATGTGGCCCTATTCTTATCTTTGGTTACTCTGACCAGGGTAGCTTTTATAAAGAAGTTGAAATTTGACTATGGTCTTTAAAGATGGCCAAGATTTGAGCAACCAAGAGGAAAACGTTGGGCTATTCCTGGTATAGGAATAAGCGGTGACCAAAGGATCATATAGGAAAGTTCAGCACTCACTTGGGGGACAGCTCAATAGGAGGATTTTTGTGTAGGAAAAAGTAGAGGTAAGACTGGAATAGAAGGATGAGATTAGATTGTGTGGTCCATGAATATTATGTTAATGACACTATGAATTAATGTGTATGATGGGTATCTAGGTAGGAGAAGAAGAAGAAGACAGGGCTTGAGGGAGTTTTATTGGTTTCATGGCTCCTAATATATCAGATAACTTCCCCTTGAGGAAGAAAGATGTGGAATGCAATTCCTCCTCTCTCCTTCCCATGGGTGGATTTCTCCCAATAGGAGAGATATTTCCCTCAATTTTTATATAAAGGGCAAGGACTTCCTGGGGAATTTGTTGTAGTTTATATTCTAAATTTAGTGCTTGTTTTTTTTTCCCATAAAGTAAAACTAAATCATTCTATTTTAGCCTGAAATCATTCCCAGACCCAGGCCCTTTAGGACCAAGAGACCTACGCATAACTGGAGCAAGTAGAAGTCTGGGGGCAGGACAAGCACTCACTTCCATAACCCTTTCAATGTGGTCCCTTGGGGACCACCCTCTAGCAACTACTGGTCTCTAGGGTTTTTGAATGGAACAGCTCTGTAAGTCCGAGAAGGTAAGTGGTGGGGACTTAAAAACAGAGGAGTTGAGGGGGAGGGAGGAAGGGATGGAGAAATGGAGGGAGAGAAGGAGAAGGAGAGAGAGAGAGAGAGAGAGAGAGAGAGACAGAGAGAGAGAGAGAGAGAGAGGGAGAGAGAGAGAGGCAGAGACAGAGAGACAGAGAGAAAGAGAGAGAGAGACAGAGAGAGAGAGAGATAGAGAGACAGAGACAGAGAGAAACCAGGGAAAGAGAAGACCTAACATGACTAGTGTTTTAGGTTGACAAGACTCATCTCCTAGCAGTTTGCCTACAGAGAAATTAGCCATGCTCTAGTAGAAATGAGGGCAAGGACCTTTCCCACCTTGATCTGAGAACAAAGAACAAGTTATCCAAACACAGTCTAATTTATTGCCTGTAAATCACCCTGAACAACCTCATTCAGTTTTAGAGCTAAGGTAAAACTACTTAATATTGGGCAGACTTGGTTAGCCTACCAGGCAAATGAGATTCTCTGTAGACAAACTCTGGGACCAACATAATAATGATGATATAGAGCAGAAGTCCTTAAACAGAGTCCAGAGATTTAAAAATTTCTGTGACCTTGGATGGGAAAATGTTACATATTTATTTCAATATTATTGGCTTCCTTTGTAATCTTATCTATTTTATTTTATGCATTCAGAAACATTAGTCTGAGAAGGTATCTATGATACCTCTGGTCAGAAACCTCTGCTATAGAGCTTTAACCAAGGTCACACAGCTTGCAAGTGACAGCATCAGTACTTGAACTCATCTTCCCACTCCAAAGTCCATGCCTTTCTACTGCACTCTAGTTGCAGAACTCACTAGTGTCTCTGATGAAAGATCACAATTAATTATTGTGGAAGAAAAAAAAAGGAGAGGTGGAGAAAAGGAAAGAGAAGGAAAGAAGGAAGACTTTTTTTTATTATAGATTGATTAGACTCTCTCATTTGTCTACACTGTAATATAATTTTAGGTCTCAAGAAGGATATGGTGTTACTTTTAACCTCAGAATCAATGCAATTCATAATGACTTTTTATTTTTGGTTTCTTCAGGGCCGTACCTGAGGCTTTTGCATTCAGATAAACAGGTCAAGCATTCATTAAGTCCTTAGATACCAGGCATTGTGCTAAGTGCTGGGGATGCAAATATAAATGAAGACTTCAGCCCAAAGAGTTTACATTCTAATGATGGAAGACAATACCCAAAGTGAACTAGAAAACAGAATGGAGGGGTATCTACATGATTTGGAACTAGTGACTGGAAAGTAGGGTGCAAGCCTGTAGCACAATTAGAAACAGGTGACCATGTTATGGGTTGGCCAAACTATGATACAATGTTTTTATTTCCCTGACATAGAAAGGGTGTTTTCCTTGTTTCAAATATCAATGTTATACTATAACATCCTCCATAAGTATACTATTACGACGTCTTCCTTTCCCCTTCCCTCCTCTTTTTTCTCCCTTCCCTCCCTCCCTCCTTCTCCTCCTCTACTCCCTTCTCTTCTCCCCTCCATTTCAATAGTATACTAGTATTGGTGAATAGCATACTTAATTGTAAAGCTTAATAGAGGCGTGATAGGTCAAATATTTAACAAAAATTTCTCCTCACCCCTCTCAATATGAATTAGGTTAGATTTTCCTTTAAAAGACAAAAAAACCAGGACTTAATTGGGCTTGAGTAAGGCTTAAACTTTACCTTCCTAGAACCAGCTTCCTGCTGGCATAGGGCTATGTTGATGAGGCTGTCTGATCATCTAAGGCAGTGATTCTCAACCTTCCTAATGCCACAACCCTTTAATATAGTTCCTCATGTTGTGGTGACCCCCAACCATAAAATTATTTTTTTTGCTACTTCATAACTGTAATTTTGCTACTGTCATGAATGGTAATGTAAATATCTGATATGCAGGATGTATTTAAATTGAACATAACTCACAAGTTGAGAACTGGTGATCTAAGGGCATGAAGATTTCTACTCTCCTGGGACAAGTCACTACATCCTGCCTTGAATAAGTACAGAATTTTTGCTTTTTTATTTTTACAGAATGTCAAAATCTAAGAGGTTACTATGGAAGTAATAATTTTGTGGCAAGAATGGAGATTTTGCTTGGGGAGGTCAATATCAGATAAGTAGATAGATCAGGAGAATACTACGGAGAAGACTGTTTATAATACTCAACCTGTTCCCCCAAAGTTCTGGCCTTTTATGAAAGTTGTATTTATTCTCAGTCCTTGTAAAGCCAAGCATGAGCAGCTTTCCAGAGGACTGCTGCTGTGAACAGCTTTCAAGGTTCTAATTACACAGTATAGTAAACCCTCTATTTATTCAGCAACAAACTAATTCAAAACATTCAAAGAAAGTCAAGGTACTACATTCACAATGTTACAGCTTATCACTAAAATAGCCACATAGTTTTCACCAAAGTGGTCACATAGTTTTGAACAAAGTACATTCATTCTGTAACTCAATCATTTAGTAAGTCCTCAATTCAATCACAAAGTACAAAAGTTCAAATCCTGCACCCATGGGGACAAGTAAGTTAACAATTTCATCAGTCACTACTCAGTACTCTCTTAAGGGGTAGTGGAAAGTACAAGGGCTATCTACCCCTAGATCACAAGTAAATTACAATTTTAGCAGTCACTCCTCAGCACCCACAGAGAGGTCTTTTCATCTTGATTTGAGGCAGGCTTTCAGCTTTCATGGTTCCTCTTCCATGGTCCCAGCTCCTACTTGAATCCACCAAACTGTCACCTGGGTTTAAAGGCAGGCAGCTCCCAGTTCCTTGTCCAGCTCTCTGTGCAGTTCCTGCTCCACATTGAAGCTCACAGTGTCCAGTCCACGTCAAGACCTTCACAGTTTCTCTTCCTAGGAAGAGAAAACTTAACAGAGCCACAACAATATCTATACACATCAAGCTTAGCAGAATTACAACAATATTCACACATATGGTCAGCACTATTATCTCAGTTCACTTTCTTCCTGTGAAATCAACATAGACCCAAAACAGACAAAGTACTTGACACCATAGTCATGCTTCTTTTAGTAGTTCTGGCTAGCCCTCAGAAGTCTTTGGCAGCTCCGGCTGCTTCTCAGAAGCTCTCAGCAGGAGTTTGGTTGGCTCTCGGAAGAAGCTTCACAACCACAAGTTCTGTTCTCAGAATCAAAATTACTTTCTCTAGCTCCTATCTCAAAATCAAAATCACTTTATCCAGCCTCCACACAGCTTGCTCCAAGAAATTTTGTCTCAGTTCTCAATTCACATTTCTCTTCTCAGTTCTTCTCAATTCTCAGTTCAGTCTTCAGTCTAGCAGTAGCAGCCCAGTCTCCAGATGCTTGCTGAGAGAAATTCTCTGTCTGTCTGTCTCTGTCTCTGTCTCTGTCTCTTTGTCTCTGTCTCTCTCTCGCAGTAGCTGCTCTGCTTCCATGATGCTTGCCCCAAGAAGTTCTGACTCTCTCAGCTGGGACTTTTCCATATATATGGTATTAGCTCCTCCCTGTTCATCCCCTTCCTGCTATGTCAGCAACAGGTGTTCATCCCTTCTGTTTCTTTACAGAGGCTTAATTTCAAACTAAGTGCTAAGTACCTGTTAACTTGGCAATATAAATGGATTTTCAAATTTCATTGCTATTACAATCCTGTCCTGAGTTTTATTCATCAAGTCTGCTATATTCCTTCCTGAATCAGCCATTCTATAACTAATATTTATTGTAAGGTCAGTCACTGTCCCTTGCCTCAGATTGCCTCCCCACATCTTGACTCTGTGACTTGGTAGGTTATTGTGATTGATGACCCTTACCAATTGAAGAGCATGCATATTGAGCACTGGATCCTGGGTTCACTCCACTAATCTCTACTCTTGCTGGTCAACTTAGTTTGGGAAGTGTCCTTGTTGCTTCCATGAATTGAGACTATTTTGAACAATGTATTCTTCTGGACCCTCCACAATTGGTGGTTGTAGGTGAGAATTTGGAAGGCATAGTTAGGGGTTGAGTCAAACTTTTCATAAAAAATACTGGTGAGTAACCTCAACCTTTAGGCCATAGAAATTTCCACCCAAGTGATGGAGAAGGGACCTATTCCATTTTCTAAAACTTTTTTTTTGGAAAGCATACTAATATCATGGAGTCTAAGGGAAAGAGAGCTAGAACTGGTCCCCTGAACTCAAGAACTCCTCTAGGCTATGATGGTAGCCATCTCCTACTTTGTAAGTCACACTGACTACACATAAGATGACCTGAAAGTTAACTTGGATGGTCTCCCCACTTCGAGGTAGTCATTGACTGAAATCATTAGACCAGGAGACTAAGGCTCACACAACTGATGGAGCTTCCTCATTGTGTAAGGCAAAGAAAGCTTCAAGCAGGGTTGTTCAGGCTTAATGTCTCCCTGAAAGTCAAGACATGTCTGAGACAGAATTCAAATTCTGATCTTTCTCACTCCAGGACATCCAGTCTATCCACTGAGCCACCCAGCTGCCTTACTTAACTTTTACTTGAAGACCTCCAGTGAAAAGGAGGCTCATTACCCCAAAAATAACTTTTAGGAAAACTCTTATCATTAGGAAGTTTTTCCTTGTGATGAACTGAATTCTACTTCCCTGTAGCTTCCACTCATTAACCTTAGTTCTGCCTTTCAGGTCCAAGCTCAAAAGAAAATCTATTTTATCTTCCATATACATAGCTGTTGGCACTCAAGAAAATAATTGATCTGTGAAGCTAGGAGACAGCAGCTGTTGCCAATAATCTCCTTAGGGCACCAGCCTCTCTCCCATTCTCAGGCTGCCTGGAGCCAAACTACCCCCCTTCCCCCACCTCTCACCTCCATTCAGGGCCTGTGCTTCTAAACCTGAACTAACATTGCAGAGATGAGGAGACTGTCTTGAGGGACACCAAGAGCTTCAGGTGAGCTCTCCATGGTGCAGAACAGTGCAGCTCTGAGGAGTCAGCTTACCTGGGTGAATTCCCTTGTGGGTCTGTGTTTGTGTTCTATGTGCCAGATATTCCTGGGAAAAGTTCATCCAGAAAGCTCTACTGAAAATTTCTGGAAGTCTTAAGTCATAGCCTAATCTACAGGGTTTCAGCTTGTCTCTGACAAGCCCTCCTAAGCCATCACATTTTCCGCAAGATGGGGCAGAGGACATGAGAACCTGGAAATCAGAGGTCATAGGACCCTCATAATAGCAGTTCCTCAGATACTTCCATTCAACAGCTGTTGTTCAGAGTACTGTGTTATGTTCTGGGGATAAAAAAAACAATATTTTTGACCTAATGAAGCTTATATTCTACTGTTATCATAGCCCTCCCTAAATCTCCGCCAAGCTAGTTATTCCCAGTTCTTTCAAAAGATTCTTTAAAAACTCTAAATAATTTTTCCCTGTTATTCTGAACTTGGCATGAATATGAACATATCCATATACAAAGAAGAATAGAAAAAGAGGATTGCCCTGGAAACAATGAAGCTGTTATGTGCAGTTTTTAAAAAGTATATAATACATTCAGTGCTTTAGCTCTCAAACTGTACTGCTTGTCCATTTCCCTCTGAACCTCCTTCTGTTCTGTTTAGTCTGCTTTTAAAAAATGCTCCATTGATGTTTTTATCATTCTTTTTCTTTTTCCTGCCTCAGTATCAATTGATTCTTGTATGGCATGGTTTCAAGTTCCCTTACTATGCTAGCCAGCTTCTTCTGGTGTCCCTTAGCTTGTCAATGCCCCTTCTAAAATGTGGGTCCCAGAATCAGACCCAATTCCTCAGATGTGGTCTGACCAGGGCAATTTCCATTTAATTTAGCAAACAGGATTTAATTAAACACAGTTCACAGCTCTTCAATTGCTCAGACTTTCAAAATTATGGCTACTGATAATGGCAGCCTGTCAGGGGGAACCTTATGTGGAGAGAACCTATATATATTTTATTTTTCTCAAACTTTGAATTTAGAGGAGGCATACTGGGGATAGAATCTGAAGGGAGACACAGCATAAAAACCAAGTTAACTAAAGCATGTTCTTCTATAGTAAATAATGGAAAGACAGAGTTGTGTTGTGGATGGAACTGGCACTGAGGTCAGAAGCTCTGGGCCAGTCCTGTATCTAATATAAATAGAGTTTGTGACTTTGGGCAAGTCACTCAACTTCTTAATGTCTTTTAAAACTCTCTTAAATGATGATGATGGTGGTGGTGGTGGCAGTGGTGTGTGTGTGTGCGTGCGTGTGCATGTGCGTGTGTGTGTGTGTGTGTGTGTGTGTGTGTGTGTGTGTGTGTATGATGGAAACCTTTGGCATGTAGGTCAAACTTATGGACCCCTTCTCAGAATAATGTTTTTTTAATGCAAAAAATAAAATTAAGAGAATTACAAAGGAAACAAATTATATTGAAATGCAGTCATAAAAATATTTTTAAAACCAAGTTAATGATCCCAGGTTAAGATCCTCCCATTTAAGACCATAAGCTTAAGGGCAGGTGGCATTCTTCTTTGAAGAAAGAATTTTCTTCCCTCATAGTCCTCCATAGCAATAAAACAAGAAGTCTTGGCCCAAAACCGAGACATAAAAATTATTTACTCTCTTCTGCTGTTTTTCCTTGTTCTCCTATGCTTTTGGATGCAGAATTGTAATTTTGTTGGTGTGAGGAATTTCCAGTGTGGAAACCTCTTCCACTGAGAGAACTTGGCACCTTGTCTCTAACTTAGTCTTAGTATTGCCTATGGCACTGAGAAGTTGTGATTTTTTTCCCCATGGTCACCCATGTGGTGTATGAAGTAGGATTTGAACCCAGGCCTTCCTGATTCCAAGTCTGACTCTGTAGGGGCTATGCCTTTCAGCTTTTCCTATGATGCACACAGGATGTTCATAAAATATTTTGTCCACAGCCATAATCTCATGGCAGACAGAGGTGGAGAATGAAGTCAGGTTTCCTGACTCCAATCAAGTGTTCTTTCTGTGATGTCTCTGTCTATGAAATATGGATAATAAGAGTTCTATCACTTACCTTACAGGATTGCCACATATATCTAGTAAGAGAATGCATGAGTTTGGAAAGGAACTCAATCAGTAAACATTTATTAAGTGCCCCAGATACTGTGCTAAGCAGTGGTGATACAAAAAGAGGCAAAAGGCAGTTTCCGCCTTCAAGGAGCTTGCAATCTACTGGGGAAACAACATGCAAACACATATATACAAAGCAAGCTATATACAGAATAAACAGGAAATAATTTACAGAGGGAAGGCACTAGAATTAAGAGGGGTTGACCATGGATAATATGGAAATGTTTTGCATACTTCATATATGTGACTAATATTGTTTTGCTTGCCTTCTCAAAGGTCAGAGGAGTGACTGGAGAGAAAAAATTTGGAACTCTATATTTGTAAAAGAAAGTTTACATATATATATATGTATACATACATACATACATACACAGACACACATATGTGTGTATATATAAAATTTATTTTATAAAGAGGAGTTGGGTAAGGCATCTTGTAGAAGGTAGGATTTTGGTTGGAATTTAAAGGAAGCCAGGGATGTCAGTAGTTGGAGTGGAGGAGGGAGAGCATTCCAGGCATGGGGGACAGCCAGAAAGTGCCTAGAGATTAGAGAGGAAGAATCTTGTTCTCTAGGTCAGTGTCACTGGATCAGAGTACACGTAAGGTGTAAGGAGTAAAG
>CM053584.1:56931399-56960802 GCA_028627135.1 Pseudochirops cupreus | reverse complement strand
GGTCTGAAAAGGGTATATTTAATATTTTTGATTTTCTGAATTTGGTTGTGAGGTTTTTCTGCCCCAATACATTCTTAATCTTTTTGAAGGTGCTATATACAGTTGAGGAAAGTTATATTCCTTTCTAATTCCATTCAGTTTTCTCTAGAGGTCAATCATATCTAACTTTTTAAAGATTCTATTCACCTCCTTGACTTCTTTCTTATTTATTTTGGATAAATTTATCTAACTCTGAGAGGGGGATGTTGAGGTCCTCCACTAAAATAGTGTTTTAATCTCTTTCCTCATGTAATTAATTTAATTTTTCCTTTAAGACTTTGGATGTTATGCCACTCGGCAGGTTTTGTTTATTCTTCAGAGCCTCTCAACATCTCTTGCATCTCTCTCCTTCTTTACTCATCTATCTACCACTCATTACTTATGTCCTAGATTATTGGAGTAGTTCATTAAGGGTCTCTCTGACTCCACTTTCTTCTCTCTCCAATTTCATTCCCCATAAGGTTGCCAAATAGCCCTCTAAAACCATAGATATGGCCCTTTCTGTCTTTTTCTTACTCAAGAATCTTCATTGGCTCCCTCTTGTCTAAAATATAAAATCATGAGGTTGCCATTTAAAGCCTTTAATGATTTGATTCCAGCCTACACTTACTTCACATCACTCCTTTTTTACACAATTGAATCAGTTTATCTGTAGTTAAGTTCTCTGAACTTAGCATTACATCACTTAGCCCCTTTGCTTTTACACAGATGGTTCTCCATATTTGGAATGTACTCTCCCTTCACATCTATCTCTTAGAATCCCTAGAATCCTTTAAAGCAAAAGTGTCAAATGCACCACCAACTGAGACCTATGACTCACCTGAGTGGCCCAAACAAGAATTAAAATGTGATTGGGAAATGTTTAACAAAATAAATAAAAATACAATAAAACAGATAAAATTACATTTTAAAACTAAGTCAATTATGTGGAGAACTCCATATTATCTATACATTAGAGGGCTCCATTTTGATCTGTGGGCACCTAGGTGGCACAGTGGATAGATCCTTGGCCTGGAGTCAGGAAGACTCATCTTCCTGAATTCAAATCTGGCCTCAGATACTTGCTAGCTGTGTGACCTTGGGCAAGTCATTTAACCCTGTTTGCCTCAGTTTCTTCACCTCTAAAATGAGTTGGAGAAGGAAGTGGCAAATCACTGCAGTATTTTTGCCAAGAAAGCCCCTAAAGGGGTTACAAAGAGTCAGATATGATGGAACATTGTTCCTTTAAGGCTTTGCTCAGGTTACATTCTCTAAGGAACATGGTCTCACAAATCTGGAGATGGACCTTAGACAGAATGTTATATAATCATCCAGATAATAACTCACAGAGCCAGGATTTGGACCTAGGTCATAGGATCCTAAGTTTAGAGTTAGAAGGGGCCTTAGAGGTCCCCGAGTCTAGCCACCTCATTTAACAGGTGAGGAAATGGAGGCACTTAGAAATTAGGTGGCTTGCTCAGAGACCATGTAGCTAGCCAATATCAGAGGCAGAAGTCAAGGCCATATCTTCCTGACTTTAAGTCCAGCACGCTTTGTACCATCTAGGTCCTCTAACTCAAAATCCAGAATTTTTTTCACTGAACCATATAGTTGTTAGTACTCTCCCCTGCCACTGCCCCTAGATAGCAGAGTGGATAAAGTGCTGGATCTGGAATCACAAAGATCTGAGTGCAGATTCCATTTCAGACACTTACTGGCTGTGTGACCCTGGACATGTCACTTAACCTCCCTCAGCTTCAGTTTCCTCAACTATAAAATAGAGATAATAATAGCACCTACCTCCCAGGGTTGTTTTGAGGATCAAATGAGATAATATTTGCAGAACATGCCATGATATACCTGGCATACAGAAGGCATTTAATAAATGCTTATTCCTTTTCATCTTTCAATAAAGATGGGAAACACTGGAACTCACCTAGCTTGTGGCATAATTGGGGTTGCTAATAAATCATTTTCCTAGGATATAGCTCAAATACCTAGGAACACAAAGATATGGATGACTATATGTAGAAACAGACTTGGTAAGACCATTAAACACTAATATTAAGTGAAATGATTTTCTATCTACTTATCTCTCTGCATGCTGGACCCCCTAGAAGAATATGAACTCTCGGTGAGTAGCAATTCTTTTCCATTCTGGTTTTTGTCTCTACAGCTCCTGACTCAGATCCTTCTTTGCATGTAGACTTATCCAAGTGACCTCCAACGTCCTTGCCCAATCCTGAAATTCTCTGATGGTGACAACAATTTGCAGATGCCAAATGTCTGCAGAAATAAATGACTTAACAGTAATGAAGATGTCAGAGAACAGGAGGTGAATGAAATCTTTTCCCCACCATCACCTCCTTGCCTAGGGTGCTGACCAGTTAGAAGAAATAAGAGCCTGGTGGCAGGATCTCCACATCCTTCTCCTAAAGCTGGACTGTAGCTGGCCCCTTGGCTTTGGATAAACGTGAAAGGTACCTGCCAGAGACTTAGCTGTGAGATTGTTTAAGTTGAAAAAGAGATGGTTCCATCATGTGTTAATCTAAGCGCTGGGTAAATATCTGCTCATCTTCCCCAGGAGGGAAACAAAGAGATATAAAGGTAAGGTTTTATGGAAGGAACCGCACTTTAAGTAGGCAGCTCCGAGGTACTTAATGCAGCTCCTTGCAGTGAAACAGGAAGAAAATGGGGCTTCTGAGAATTTCTGGTGAAATCTAAACCTCCTTTTAAATAGCGTGGAGACTCTGTGACAGTGAGGGGGTGACTTTTGGGGTTTTCTAGTTCTTTGGATGTTGATGGAATCCCTACTCCTTTACTCCTTCCTCTCCTCCATCATCCTCCACAGGGTGGAGACCATGTTATTGTGAACTCATTTCAAATCTTTAACTCCTTCTGGGTTTCAGATGTTCACTCCTTCCTTTGGAGGCTGATGGAAATAAAAGAAGTGAATGGGGGTAGGAAGAAGGAGGCAGGCTTGATTAGCATCCAAAGTAGTAAACTTTTTCTAGAGCAGTGATTAATCAACTTTTTTTGACTATGCACCCCTATAAGTAAAGAATTTGAGTGTGTACCTCTATATGTATCACATATATGTGTATATATATATATAAATCATATGTATTACTATACTAATAATTATGTACATTATAAAACCTGTACAAAAAAAGGATGAAATCAAGATGAAATAAAGTTTGATGGTTGAGTCAATAGGGACCCATGGGAAGTTTAATGATTGAGGAGGGTTACCTGGTCAGACATAAACTTTAGCAGCTTTGTGAGGGATGGAATGGAGTGGGGAGAGCAACCAGTTAGGCTAATGCAAAAATACATTTAAGGAGTGATGAGCATCTGGACCAGGGTGGTGGAGAGAGGAAAGTGAGGAGAAACAGAACAGTTTATAGAGTAACAATCTAAATACCAACAACTTTGAAAGGCTGAAAGAACTCTGATAACCTCCGTGCCCGTCCATAACTCCCGAGGATTATTGCGGATGCATACTACCTACTTTGTGAAAGAGAGGTGGTGGCCTCAGGTACGGTATGTGATATATTTTGGACACTGCCAACATGGACATTTGTTTTACTTGAATATATGTGTATCAACACACACACATACACATATATATGTACATATATATGCACCATACACACTCATATATTTATACATACATATACATATATGTAGGTATATTATATACATATATGTGTGTGTTTGTATATATGTGCATATGTTTGTAACAAGGTTTTTAATAGGGGTGGGAAGGAGAGAAGATAGAGCTTAATTGAAAAAAAGTAAATTAAAGAAAAAAGAAAAATAAGTAAATTAAAGAAAAAAATTTTGGGGGGGTACAAGAAATGGAGGTAGAAATGCCTTCATTTGTTAACTTATCAGATGAGAGCAAGTGTGGAGTTGAGGGCAATGTTGAAGTTGTGAACATGATTTGCCAGAAGTATAGTGATACCTTTGAGAGAAACAGAGAAGTTTGGAAGAGAGGATTTTTTTTTGTTGTTGGGGGAGGGAGGACAATGAACTGAGATCTTTGATGAATGTCCAACTCCTCCAGGCCTCCTCATCTTGTGCAACTCACAATGAGGATCCTATCCAAAATGAACAGAAAGAGACAGGAATCTTTTTTCACCTGTTTTGATCCTGAACATTTAGCCTACCTACTTCCAAGTGACATTTGTCAAAAAATTTCCTCCAAAGTCACTTGATAGTGGCTAATGGGGGCAGATGATAGAAGCTAGGTCTCTTCTGTCTCTAGAAATGATCTTGAGGGATCAGCTTCAAGTAGAGAAATGAGGCAGTTGGAAATATGGGCATTAGAAGGAGAGAGTGGAAGATTGGGAAATTAGGGTAAGAGTTGTTGTATGGGATAACTTCTATCAAGGACAGGATGAGATGGGACCTATTTTCTCATCCCTCACTAGGACATTGCCCCGACTTTGGAGATTATTGCTCTGAAATAGTAGCAATAACCCATTTGCTTTATACTTTTCAACCCAAAAGCACTTATTAAGCACCTGCTAAGACAAAATGTTGTTGTTAGGTTGTATCTGACTGTTTGTGATTCCACATGGGGTTTTCATGGCAAAAATGCTGGAGTGGTTCGTGCTTCCTTCTTCAGTGGATTAAGGCAAACAAAATGTCTCATTCAGGCTCATATAGTCTGAGGTTACATTTGAACTCAGATCTTCCTGACTCTAAGCCTAATGCTCTTATCCATTGAGCCACCTAACTGCCTTTGTGACCTTGGACAAGTCACTTAACTTCTGTTTTCCTTAATCCATTGGAGAAGGAAATGGCAAGCCATTCCAATTTCTTTGCCAAGAAAACCCCATGGCCAGTGTGATTCACCATGTCATGGAACAGTCAGATATGCCTGAATGACCAAACAGCAACAATAAGAAGATGAAAAAAATTGATGATCTCTACCCTCAAGGAGTTTATGTGTGTGTATAGACATATATGTATATCAATGTATATATCTCCTGTGTGTATATTATCTGTAATATATACACATGGAGGATGTAATTATGTATAGATGAGGACATAGAGGGAATTGAAGGGATTAGAACAGCAAAAGGTGGTGTGAATTGAATGAACCACACTGACTCCATCTTGTGATTCAATTCCGAAGCCAGCTCAGTTCCTTTTCTATTTAATTATGGGTCTAGTCCAAATTCTGTCTTGTGAGAGAAGTTTATTCAGTTGTGGGAATTGGGAGAAAACCTTATTGTATGGTTTGAACCTAGGCCTGCATAGCTGGGAAACTGGGGTACCTCTACCTGCTGCTTACAGACCCTTAACCAAGGACCTTGGTTATGCTGATCAGCTTAGCTCCTAAGATTGATGCAAGGAGTTTTTTCACAGTTGTACATATTAAGCAGTCTATGTGTCTTATCTGAAAACTGGATCCATACTGGTCAACCATTTATTGTTTCCGTGTTCCTTTATTTACAGACATTTGGGGGAATGATATACCTCTTTTTTCTGAATTAAGAGAATTGCACCTCTTCACTCTCCTTCTCTTTGAAAATCCCTAATCTTTCTTCTGATTAGAAATTATTTGATCAATTGTTTTTCATCTATAAAAATCTGTCTCTCCCTATAGTTGGGTTTCAGGCCTAAGTTGAGGAGGTCTGGTCTCAGTTTGCTGAGCAATTGGCATATGAAAGTCCTCAGCTTTCGAAATCTTTTCAGCAAAAAGAATATGTATTTGGAATCAAAAGGACCTGAGTTAAATCTTGTCTCTACCAGTGTATCTGCATGGTTTTGGGCAAGTCACTTCTTTCTAGGCCTCAGTTTCCTCACCTGCAAAATAAAGGGGTCAAACTAGATATCTATTTCAGTTCTTAACCTATGATTGTATGAATTTAAAATCCAATGATCAGTCTACTGGTGGTTGTAAATTCCATGTGGAGTCTCTTATGGAAGTATCTCTTGCTTAACCACTAGGTGGCACTGCTAGCCACTAGCCTGATCACATTGACTAGGAAGGATAAAGAATTGGGTGATTCCATGTCCACTTGGTGGTTATGGTGCTCCTCTGAACAGAAGATTGAAGATCTCTGAACCCAGGTCTTGCCTTTTCTTCAAGGTATATAACATGGACTCAGGTTCTGGTACTTCTCCATTCAATGTTTTATTGTTGAAAGGGATTTCTGTATTTGGCCACCATTAACTCACTTCTCATGAAGCTTGTTTTGTACACTATACTAGACACTAGGCATTTTAGGGTACAGGGGAATATGTGCTATGGGGGACACTTGTATTCCAACTTTCTTGCCAATACTGATTTAGTTAGAAACTGACCTCCATAATCATGGTAGGAAATGTAGAGTCTCTGTCCCATTCTACTCCTCAGGCCAGTCTCCTCCTTTTCAATGGTTATAGGCTAGACTCCTTAAATCCCTCCCCTGCCCTCCCCCACCATGGGATAGATTAAGTTGCTCATATATTTTAGTTAGGGATGGAGTGACCAGCTCTAATCCTTCTGATAAGATGGAGGAGGGACTTATCATTTGTCCTGCCACAGCACCCTCTAGACTTCCCCTGCTATTACCACCCTCCAGTCTGCCCTACTGACAAACAGTAAGAACTATGAGGATTTTTCTTTGCCCTCAGATGGAATCCCTTATATGTGTTATTTCTTACAATTAGAATATGAACTCTTCGAGAGCTGAGAGTGCCTTGTTTTTTTTTCTTTTTCTTTATTATCCCTTGTGTTTAGCATGGTGCTAAGCATATAGTTATCATTTCTTAAATGCTTTTTCATTCATTCAGTGAGAGTGGAATCCAAGACAAGACTTAGCAAGCCTGTTGCCTCCATTGTGTTCTGGCATCCCTCCATCCTTGAAATATTCAATTTGAATTTCCAGGAGCCAAGATATATATGTTACTTCTTTTCTACCCCCCCCCCCCCCAAGTCCAGTGATTCTGATCATGGCATCAACTCCTTTTCATCCCCTGTGGCCTTGTCTTGTCCCTTCTGCTTGAACAATCTCACTTCATACTGGACAGCTGAAGGCCAGATACATCTAACTGAGAGGAAAGGGGGTGAAGGTCCAGAGGTGCCCTCCACTGGATTGTAAAGTCTCATTATAACCTAGCCCCTGGTGACAAAAAGCTAACAGATTGACCTATGCAGCATCAGGGTATACTTTAACTTCTTTGCAAACACATTAATTTTGTAATCTATTAGTGACCCATGGGCAATGCTCTTTATCAGAAAATCTCAGGTTACCTGGTGAGGAATAAGAACTTTTGACTCCTCTCTTTCCCCTGCCTTGACTCTGCAGTCTGAGTAGAAAAGGGCAGCAGGTATCTCTGGGTCTTGGGATCTTTAGATTCCTCGCATTTTCTCCTTCCTCCTTTGAAAAGGTCTAAATCTTAGGACAGAGATTATGGCAGTCAGGGAGTGGAAGGGGCAAAGAGGAATATGTTAAGGGTCTCTTTTGGGCTTAGAGCTACAGAGAATCTTAAAGATCATTGTCAGCTAATGTCCACACACATTTTCAAAAGAAGGAAACTGAAGTCTAAAGAAATTACTTCTCCAAGCTCATTCAAACTAATGAATAGCAGAGTAAAGATTTCACTTCAGGTCTTTGACTCTAAAATCAGTATTTTCCCCAGTATCTGAGGAAGATTCCTTGTGGTACCATGTATAAGGTGGAATTATAGGTTTTCTTTTATGAGACATGACAGAGTGGATTCATGCATTTATTAAACAAATATTTTGTGACAGGCACTGTGCTACGTGCTACGAAGACAAAAATGAGATAGACCCTGTTCTCTAAGACGTTCTGTTGGGGCAGGGGTGAGAAGTGGTGAACAAACCATGCACATAAAAGCAAAAACAAAATATCTACAAAGTAATTTGAGGTGGTGGTAGAGATTGCCAGCAACTAGGGGAACCTGTTCAGAGGCCTTTATTAGCCCACCCCATCCCCAAACAACTGCTAGCACTTTCCCCTCTGAGAATACCTTCCATCTACCCTGTGTGTATCTTGTATGCAGTTTTGCCTTCACATGGTGTCCCCCATTAGAATGCAAACTTCCCGAGGGCAGGTTTTTTTTTTTACTTTTTTTTCTTGGTATCCTTATCTTTTTAACACAGTCCCTAGCATTCAGCAAGCACTTAATATATATTGGTTGTTTGATTGAATCAAGAAAGGCTTCTTGTAGGAGATAGCTCCTGAGCTGAGCATTGAAGGAAACTCTGGCCCTCCATGCCACATTGTCGACGACCATAGCTGGTTCATGTTTATGCCTTGCCAATCCCTCCTGGAAATCTATCCTTCCCAATTCAACTCATGGAGGGCTGAGAGGGCCTCTTCAGGAAATAATCCTTTCCATGAAGTGAGGACCTATTTTCAAATTCATGGAGTATTTACTCTAGATGGACTTGAGTCATGCTGGAATCCCAAAAACTGAAAAAAAAATTCTTGAACAAACATTTATTAAGTGCCTTTTGTATTCAATCCACTATCCTAGGCACTACTAGGGTTTGATAAGAATGGCCCCTGCCTTCATCTAGCATATCCTTTAATAGGGCTTAACTGTGGCTCTAATTCTTGGCTACTGTAATTACACTTCCCTTCAATTTACTGTCTGCAGTTGCTTTAATTATGCTGCCATCCCAGTGACTGGTACAGCTGTTTCTCTCCTCCCCCTCCCCTTTCCATAGGTAGCCTTTTCTCAGTGGCAGGTGAAATTAAATGATCCCTGGGGTTCTGTAGCCTGTGATCCTCCAGAAGCCCTGAGAGGCTTTTGAAGCCTGATCTCTGAATCTCTGACTATAAATAATGCCATTTTGCCTAATTACTAACGCAGGTTCCTTTTCCCTGTGTGTAAGTGAGAGAGATGAATCAGAGTCCCCAGGTTGTGTTGCTTACCACTGACTTTAATGTTCGGTCACGAAGTCCTCCATCATTGGTGAATGGCCCAAGGAAACCCATCTGGTAGAGCTGGGGTACGGGAGCTATGGGAAATGAAACTCTTCTGAAATCAGAATCGCAGAATTAGGAACAGGGAAACTAAAATGACTGATGTGTTAATTCTCCTTTGTGTTAATTCTCTCCTCCCCCCTCTCCTCATCATTTTCATTTGGTATAGTAAAGCTAAGTGTGCTGTATGGCATTGTGGGGATGGAGATGAGGGAAAAGTGGGAACAGATCAATGATTGAGGAAGTTCTTAAAGGGAATAGAGAGGGAGGTCTTTAGAGGAAGACAGTACCTGGTAGACTGAGACTCTTCCCATTTGGAGAAGAATAACAATTAGCTCCCTCAAACAGTGCCCCCAAAACTCCAAATTCCCTTTATGACACTGAAAGTATGTAGGTTAATTGATGCTGCCACTAATAATTTACATTTATCTAACGCTTCAAGGCTTACAACATCTCTTAGAATTATGAGGAAACCATTTGGTAAGTATCATTATCTTTTTTTTTCTCTTATGTGAATTGAGGTTTAGAGGTCAAATGACTGGCCCAGGGACACACAGCTGGTAGTAGCAAATTGTGAATGAAACTTAGGTCTAGTAAACCTTGATGTGCTAGGAAAGAATTTGGAGGTAGCAAATGAAGACTCCCAAATCTGGACTTCATTTATGATTATGTATCTGGGGTTAATCACAACTAACATTTATGTGACATTTTAAAATTTTCAAAGTCTTCACATACATTATTCCTCTTAATCTTCACAAAAATCCTGTGTGAGGTAGGGACTATTATTATCTCTGTTTTAGAGATGAGGAAGGGCAGCTAGGTGGCACCATGGTGTAAAACACTCTTGGCCTGGAGTCAGGAAGATCTACATTTCCTGAATTCAAACATGGCCTCAGACACTCACTAGCTGGGAGACCCTGGGAAAGTGACTTAACTCTGTTTGCCTTAGTCTCCTCATCTGTAAAATGAGCTGTAGAAGGAAATGGCAAACCATTCCAGTATCTTTGCAAAAACAAAACAAAAAGCAAAACATCAAACAAACAAACACAAATGGGGTCATGAAGAGTCAGATACAATTTAAATGACTAAAAAGAGATGAGGAAATTGAATGCTCAGTATCTGAGGCAGGTTTTGAATTCAGGTCTTCCTGACTCCAAGTTCAACATTCCATCCATTGTTGATTTAACTTCCTTCCTGGGTCATGTCAGGAATTGTGGCTGGAGCTACTTATCAATATTTTCTCAGAATTTCTAGCACTTATCTAAAAGCTTCAGGTGCTTTCCTAATGCCCTAATGATAGGTTCCATCAGTAAGACTGAAAGCCAGCAGCATCTCACATCTTTTGAGTGGTCCTAAAGTATGTTTTCATCTTGAGATTCAATAGTGACTTTTTAGCCATACCCAGAGCAGGAATTGTCACCAAAGCTTTGCCTCAAGATGCTAACAAGGGGTCTGTGTGCTTCCTCTGCCTGGTAGTAACAGTGGTACAGTTTGGGTAGAATACTGTAACAATGTTAAAGGGAAAAATTGGGCTAGCCTTCTATCCCGTGTCCATAGGAGCACCCTAGAAGGAGGAAACATCTCCTCTGTTTTGTCTAGCCTGGGGCAACACCTCTTAAGATTCTTGTGACCAAAATTCTCCTCTTTTAGAGTTTGCCTTTCTACCTTCCCTGACTAGTATACTGGAGTGACTGCCTTCATCCAAGGTAGACTGCTTGGGAACCTCCACCACCCAATCAATCAATAAACATTTATTAGGTGCCAACTATATTCCAGGCACTTAGTGGCAGGTTCAAGTGTGATGGCAGAGGTATACTAGCCTTGAGGAATGCCTAGATTTTCTGTTTTTTTGTTTCCCAAGAAAATTTCTTCCAGGTTCTGAGTTTTTCCATTTTGGCTCTTGTATTGATGGATACCTATACTTCACCCAAAACGAGAGAGGTTATAATTCTGCTGTACTCTGCCCTTGATAGACCTCATCTGGAGTACTATGTTCAGAACCACCCACATTTTAGGAAGAATATTGATAAACTGGAGAATGCCCTGTAGAAGACAACCTTTTGATCATCTTATCTGGATTGACTGAAGGAACCAAAAATACTTTGTCTGTATAAGATTTCGGGGAGACATGATAGCCACCTTCAAATGTTTATCATGTGGAAGAGACTAGGTTTGTTCTGCTTAACCCCAGAGGACAGAACTAGGAGCTATGAGGAGAAGACAGAAAGATAGGGAGAGACAAGGAGGGTGATGGAGGAAGAGATATAGGGAGCAGTCTGCTAGTTTGACTGCAACATAAAAAGGATTCCTAATTTTGTTACTTGAAGATATTGACAATAAAGATAAAAATGTGGACCCTGTGTGTTTTCACTAGATTTTATTACTGTTTCTAGCTTCATTTGGTACTAATCAAGGAAGATCTTGGGATCAAAAATGTATCATCACCCAGTCTCCCACATAGATCCTGTAGATTTTTTTGGAGCATATTTTCTGAAGTGGGTTTTGAGGACATAGGCTCACACTCAAGAATTAAATGGGAGGTATAAGGAATTTTAATTGTACACCCGCTATTTTTATGGGACCTATGGAACTTAGGCATCAGACAAACACAGCCAAAAGAATGGATTTAATTTAACCTGGGACTTTTGGGGTTGTTTTTTTTTCATTTTGTTTTGTTTTTGCAGGGTTGAGGGGTGATCTGTTGCTAGACAAAGAGGTTCACAGCTTTGGTTAGGCACTGAGTTTTAGACTGTCTTTGGCAAGAAAAGGCTTTCTAGCCACTGTACCCCTATAAATAAGAACAGATATAAAACAGATGACCCTGAAAACTGGAAGCATAGCAAATAGTAACAGAGAGCAATTATTTGATCACGAGATCAAATGAGGCAATCATCAGCGACAATATGGCTTTTATCAGAAATTGCCATGTCCAGTAGAAAGTTAAGATTTGGCACTCAGAGTAAAGAACAGTATGGTAACATCATCGAATGTCATTGACAGTTCTGTAACGTTGGAGGCAGTTGTTTCAGCCATTTGCATACAGGCTACATGGCTGCTTGTATGTCTTTCATATGTGATTCTTGGTCATGTATGTGTTTTCTGTCTCTTCCACTGGTGTTACAGTAACTGTGAATGTACCCTATGTGTTGATTGTCTAGGTAGAGTGATTTTTTTTCTTGTCATTGCATTTGCCCTGCTGTTTGATTAAATTCCTTTTGTTTTGAACTGATAGAGAGACTTGTGAACTTCATATTTGAGTGATTACTAACCTTTACAATGCCTTGAACTTAGGGTAACTTTTCTGAGGTCCAAGTGTGAGGGAAAGCACAGAAAGCCACGTAAGGAAAAATGACCTAACAACCAACGTTGTTCAGAGTAGAATGGATTGTGGCAGGAAGCAGTGAGTTCTCAATCGAGGTGTTCAAATGAAATGTGGTGCAATGCAAAGGGTACTATATTTAGAGTCAGGGGTCCTGGATTTGAATCCCAGCTCTGCCACTTACTAAGCATGGGAAAATAACTTAATTTCTGTGGGTCTCAGTTTCTTATTCTGTAAAGTGGGGAGGTTGGAGCATATGGCCCCTTTACTTTGAATCTATGATCCCATGATAGTGTAGAATGGATTCTTATTTGAGTAGGATTTGGATTACTCGACCTCCGGGGTCCCTTCTTACTCTGAGATTCTAAATTTCTAGAATGTATTAAACTTTCTAATGACATGAGATCAAAGATCCTGATTACCTTTCCTTTTCTTTTTGGCTATAAAAGTCTGAATTGATCAGTAACACTCTCTGGGTTTGTCATTGTCTGTTCTGTGGAGGACTGGGGAGGAGGGTAGAGGTTTTTTGAGTAAATCCTGAGCCAGCACAGGGTCCTTTCTCTTATGACAGTAAGAAAACAAGCTATCCTGTGAGCTCAGACACTTTAGGAGAACTGCTGGCCTTTTGCTGAATAGTAGGTGAAGTGAAACTGACCCAGCAAGAAAAGGATTAGGGTCGTTGGTCAGGGCTATATCTACTGGTATGTCATTTCTGACTATCTCATTTTCTGCCTATTCCCCAAAGGACTGGGTATCCATCTTTGTGTATCATTAAAATTTACATTACACTCCCTTGTTGCCACCTGCCCAGACTGACATGCTGGCCTTCTTACAGATCTTCTTGCTTCCATTTTCTGTCCTTTCACCACTGCTAGACTAATCTATCTTCTGCCTAGATCTAGTCATGTCACATGCCTGCCTGCTCAAGACACTTTGATGATTCTCTATTGCTTCCTAAGTAAGGATAAACCTCTTATTCTTGACATTCAGGGTCTTCCATGATCTGTTGCCTAACTACTTTTCCAGCCCCATCTTATATCAATCTCCTACATATACTCTGTTCCATTCAAGATGGGCAACTCTCTGACTCCCTTCCTGAATATTTCTTACATTTTCATACTTTCAAGCTCTTGCTTTCTGTGGCTAAAATATCCTCCTTCTCCCCTTTCCTCTTCACTTGTTGAGTTCCTATTCATTCTTTAAATCCCTTCTGAAGCCACCTTCTCTAACAAGTTGGTCAGTATTAGCATCATATAAATGACCTTCTCTTCAGCCCTTATGTCTGTGATGTTTTGTAAGTCTCTGATGAGCTTAATATGTACTATTGTATTTCATAGTCCAAATTATCCTCAATTCCTCACTTTTGATCACCCCACATATTCAATCAGTTGCCAGAATCTTTTAAGTTTGATCCAACAATTTCGGAGGGCAATTTGGAACTATGCCCAAAGGACTATGAAATTGTGCATACTCTTTGATCTAGCAATACCACTGCTAGGTCTATATCCCAAAGACATCCCCCAAAAGGGAAAAGGATCTATGTGTATAAAAATATTTATAGCAGGTCTTTTTGTGGTGGCTAAGAATTAGAAATCAAAGATATGTCCATCATTTGGGGAATGGCTAAATAAGCTGTGGTATATGATTGTAATGGAATATTTTTGTGCTGGAAACAAATGGTAAGTAGGAAAATTTCAGAAAAATCTGGAAAGACTTACATGAACTGATGCATAGTGAAGTGAACAGAACCAGGATAATGTTGTACACAGTAATAGCAATATTGTTTGATTAAGAACTGTGAACGATTTAGCTATTCTCAGCAATATAATGATCCAAGACAATCCCAAAAGACTAATAATATCTGCCTCCAGAGAAAGAACTGATATTGATTGAATGTTAACTGAAGCATACTATTTTTTACTTCCTTTCTTTCATTTTTTTCTCTTTCATTCTCTTTTCTGTCTTTTTGTGCAATATGAATAATATGGAACTGTTTTATGTAGTTGCACATGTATAGCCTACATCTGATTGCTTCCAGTCTCAGCAAGGGAGGAAGAGAGAATTTGGAACTCAAAACTATAAATAAAAGTGTTAATATTTAAAAAAAATTGTAAGTTCCTTCTTCATAACATGGCTTCACTTCTCTCCACTCAGCCTTGTGCAGACTTCTTTCACTTCTCACCTTGACCATTGTAAGGACCTTCTAATTAGACTCCCCACCTCAAATCTTTCCTTATTCCAACCCATCTACACAGCATCCAAGGAGATTTCCCTAAATCATAGGTCCGCCCATATCACCCTCCATAAACTCCTATGGCTCCCCATTACCACTAGAATCAAATATGTTATTCTACTATTATTTTTTTTTTATTAATTTCACATTATTGTCTACCATTCACTCTATGCTCCATAAATAGTGGGCCAACTTGTTGCTCACACATGGTGATCCATTTCCTTTGTACTGTCTGTTCCCAGTGACTGGAATTTCCTCCCTCCTGACCTCACCTTTTAGAATCTGTGGCTTCCATTAAGACTCAGCTCATTCTCCACGGCCTGCAGGAGGTCTTTCCTTCCCTCTTGCTATCAGTACCTCCTTCTCTAAGGCTACTTTTTCATCTACTCACTATGTATCCTACTTATACCAATTTATGTATGTTATCTCTTCCAGTAGGATGTAAGCTTCCTTGAGGGAAGGGGCTGCTCTTCTTTGCTTTTTATCCTCATTATTTAGATCAGTGTCTGGCACAGTAAGCACTTAATAAATGACTGTTGATTGATTTATATTGCCAGTGCTCTTGATCCTTTTTCTAGACTTGAAATTCTATGAGGGGAAGTGCATTATTTAAACCTTGAATCTCAAGTTCCAGATTCTAGATCTATGAGTAAAGGGCCTTGCATCAGTCACATCCCATCTGGATAGTTTCCTTATCTGTAAAATGAATGGGTTGGATAAGAAGATGTCTCAGACTACCTATGACTGCTGTTTCCTTTTTATCACATTGTGCACCTTAGTTTCCTCTGCCAGCAGGGTCTCTACTCCTAGCAGAGCTTGATGGTAGAACCTTCAGGCTTCCCCTTTTCCAAGATCTTGCTCCCTCTTTTCTGTTCCAGCAAGAGAGGCTGTGGCATATGGAAGTGATTTTGAAATATCTGGAATTCTTAGTTTGAAATATGAACAAGTTTCAGGGATCTTGGGGGAAGCAGATATAAATTTAAGGGAAAAAGAAAACATGTCCTGTCCTAGGGTGACTCTGAGCACTGGGAACTACCTTTGGGTTACTCAGCTTGTCCTGAACCTTGACCTTCTTCGATCTTCTCCCCTTTTAAAAAATTCCTTCCTAGAATCAATGCCGTTTGGATTATCAGGTACCTTCTTTTTTCCCCTTAATGGAAACCCCATTTCATTTTGGCAAGGCCAGACTTCTTACATCCATATGCACCTCCTCTAATGTCATGAACTCCTTTGGTCAGCACCACTTAAAAACAGATGAAACTAAGGTAACACTTAATGAAAGATCTGTATTCTCCTTGGGTTTTACTTTCCTCAGGAAGCACCTGTTTCAAATCCTGTTAATTTGTTCTGTATAGCTGAAAATTGGTTTGGATGTTAGACATAGTGTTCTCAACCATCACAAGTATAAATGTGAGTATACCAGGATGGATTGCATTCTTTTCCAAATTTATAAATCTTCTTGACTTCATCTAGGACTTGGAAGGCTAGATGACTCTTCCTTATTTTTTAAAGAAATGTTTAACTTTTCCCACCACCCATTTTGTACTAGTTATGTTGCATGAGAGCAAGGTATGGAATACCATAGTCTCTGAAGAAATGAAATTGAAGCCTACCTGAAGGGAAATGAAGAGGCATATGGTGGGTGGGTATGAGTAGGTTCTAATAACAAAAAAAAAATAGACAAGAAAAAAATGGCATAAAGGGTGTTTTTAGAGAGTGAATGGGAAAAGAGACCAGTCCTAGAGCAAATTGGGGCATAAATGCTGATGGACACCTTCTATACTACGTCGATGTCCTGATGGGCCCCAGTATGGTGTCACTACCCTGTGGTAGGTTTATGGGAGGCCATGAGGACAAGTTTCTCAGGACTGATAGGCATGGATGAGCTATGATATGGACCATTAGAGGCAGTCCCCATATTTATGAGTCACAGATCCATTAAAATTCACAGTAAAAAGGAATATTAAGTCTGCTTTGTATACAAATTGCCAAATACTGACCCCTAGCTCTTGGTACCAAATTTCAATTTCTTTTTTAAACTTTGTTTTGAATTTAACTTCAAAAAGCAAAAAAAGGAACTTTCCATGTACACAGTACAACGTAAAAAGAGGATTCAATAGAAAACCATACATTTCCATTTCACGGTATGCTTTTAAAAAAAGCTGTGTAATAAATGCTACACATCATTTTCAAAGCTGCCCTGCTTTTCTGTGCTTCCTTATAATTTTTCTTTTGTTCTCTTCTGTATACTTTTTATTTTTTTCTACCCTCCCCCCCAATGAAGACTACTGTTAGACACAAATATATGTATGTATATGTAAAACCATACTACATATATTTCTACTTATCAATTCTTTCCTTGGGTGTGTATAGCATCTTCCTTCCCAGGTTCTTTGTATTTGATTTGAGTATTTATTATACTCAAAATGACCTCATCATTCAAAGTTATTCTTAGAATAAGGTCCTCTTGGTTCAACTTATTTCACTCTTCATTATTTCATGCAAGTCTTTCTACGTATTTCTAAAATCAACCAGCTCATCATTTCTTTTGCCATGTTAGTATTCCATTGCAATCATATACCCCAACTTGTTTAGCCATTTTTCAATTGATGGGCACCCTCTCAATTTCCAATTCTTTGCCACCACCAAGAGAGCTGCTGTAAATATTTTAGAACATATAAATTATTTTCCTTTTCCCCTAATCACCTTGGGAAATAGACCTAATAGTGGTATTATTGGGTCAAAGGGTAGACACAGTTTTATGACTCTCTAGGCATAATTTCAGATGGCTCTCCAAAATGGTTGGATCAGTTCACAGTTCTACCAACAGTGAATTAGTGTCCTGCCAATTTCAATTTCTAAAATCATATAGTGACCTTGGCATAATAGTTCTATATCCTCTACAATAGCACCTTCAATATTTATCATTAAATGAAAGATAGAAAGGCAGTCAAGGACCCAACCTTACTCCCTTAATGTTCTGCTTGAGATCTGCCCACCCTTTTCCATTGTAGCCTCTGGAATTCCTGCTCCATAATTAAAAAAAAACACAACAAACTTCCATGCATCTCAAACCTTCTCATTTCTTACTTCTTCCATCTTTTGTCACTCACTGAGACCTGAGTCCCTTCTAATGATAATGCAACCCTTGCTACCCTTTCTGTTATTGGCTTTCTCCCAAAGCCCCTATCTCACTGATTGTGGTGGAGAAGTTGGAATCATCCTTGTTTTTCATGGCCATTTTGATATTCTCATTCTATTACCATCACTCAGCAACATCACTAAAGGTCATACTCTCCACATTTATCACTCTATCTAGATCCTAATGGTTGTTTTCTAACAACACCCTGCCCCCCACCCCTTTAAGAATATTTGTCTTTCTTTCTCAATAAGTTCAGTGGTTTGCTTATACTACTTTTCTCTACCTCAACTCTTGACCTTATGTTGGGGGACTTCAACATACATATTAATGCTCCCTCAACTACCCCAACTTCCCTGTTCCCAAATTTATTCAGTTCCTATGACAATCTCCACCCCATCTCAACTGTATACAGATTTGGCCATATGCCCTTGATCTTACTTTCATCCACAAGTGTTCCGCTTTCATTTTCACAAAATCTGAAATTCCTTTGTATGATGATAATAGATTATTCTATCTTTCCTTATGGTTTATGACCTTTTACCCTGTTCCTCATCTCACTATAACCTCCATTCCCTCCATTCTTCAAGTTTTTCCCCAGTAACTCTGCACTGCTTATACTATCTTACCTTTCCTATCTCAATGGTTTGTTGAATCCATTTAACTCTACACTATTTTCTATTCTTAATCCCTCTTTTAATTAATGATCACGTTGGCCCTCTAAGTCCTCAAGCGTGGCCCTTTGACTGAATCCAAACTTCATAGAATAAATCCCCTTAACAAAAGGATTTGTTCTGTAAAACTTGAACTCAGTCAAGAGGCTGCACCCAAGAACTAGAAGGCCACATGTGGTTTCAAGGCCATACGTTCTCCACCCTTGATCCATTCTCCAATCATTTAAACATTTTCTACAGTGACTTTTCAAGATTTCCATAGCACCCCTTGTCCAACCATTGCAGCTTGGAAAAAATGAAACTATTTGCACTTTCTTTTTTCTTCTCACCTCATTCAGGAATCTCTGCCTCCTTCCACCTGCCCCCCTCCTACTCTACTACCTCTTCCTTTATTATGGTCTTACATGAAGAGATAGCCCTTGTCCTAGCTAAGGCCATTCTCTTTACAGTGATCTTATCTGCTCCCATCTTTTCCAGCCGATTGCCCTTACTGTCACCTTCATTCTCTCTAATCTTCAACATCTCTCTATCTACTGATTCTTTCTTGGTGCCTAAAACATTCTCATGTTCCTCCCCACCACTATCCTTAGAAAACCTGACACTGGATCTGTCTATTCCCATTAGCTGTCTTCCTATGTCTGTCCTCTAATTTTCTGATAAAGTTCTTGAGATAGTTATCTATGCTAGATGCCTCTATTTCTTCTGTTCTATTCTCCTGACAATCTGGTTTTTTACCTCATCCTTCAATTGAAACCCTTTCCTCAAAGTTACCAGTGAGCTCCTAATTTCCAAATGTAGTGGTAATTTTATTGATTCTTATCCTTTTTGGCCTTTCTAAAACATTTGATACTATCGATCACCTTCTCCTCCTGTATATTTTCTTTAACCAGGTTTTTGTGTGTGTGTGTGTGTGTGATGCTGTTCTCTAGTTATTCTCCTACTTGTCTGACCACTCCTCAGTTTCCTTTGCTGGATCTTTACCCAGGTCATAGCTATTCATTGTGAGTATTCCTCAAACCTCTTTTTCTGAGTCCTTTCTTTTTTCTCTGTGCTATTTCACTTGCTATTCTCCATCAGCTTCCATGGGTTCATTTATCTATGATAATCTATGGAGATAATTCTGATATCTGTATATTCAGCCCTAGTGTCCCTCATGAGCTCCTGTTATATATCACTAGTTGCCTTTTGGACATCTTGATCTGCATGCATCTCAAACTCAACTTGTCTAAAGCAGAATTTATTATTTCTCCCTCTCCCCCAAGCTTTCCTCTTATAGTTTAGGGCACTACTGCTCTCCCAATCACCAAGGCTTGTAACTTCAGTGTCATCCTCAGCTCCTCACTAGTGGCCACCAGCATGCTTAATTCATTATCAAATCTTGTCATTTTAACCTTTATAACATCTCTCATATGTTTCTTCTTTTCTCCTTTCACAAAGCCACCACTCTTTGTGTAATGTAGCTTCTCTGTATGTGTGTTTGTTTGGAGAGTAGCTCTGGTCCCTGCTGTATACACTGTTTTCCACCTATTGAGTAGCTCCCAAGAGTGATTCTCTTGCAGGGACCTGGTTCTTTCTCCTCTTCTGGTTCCTGAATTTGATTTGTCCAGGGTTTAGCTATTTAAAGACCTCAGAAATATGGTTAAAATGTTTGTTCAGCAAATCTCCCTGTTTCCTTCTTAAGAAGGGTATTTGTGTCTCATAAATGAATTATAGGGTTTAGCACCTTTTAAGCAAGTGAAGACTTCTTAATTTGTAATTATGTGCTGTGATTACATTAATTAAGGTGGAGACTTGGTGTGGGGAATACCATATGGACCTTTCTATATTTTAGCATATCCTCTCTCTTAAAATTACTTTGTATAATTGCATATATTTTATTTTGCATTTACATACTTGTAAATGTGCTGCAGACTTTTATTTTTTGTCTTGGTATCTTCTGGACCAAACATGTTATCTTGAGGCTGGTAGGATGTACTTGAATCAAATAATTCTGTGTAGGCAACTCATTGAATTTACTCTTCAAAATTATTGACCTCCTTAGGATGTAGACCATGTTTTATATTTCTCTTTATTGTGGCTTTTTTCCTCTCTATAGTGGCTAGCATAGTGTCATTTATGTTCAAAGGGCAGTAAATATCTGGTTGATTAATTGATCCATCTTTTCTTTCTTTTCCCAAGCCACTCCTCCAAATTGTTGTAGCTCAACATCTCTTGGTCTGTGGGCCAGTGATTAAGCATCATCAGGCTAGAGAGCTCATTGCCTTCTTGTGAGTATATCCACCATAGTCCCTCCACTCTTCTCTATAGTACTTGAGAAAGAAGTGTTGCCTCTTCTACCATTTTGGTCACCATTATTATTACTATCCTGTACTTCTTTGGTGATTGAGAGTTCTAAAGTGTCCTATCATCTTTTATTAGCTAATCCTTTTGGTCCAAGGAAGCTTAGACTTGTTGCATAGAGACCTGCTTTCAGAGACAGCTAAGTAGGGTTTTGTTTTTACTTTATCCAAGGCAAGTAGAGATGCCACCCTTCTCATAAACCCTTTACTATTAAGTGAAGGGGAGGGTCAGATTTGTAGGATTTGGGGAACATAAGCTTGACCAGTGAGCCTATACTTAATTCACTGATTGAGGTTATCTTTATCCTAGTAGAGGCTGTCTGGTACACTTGAAAAAAAATGCTTAACTTGGAGTTGAGAGGCCTGGGTTCCAATCCCACATGTTGTACTTACTTGTTTGAGGTTTAGTCACTGAAACTTTCTGAATCTTAATTTCCTCATCTGTAAAATAAAGACAAAAATACCTGTAACATTAGTTCATGTAGATGTAGTAATTATCAATTGAAATAATGTATTTAAAGCACATTGACATTGTTAAAGTGCTGTATACATTGAGTTGTTATTATGGTCCTTCAGGACTGGCAGAATGATTAGATGCCCCAAATTTCCACCTTTGCCTCATGCCATAAAACATATTTTGCCTTCAGATTGATCAGTGATGCCCACTCCTGCCCCTGGCTGTTCCTGGGGCATGAGCATCTGTCTATAGCAAAAACATCAAAGACTTCCATGAAAACCAATCAGGGAAAAAAGAGGAATCAAAATTCCCTCTCAGCCTACCACCTGATTCACATCAGGCCTGTCCAGATTTATTTCAGATACTGGGTATACACTTATTTTCATGCCTGTATAAAATATATGTGTTGGGCAAGAGATGAACTTATAAAACTCCAGAAAGAGTACTTGTAAAGGCAGGACTGGCTCCAACATAAAATTAGGGTGGACTTAGAAACCTGCTTAGAGGCCAGTTAAGTGGTACAGTGGGGATAGAGTACCACATCTGGACTCAGGAAGACTCATCTTCCTCAATTTAAATCTGGCCTCAGACATTTACTGACTATGTGACCCTGGGCAAGTCATATAACCTTGTTTGCCTTAGTTTCCTCAACTGTAAAATGAGCTGGAGAAGGAAATGGCAAACCACTCCAGTATCTTTGCCAAGAAAATCCCAGTTGGGGTCACAAAGAGTTGGATACAAATGAAATGACTGAACAACAATGATGACAATACTACCATGGCCAAAAACAACCAAGAGATCTGCCCAAGTCAAGCTGGAAATCAAAGATCTCCTGCTTGAAATATCTCTTGAAAAACAAACTAACCTTAAATACTTCAGGAAATAGGTGTGTGTGTGTGTGTGTGTGTGTGTGTGTGTGTGTGTGTGTGTGTGTGTGTGTGTGTGGTGGGGGGGGTGAGGATGGAACTTGGAAATACATATTTTTCCACTTAATAGTATTTTATTTTTTCCAATTACATGCGAAGACAATTTTCAACATTCACTTTGATAAGATTTTGAGTTCCATTTTTTTTCTCCCTCCCTCCTTGCCTCCCCTCTCCTCAAGATGGCAATGGGCTATACATGCAAAATCATATTAAACATATTTCCACATTAATCATGTTGTAAAAGAAGAATCAGAACAAAAGGGAAAAACCATGACAAAAAAGAGAGAAAATAGCATGCTTTGGTTTTTATTCAGAGTCCCAGTTCTTTTTCTGGATGTGGATAGCATTTTCCATCATGAGTCTTTTGGAACTGTCTTAGATTGATGGGCATCCCCTCAATTTCCAATTCTTTGCCATCACAAAAAGAGATGCTATAAATATTTTTGTACATGTGGGTCCTTTTCCATTTTTAATGATCTCTTTGGGATACAGACCTAGTAATGGTATTGCGTATGAGAGGATGCATGGTAGAGTGGAAAGAATGCTAGATTTACCACTTGTACACAGAACGTTTCTAGCTTGCCCTAGGTGTTAGCACTCTTCCCTCAAAACTAGGCTGTATCATACACACACACACACACACACACACACACGCATACATGTATGCATGTGTATAAGTGTATACACGTATATTATATATATATACACATACATATATGTATACATACATACGTGTGTGTGATCTCCAAGGACAAGATTCTAACCTCCGAGGCCAGGAACTGTCTCACATTGGTTTATCTATCCTCAAGGACTGGCACACAGTAGGCATTTAATAAACATTTGTTCATTGAATAGAATCAGAAGACTTGTTTTACATTCCACCTCTGCGACTTCTTCCACATGTGCCCTAGAACAAGTAAATTTTCCCTCTCTGGGCCTCAGTCCTTTTATCTTTAAAATCAAGGTTTTCAGATAGGTGATTTCAAAGTGTTGCTTCTAATTCTAGATAGCTTAGATCACCCAAATCTAGAAACTAGTGTGTTTCTTTTTAAGGACTCTTCACTAAGACATGAAGACTCCTGAATACCCAGTGGCACAAATCTAAGCCTTTCTTCTGTGGCTCCAAGCTTTATAACATATAGGCACTCAATAAAGCAAAAGGTACTTCATGATAAATTTGGGAAAGGAACTCTTTGAAATCCAAGGCTTATTATAAGTTGAATTTTTTTTCAGGACTCCTGCCTCTTTTCAGAACCTCCTTCTAGTGGTGAAGTTCAATAAATTGGCATCATGGGCATTTTTATCTTAGCCTGAATATCTTTACTGTTCCAGCTTGAAATATCTCTTTTAAAAACATACTCTATTGCTTTTAAAAGAAAATAGGTGAAAGAACCAAGGTAAGGAAAGTAAGGAACAGTAGTTCACATGTAGGGGAACTTGAAGTTTTGGGTGATTTGGGACTTCCTCATGGGGCAGTAGTGCAAAGTGGGGGTGGGGGACAAAAGTGTTGGTGCATCCTTGAGCAACATAGGAGCAAGATATTTTCTGTTTTTTTTTGGTTCTTTGTTGATCAGCTATTACATAGAGATAATGTGGTATAGGAAATGGAGTGCTGGACTTAGAGTCAGGAAGAACTGGCTTCCAATCTTGCCTCTAACATTGTCTATCTCTGTGATCCTGGGAAAATAATTTAGTTTCTCTGCCTCAATTTTCTCATCTATAAGATGGTGGAAGGGGTTATGGATGCTAAGGCTCACTTTAGTTCTAAATCTATGCTCCTATGATCTTCTATAGCCTCTTCTAATAAAGTCTGCTGAGGCTCTAGCTTTGACTTCCTTCACTTTACTTCAGCCCCCCCCCCCCCCCATCACTGAAATCAAAAGCAACTGCAAGTCATGTCATCATCTCCCTGATGTCATGGTCTTTTTCAAAAATGAAGGACACACTCAATCCTTCACTGGGGCATTCTACGTTCTACAATCAGACCTAGCCAGCTATGCTCATTTCTGCAGCATCTAGATCTCTTTAAAAATGCTTGAGCTCCCTTTCCATGTTATATTAGCATAGGAAATGCCAGCTCTCCCTCCCCCTCACTCCTCACCCCAGTTCTGTTTAAATAGCTTTAGTTCCCTGTTGGGCCTCTTGGCAAATCTCCTGTTTGCCCTGTTCTTTCTCTTCCACTTGTTGGCTGACGTCTTCTTTTCCTCAGTAGACTCTACCACCCACCCCTCTGTGTCTGTACATACTGTCTATTCAGTTGTTCTTGATACCAGATAATTTGGTTTTTGATTGTAGGGCATTAGATGGATTTAAAGATTTCAGTTTATTGCTTTCTAGATTATAGTCAAACCCTCTTAATATCACTCACTTTATAGCACAGTCACGCTTCTTACTCATATATCTGTGAGCCCCTGGACTTGAACACTCTCAAGGTCTGCCTCTGGAGGCAATTGGAGCTATTACTAGTCTTGTTTTCTAGCTCAGCATTCCAGCAGACTACAGGATGTGACATAGACAGGGTTTGGCAGCATCATGCCCACGTACTTTGCACATCCTAATAAGTACTGTCTCATGTTGATATCCTGTTCATATATCACAGCTTTCTCAAGCAAGTAAAATGCCACAGCCCTCAAATTCTCTCCCTTTTTGGTCTCTGTTATCATTATTAAACTCAAGGCAGAAGGCACTTGATGATTCCAGAAAATGATAAGGTATTTGGAGGGCCTTTTGTTTCTAGACTCAGGGGTGCAGAACTCATCAAGATTAATGGAATGGGGGATGAGGAAGAGGAAGGATAAATATTTACTGGTGGGGGGGCACTGAAAGAGTACAATAAGGGAGCTTTGGATAAAGACTTAATATAAGGTAATTGTGTCATAGGGTTTTGAAATGAGGCATTACAGGGTTGTTGAGACCTCTGGAGTAGGAATTAAAATGATAATAAGAGCTCACATTTATATGATACTTGAAAGCTGACAAGGCACTTCACATATAGTCTCTCCTTTGATTCCCATAATAACCTTGTAAGGTAGGCACAACCTATTTTACAGATGAGGAAAACAAGGTTGAAAGAGTAAAGTGGTTCACCCAAAGTCATGTTGTTAGTGTCAGGGGCTAGTTTTGCATTCAGGTTGGCTTGGCTACAGGTTTGGCTGAGGCCTTTGCATTTTGTCTTAGCAGCAACAAAACTCTTTCCTCAGAAAAGTCTGATGAAACAGATGGAGTTAAGTATCATTACCCACATTTACAGAAGAGGAAGCTGAGACTCAGGTGAAGTGATTTGTCCTACATCACACATGTGATAAGTGGCAGGATGAAGACTAATACTTAAGGTTCGGAACTCCTCCATATCTGTTCGAGTTTGAGGAGGGAATGAATGCTATCAAGTAGGATACTCAGGAAAGACATCCTATGGGAGAGGGGACATCAACTGAGCCTTAAATCCAGGAATCCTAAGTGGCAGAGCCAAGAAAGAAATGCATTTCAGGCATGGGAGACAGCCTGTACTGGGAAGGCAGGGAACAGTAAGTAAGTATGATTGCCTGAAATGTAGAATTAAGGGGAATAATCTGAAAAAGTCTGGAAAGGTAATGTAGAGGATGATTGTGAAGGGTTTCAAATGCCAAGTGAATAGTGTATATTTTATTCTAGAATCCATAAGGCGCCAGTGAAGATTCTAATGAAGGTATAGGATATAGGTTTTACCTTGTGCTTGTTGCTTAAGAAGATACTCTGGAGACTAGGCAGAAACTGAAAACAAAAGCCTTTACTTTAAAGTCTGGAGATCAGAGGCCTGGAATCTTTTCTCAGCGCCTTTTGTTAATAGATCCACGTGATTCAATCATTGCTACAAAGACATTTAAGACAGATTGGAATTGCTTTTTTGGACTATGCCCAGCATTCCTAAACCTGATACCTTGAATTACTTTTATAATTGAAAAGGACACTTATAAATTCACAGAGTGACATATGAGCAACCTTCACCCATGTTTAAAGAATCATATTGTGATTTTTAAAAAAATGAGATATCTTGCTGTCCCCGATGGTGGAAATAACACTGGATGAATAGGGAATCAAGAGTTCTGAATTCTGGTTTTGGTTCTGTGAGTGACTGGCCAGGTGACATTGAGTTAGTTATTTTTCCTCTCTGGTTAGTTTACACACCTGCAAAATGCATGTGGGGCTGTATCAAACCTTAAGTCCATTCCAGTTTTTAACATTCTGAGAGTATATGATTTTCCCTAAATCTAGAACTCCTCTGTCTTGAAGTCTAGGTCTAGGCTATTTTGAGACTAAGATCCTTTGTCTTGCTACCTGAGAAATCTGTATTTTCTCTAGTAGGTTCTTGTTTGCCAACCTGAGAAATTTATTTTCCAAATTGTCTTCTTCTCTAAACTCCTTCTCCAACTTCCTCTAGCCCAGATACATACTTTCTTTAATTCTTATTTTCCAATCTCATAACCACCAGTCTTTCCAGGAAGAGATAGAGAGATCTCCCTAATTAATTGGAAAGCAACTGTGCACTATCCATTGGCTATTTATGCAAATATATGGAATACACATGACACATATATGTAAATAAACACACCTGTACACACACATGACTTTCAAGTATATATGGCAAGGGCAGTGAGTATCTCGGGTACCATATGCTGTCAAAGACAAAGCCCCTACCCTCTGATTGAGCCATGGAAACATCAGAGATTGAATGGCTTGTAGAAATCAGACAATACTAATTGATATTTTATATCATTATTTAAGGTGTGCAAATCACTTCATATATATTCTTGCATTTGGCCTTTGCAACAACGTTGTTATGGATATACTGGAGGGGTTACTTTCTCTGTTTTAACAGATGAAAATTTTCTAACTTTAAAAACTGCATATTTAGTTAATTTCACTTCTTTTTATTTTGTTAATATATGTAGATTATCTGGGATATCACTTTTCCCCGAGAATTGATTTAGTATGCCCTAGAAATTTTGGTATATTGTCTAATCATCATTCTCTTTCATATAGTTATTGTTTCTATTTCTTCTTTTACCCATTGATTATTCAGAACATCATTATTAAAACTCCATTAAAATCTATATCTTTTACTGGTGTGCCCTGAATTAATTACTATTTTCAAAATTGCATTATGGCTTATAAAAATGTATTTAATATTTCTACTTTTTAAAAACTTATTTTTAATTTATGATACTCTAGCTTATTTTGTAAAGTACCATTTGGTATTGGGAAATAGGTATACTCTTTAATATTCCCATTCAGAAGATGCCATAAATCTTTCAGCTCCAAATTTTCTAACAGTTGCTTAAATTTTATATTTCTCTGTTGTTTATCTCTTTCTGTTATATCTGTCCAGCTTAGAGAGAGGAATATTATATTCCTACTATCATTCAGTTACTGGGTCTATCTCTTTGCAATTCATTTAGCTTTTTATACAAATTCAGAAGCTAACCCATTGGGTGCAAATATGTTTGATATTGATATTGTTTCAATTTCTAATGGTTGCTTTTAAGCATAATATAGTTTCCTTATTTATTTCTTTTGATATATATTTGAAAAAAATTTTTTGCTGTGTATGATAGCATGATTGCAACTCCTGATTTTTTAGATTCACCAAATGAATAGCAAATTTCCTGTATGTATTTTTAGACATTTCTTGCATAATAAAGACAGACTTTGTTTTCTTTTCCATTATTTCACTCTTTCACTTTAGTGTATGTGTGATCCATCCATATTAAAGTTATGTTTGCTAAGGTTGTGTTTTCCTCCATTTGTTTTTTTAGTATTGCTTAAAAAAACTTTCTCTTTTATGTAATATTTTGTCCCTGATGTCAGTTTTGCTCTAATTCCTTCAGTGTTCATCTATTCTCACTGTTTTGCAGAAGAGAAAATAGTCTCAGAGAGCTTAGGAGACTTACTTATGGTTACCTAAAGAGTAAATATTAAAGGTAAGATTTGGATCCATCTGACTCCAAGTCTAGTGCTCACTCTTGCAGCAAGACTGGAGTTAGTTTCGCAAGCCACATACTCACAGTCATCTTGGGTCCCTAGATCCATTTAACTACATCTCACTTTCAGGGTGCCAGGGGTTATCCCTAAAGGGGCAGTGGGGTTCTTCTAGTGCAGCAATTCTCAACGTGTGGGCTGTGACCCCTTGGGGGTCAAACGACCCTTTCACAGGGATCACAGGGGTCGCCTAAGACCATTGGAAAACACACATTTCCGATGGTCTTAGGAACCGATACGCTGCTCCTCTATCCATCTCCAGGCGGGTCTGCCCACATGCAGATATGCCCACATATGAGTATTAAAGGGTTGTGGCTTTAGGAAGGTTGAGAACCACTGTTCTAGTGCATTTGACTTGAGCCCCCATGTTGGGATATTTTCCCTGACATCAGTCACCAGTGATTACTTTCCCAATGTCATTTGCCAGTGCCAGTTAGTATCTCCTAAGTACCATTTAACCAGATGGTATCTTTTTGATATCACTGATAAAGAATTTAAACCAATTAGCTTTCACAAAGGGATATTTGCTGGGAAAATGTAGCAAGAACAGAAATATAAACACATAATTCTCTTCACACCTCATATCTAGGACTGTACTTTCTTGTCTACCCATTAATCCCTGAGGAGATTTGGGTTGAAATTTAAACTGGTTGGTCCAGGCATTCATTCTACCACTGAGTTTATTTTCAGATATGACATAGCCAATGAATGAGATGCTCTCTTGTTTGCAATACTGGCATCTTCTGGTTGCTTTTGGTCAATTAGGTTAATTTTGGGGATTGATTATTTACTGGGCTCAGCTACTAGCAAACTCTTCCAGCTCTTCAGACCTTTCAAAGTTCACAAGGCCATTCTGTCAACTCTGCTTCCCCTGAGATCAGGAAAGAATAAATGCTAAGACAGTAAAAAACAGGGACATTGTGTGTTCACAAGTAGGTGTCAACCTGGGTGGGGAAAGTGGGAGCTACCCCTATCTTCTCATGTGTGAGAGAAATAGATAGATCGGTTTTTCTCTGTTGGGGTCTTTTGTATACACTCTTATTTTGGGCTCAGCATCTAATTTTCTTCACCATGAAGAATGTGGACTAGATGCTACCAGGTGGCCCAATGGATAGAGCAAAGGGCTTGGAGTCAGGAAATCCTGAGTTCCAATTCTGCCTTAAAACACTAGCTATGTGACCTTGGGCAAGTCATTTAAACTCTTTTACTCTCGATTTCCTCTTTGGTAAAAAGGGGGTAATAATAACTCTTGTCTCACAGGGTTGTTGTGAAACTCAAAAGGGTTAACATATATAAAGTGCTTTGCAACCCTTAAATTTCTTTTTTTTT